>BNCR01000044.1:0-228586 GCA_014656515.1 Oryzias celebensis
TGGCAGAAAGATGTTGTTTGAGACGTAATCCTTTTGCAAAGAGAAAACAGTTTGAGATTAAAGGAAAGCTGCAGTTTTAGAGGCTCCTTAATCCCTACTAAGAAGCAAATGATGTTATTTTTGTTTGACTAATTACTGCAGCGCATGGATACCAAACTGTGGACGTGCAAAGTTCACTCTATTTTTCTTTTGTCTCGTCTGTTTTGAGGTGACAGGACCACTGACGGCCCCAAAGTAAAAAATAAATAAAACATTTCAGTGTCAACTGCATTTGAATAAACTCCTGAGGCAGAAGAGGCTTTTTGTAAAAGAAAACAACTTCTAACATCCAGTGTAGCCCTGCCTGACTACAATAACTCTTTGTTCAAATGGTGGACTGTAAAGGTGTACTGGTACAACAGTATGGTAGTAAACAAAAACTAAACTCTTAACAGCTGTTAAACAGCCAGGAAGCTTGTTATCTGCAAGTGTGCAGCGCAAACCCTAAATACAGATACAGTTTCTCAGACTAAACTGCTGAGGACCTCTGACTGTTATCAGCTCTCACTTATGTCAGCTTTGAGAGTTTGATTACTGTGTTAAAGAAAAGCTTCAAACAGAGGATGTTACATAAAAACAAAAGGGGACAAACAGACAAACAAAAGGTTATTTAGAATATTAGAAGATTTCTCACAGATTACAGTCAAACTAAAGCTTTTCATGAGACGGTGGACAGAAAAAAACTATGATTAGAAATGTTTATGATTGGAATTATTCTTCAAACATGATTCTTTTATGAAGCAGATGAACTGATGTCTGATCTCATTGAAATAGATTCAATCTTTTTCCTCTGTTGTTCTTAAAGCTTCTTAATTGAAACCAATGCATGTCTTCATGAATGACGGGTTTACAGTTTTTCATTCAATTGTATTTACAATTAATGACTGAGCTGAAATTCAAAAGGAAAAACTGATTTCTCACTTTGGCGTCTTTCAGAGGTAAAACAGGCTTCAAATGAGAACTTGTATTTATTATTTGAAATGCTAAGCTGTGTATCATAGATAATTAACTGTAAAGTCTTCATTAGAATCTGTCCTCTAAAATAATCTAAAATAATCCCAAAATAATATCATAAACTTTTGCTGAATATTGAACTAGTTTATAGAAACAGCCTGAGAATTCTAAGAGGGGAAAACAGATCACTTCTTCAAACAATCTAAATGAAATTCATTACCTGGGTTAGATGTCTATATAAAGATTCTAAATCAAAAATAAAAGTTAATGGACACTTCTCAGATTTCTTCAATATAGAAAGAGGAATCAGACAAGGGTCTTATTATAAATCAGCTATTTGAGGAAGAACATGTTCAATCTTTCTTCCAGTTGAAAGAACAGTATGGTCTCCCTTCAACAGCTGGGAAACTGGACACAAGCTGGTCTCCAGGCAGTTCAAGAACAGCTCTCCACCACCTTTCTGATGACATTCCAGTCTCTATCCGAGTGTCAGTGGAAGTTTTTGCTGCACTTTTGACCTTGTGTGGATGTTGTTGTATTCCATGTCTGCGCTCGCTGATTAACAGCCTCATTTTTACAGCAATGACTTTACCAGAAGAAACACAGGCTCAGCTGATCCTCTTTTAGGTGATGACTCAGAAAAAGAAAGTGATGCAGAAAATCTTCTAAATCTCTTTTCAGAAACCACTCCTTAGAGGGTAACGATGGCTTACTAACATGACCTTTAAGTGTAAGTTTATTTGTGTTTATAAACATGATGTTTGTGTTGAAAATCCCAGTGAAGAGACATGAAGTGATGTGAGGATTTGAGCAGATAATTGACATAAAGGAGAAAATGTAAATTTGGCAAAGATCAACAGTCAGTTCTTTTAAAGCCTCTTTTGTACAAGAAAACGACCAAAAAAAAGTTGCAGCAGGAGAACATCAGCCTCATGTCTGCAGTTTAGTGTCAACACAACTTTCTCATCATATTGATGTGAACACAACTGAAACATGGAGTCTGACCTCAGAGTCTGCAGTCTGCAGTCTGGACTCTCCAGAAAACCACACAGATGAAGAACTCCTGAATCCTGCAGGTTGTAGTTGTTGTTCAGGTCCAGTTCTGTCAGATTAGACGGGTTTTTCTTCAGAGCTGAACTCAGAACTTCACAGCTGATCTCTGACAAACTGCAGTTCATCAACCTGAAATCAGACAGAAAAGTGTGTTCAGGAGCAGTGATGCAGCTGGAGGTTTAGCAACTTCTTTTGGATTTGGACATTTTGACCAACATGTTGGTAAATTAAGATTCAATCCATTTGAAATGACTTTAAAATGAAGTGAAAACAGACGAGGAATTGAAATGTCATTTATCATCATGAATTTTTCATTACAAAACACATTTTCTAAATGCATGGCAGAAATGCAGATTGAACTGACAGTTAAAAAATGAATTTTTATTTGAAACATGAAACCAAAAAAAGATGAAGATTTCAAATCCAGTTGATTTTGCTTTGATTTCAAAATGTCAGATTCAATTGTTTTTCTTCTTCTTGAATCCTAAATTGTAAAATGAATTTTACAAATGACATGATTACATTGTAAAATGAATTGTTCTTTGAGAATTGAAGATCACTTTTAACTGTGGGTAATTTATTTGTTTTATTGATGTAATTGATGGTTTCACTGCAGCAAAATGTGATTAATGAAGAAATGAGGGTTTCTGTAGTTTAGTAATTGTAATTTATTTACCAAAATTTGAACTGTAAATTGTTACATTGTACTCTGTTACTGACAAAAGTAACTTGATTACAGTAACTCATCACTTTGTAATTCATTACCCCAAACAATGTAAGTTACTTAAAAAATATGCTCATACAGTTGATCAATAGAGTCATCTCACATCCATGAAACTCAAATTATTGCATTAATCCAAATGGATGTGGAAAAAAAGAACTTTTGTTTATTTTATTAACTTTTTTCTGTCTTTTTAAACATCCATCATAACAGATTCACAGCTGTGCTTCCTGGGTTTCCTGTCAATCAAGATGACTCTAAACTTTGTGAATACTGGGGTCCAATCCAGTACTTTTCACAGTTCATTGATGCCAATATTTTTGAGGATCTGACAGTTTTTACAAATCAAAGAAAGCAGCAAACTACAGGAGTCTCACTGAAAACCACTGTCCAAAAAAATCTAGATTTTCTTGCAGCCTTTGAAGAGACAAGATTTGTCTGTTAAAGCACCAGGACTGAGAAACAAACGTTGATCTCAAAGACTCTGTGAAATAGAAGACCTGGTTCTGATCCAAGCTGGGTTCTAAATAAGCCCCAGAACCAGGTCTGTGGGAAAGAGCTTTCAGTCTGCTGCACTTTGACCTCTTCCTATCTCTTCATAAGGAGCTGCTGCTCTGTGGGTCAGAAATCTGCTGCAACTGTTTGTCCATTTCAACCTGCAGTTCTGGGATTGATTCATGTTTTCTTTCAAGAACACAGAGAACATGAACTGATCCCAGATATCAACACCTGGATGGACTTAGGTTCTCCTGTTTAGTCTGATGTTTGTATTCTACCTACTGCTGGTTCTTCTTCAGTGATGCTATCTGACACTTTCTCCTAAATCAGAGAAAAACAGACACAAACTGTCGTAGAGAATCAACATTTGAATGAAATCTGACCTGAGAGTCTCCAGTTTACAGTCTGGACTCTCCAGTCCAGCAGACAGAAGCTTCACTCCTGAATCCTGCAGGTTGTTGTAACTCAGGTCCAGATCTCTGAGTCTGGAGGACTGAGAGCTGAGAACTGAGGACAGAGCTGCACAGCTTCTCTCTGACAGATTACAGCGACTCAGTCTGAAGAAAACAAAGACAGACAGCAGTTATTGAATCTTTCATTTTTCTAATCAAATCCATTTGTTCTCTGAAGGTGATTTTCATGAGAGTTCTTACAGAACTTTGTTGGAGGCTTTGATCACTGGCAGCAGCCTCAGAAGAGCTTCCTCTGAAGCAGAGTATTTCTTCAGGTCAAACTCTTCCAGATCTTCTTCTGATGACAGTAAGATGAAGACCAGAGCTGACCACTGAGCAGGAGACAGTTTATCTGTGGAGAGACGTCCTGACCTCAGGAACTGTTGGATCTCCTCCACTAGAGAACCATCATTCAGTTCATTCAGACAGTGGAACAGGTTGATGCTTTTCTCTGCAGACAGATCCTCACTGATCTTCTCCTTGATGAACTGGACTGTTTCCTGATTGGTCTGTGATCTACTTCCTGTCTGAGTCAGCAGACCTCGTAGGAGACTCTGATTGGTCTGCAGTGAAAGACCCAGGAGGAAGCGGAGGAACAAGTCCAGGTGTCCGTTTGGACTCTGTAAGGCCTTCTTCACAGCACTCTGGTACAACTGGACTGGACTGATTTGAAACAGGTAAACAAACCAAGATTTCTTCTTTTGTTCCATGAGGTTGGTTCCAGAGGTGATGAAGGTCCGGTAAACATGAAGAGCAGCCAGAAACTCCTGAACACTCAGATGGATGAAGCAGAAGACCTTGTCCTGGTACAGGCCTCTCTCCTCTCTAAAGATCTGTGTGAACACTCCTGAGTACACTGAGGCTGCTCTGATATCGATGCCACACTCTGTCAGGTCGGATTCATAGAAGATCAGGTTTCCTTTCTGCAGCTGCTCAAAAGCCAGTTTTCCCAGAGACTCCATCATCTTCCTGCTCTCTGGACTCCAGTGAGGATCTGTCTCAGCTCCTCCATCATACTTGACCTTCTTGACTTTGGCCTGAACCACCAGGAAGTGGATGTACATCTCAGTCAGGCTCTTGGGCAGCTCTCCTCCCTCTCTGCTCTTCAGCAGATCCTCCAGAACTGTAGCAGTGATCCAGCAGAAGACTGGGATGTGACACATGATGTGGAGGCTTCGGGATCTCTTGATGTGGGAGATGATCCTGCTGGCCTGCTCTTCATCTCGGAATCTCTTCCTGAAGTATTCCTCCTTCTGTGGCTCATTGAACCCTCTGACCTCTGTCACCATGTCAACACACTCAGCAGGGATCTGATTGGCTGCTGCAGGTCGTGTGGTTATCCAGAGGCGAGCAGAGGGAAGCAGGTTCCCCCTGATGAGGTTTGTCAGCAGATCTCCCACTGAGGTGGACTTTCTAGGGTCATTTAGGATCCCAGTCTTGTGGAAGTCCAGAGGAAGTCGACACTCATCCAGACCATCAAAGATGAAGAGAACCTGGAAGTCTTCAAAGCTGCAGATTCCTGCTTCTTTGGTTTCAGGGAAGAAGTGATGAACAAGTTCCACCAAGCTGAACTTCTCCTCTTTCAGCACATTCAGCTCTCTGAAAGTGAATGGAAATGTGAAGTGGAGGTTCTGGTTGGCTTTGCCTTCAGCCCAGTCCAGAGTGAACTTCTGTGTTAAGACTGTTTTCCCGATGCCAGCCACTCCCTTTGTCATCACGGTTCTGATTGGTTCTTGTCTTCCAGCTGGGAGTTGAAAGAGCTCTTCTTGTCTGATGCTTGTTTCTGCTCTGTCTGCTTTCCTGGATGCTGCTTCAATCTGTCTGACCTCATGTTCTTCATTCAGCTCTCCAGTTCCTCCCTCTGTGATGTAGAGCTCTGTGTAGATCTCATTCAGAAGGGTTGGGTTTCCTGCTTTAGAGATCCCCTCAAACACACACTGGAACTTCTTCTTCAGACCAGATTGGACTTTATGTCGACAAACTGCAGCAGATCCTGAATGAAGACAACAAACAGAGTAAATCAACTCTCTGCAGCCCTGAAGGATGAGGGTTTGAATCCCTGTGGTTCCATGTGTTGAGACATCAGTAAATCTTCATTTATCAGCAGCTGAAACCTTCAGAGAAATCCTCTTACTGCTCTGCAGTCCATCAGCCAGCTCCTCCTGCTTCATTCTCCTCAGGAAGTTCACTGTGATCTTCATCAGTGACTCTCTGCTGCTGCTCTGCTCTTCATCTTCATCCTCCAGCTCCTCCTCCTCCTCCCTGTGACTCAGAAGCTTCTGGATCTTCTTCAGCTCCTTCTTCACAAAAGTGACCATGTTGTCCTCCAGCAGCTGCAACAGAATTCTAGATGAATGAGCCAATCAGAGTGAAGTCATGGAGCCAAACATCAGCTCCATGTTGGACACACTGACAATCCACTGGTCTCCAAAGTGCAGCATGGAGATGACTGTGGACAGAATGATGGAAAAGTAGTTGTTGTTCATGTACAGACCAGAAAGATGGAGTCCAGCTGTGTTTGATGCTGCTGGACAGACTGACCACTGGGAGTCTCTGAGCTCTGCTGGTCCACTCTGTGGAGAATCAGAACAATCAGCTCCATTCTGTCTGTGCTGGTGGGTTTCAAACCAAACTAACTGGAGTCGGGTCAGTTCACCAAGTCACAGCTAGAATGTTCTACAAACAAGTCAGTCCTCATTCACTCTAATGGAAAATGACCAACTAAACAACACATAGAAGCAGATTTACAATCTTTGTTCCTCTGTAGTTCCATTTATTATTCATAAAGTTACTGTGGGAGTTATTCCATGAATCTTATTAGATTCTATTTGAAATAATCTCATATTTAGATCAGCAAACCAGTGGATCATATCAACACGTTCTCTGTCTATGTCTATAGAAAGTCATTGAAGTGTCTATAATGTCTTTGAGCCAAAGGCTCCACCTGCTAAACCAACCAATCAAAACCAGTTATTCTGAAAATCCACCAGAAAGAGGATTTTCATCCCACTGTCCAAATTTTTAAAGAGAATTGTATTTCTTCTAACATTTTATCTCTCAGGTCTTTATCACAAAAACAATAAAATGATGAAATAAAAACTAATTAATCCTTTTGAAAATTCACTAAATCCGTTGGATTTGTTTTATCCTCTGAAGAAGAGACGGTAGAACCACAAGTCATGGATGTTTTTTCATGGAAAAACATTGACTTGAATGAACTGAACACAATGAACAGAAACAAACGTTCACAAACATGCAGAAAACACTACACTCCAAAGAAGGTCAAAGTCTGTTGACATTCAGAACATTTTTCCAAAGGAAATCACATCAACAAACAGAATGTTTTAGCAGCTGCTGCTGCAGTTACCATGAGGCACCACAAGAGGGCGTTACTGGAATGCACAGATTTTCCCTCGTGTTCCAAATAAGATTCTAATTCTAGTCAGAGAGGACATCAGTTTGGTGCCAGACCTTTGGTTAGACACACATCCAGTTCCAGCCCATAATCACAAACATGATGACCTCATTGTTGACTTGAGTCCGTTTGACTGTTGGAGGGTAAAAAAGTTCTGGATTTAGTCAGTGGATCTGCTTTCATGGATTTGGGAACGGTCAAAGTTGAAGACGAGATTTTTCATCAAGATCTTCAGTCAGTGATGGATCCTCACCACAGAAGCACAATGTTTAAAGACCACCTCCATAGTGCTCCTGCTGAAAACAATGTTCATCTCTGGTCTGAATGACTGTTGGCCAGTTGTCTCTGTCCCACCTAGAGCAACAGGGAGCTCCGTCTGGATGCTCTTTGTGGACTGTAGGTCAGCGTTTAACACCATCCTCCCTAACAAACGAATGAAGACACTTGTGAGCTTAGGGCTCCTGTACTCCACCTGCATGTGGATAAACAGACTGCAGACAGAGGGTGGGAGTAGATCAACACCCTCAGTCTCAGCACTGGCTGAGAGCTGAATCTACACCCTCTACACCCATGAATGCAAACCCACCAGAACAACACTGTTGATGCATTTCCAGACAACATTGCAGATGGAAAAGCGGGATTCCCTCCAGAGAACACGTCTCCACTGCTCTAGAGTCCAGTGGCGGCGTGCTTTACACCACTGCATCCTAAGCTTTGCACTTGGTGATCCGTATGTGTCTTGGAGCTGAGTTGCTGTTGTTCCCAAACTCTTCCATTTTGTTCTGATAGAGCTGACAGTTGACTGTGGAATATTTAGGGAATGTCACGACAGGATTTGTTGCACAGGTGTCATCCTATGACAGTTCCACGCTTGGTTTTCAAATGTCTGTTTTAGTTACAAGTTCTTTTCATATTTTTCTTACATCTATGTCTGTCTAGTTCGATCCCTGAATGTTATCAACATGTTTTAGCTGTAATGAAAAGAACATTTCTTTTTTGCATTAAATTGAAAATGTTTCCATTCCACAGAACATTGATAGTCATTTTCTGAATATTGTGTTGTGATAAATGTGATTTCTGTCCATCATTGTTCTTTAAATCTGTTCTAAAAATGAACGTGTCTTCATTCTATAGAAATGAAGACACAGACAAAGTCATTCCTGAACAGGAAGTCCACACAGATACTGAGGGACTCTGACCAGTGGTGTGAAACGAGTGAAGATTTTCACAATAAAAGCACCAGACTCAAATGTGGAGAATGTCACATTCATCTGTGTTTCCACAAAAACAGCAACAGTTTTACTGCATTTTACAGTTAGACTGAAGCAGTGCAGACTTTCTGTATTGAAAGAACAATTCCAGAGTTTAGTTTAGAATGTGTTTTTTTAGCTCATGGTAGTGGTTTCTTAGTTCTGTCAGTAATTAGAGTGAAAACACTGGAAATAACTGTGTTTCATGAATAAAAGTCTCTTCATTCTGGAAATGGGAACAAATGTTTTTTTTCATATATGCCTGCTGTTGTCAATTAGTGACAAACCTCAAATTCTAAAATCTATTTTAGGTGATTTGGTCAAATTTATTATCTCAACTTAATTTTAGCATCTACTAGAAAACAAAAAACATGATTGATTTTTTTTAATAATTAGAAATAAATCCCGGCATTGAGGGGTTATGTATCTGTAGAAAAGTCTTTTATTTTCTTAGGTATTTTATTTTGAAACACTCTTATTGGTGAAGTCATTTGCTATCTGTTTGCTGGGAACAGGATTCTCCGTGTCCTTCTCTCTGACCGGAGCTCTGTTGAAAGAAGCTTTTAGACCAGCATTCCCCTCCAGAGAGTTCAGACTCTGTCAAAGTATCAATAGATTAGATATTCTGGGGTCAATTATTCTAGGATTAGTGATGAAAGACTTTCAGTAAATATTTGACTAAAGTTTCTTTTCTAAACCAAACATTTATGCAAATCAGAAAATGTCAATAAAGTCAAACTTTTGTTTCAAGTTTCTCCAACATCTCTGCTCTCAGAGGATTTCAGAAGACTCTTGTTAGCAGCTTGTTTACTTTGATTGTTTTCTTGTTTTTCTTGTTTATTTGCTGTTGTTCAGCACTTTGGTTGCTCCTGCTTTTATGATTGATTGAAGACTCAACTGAAAAGATCTCATCACACATGATGCTCCAAGTGAGTCTGATCAGAGAGATCCAGAACTGAACCAGAACTCAAGTCATTCATCTGAAAACTATTGATCATCTGAACTATTATCCAGCCTCCTTTAACTCTGACAAACACTTACTGTTCCACTGCTGAACGGATGGATTTGAAGTTTAAGGGTAAACTCTTTGACCGGTCACTCCTGAAGGACACACAGCTGGATCCAGAATCAGGTCCAGATCCAGGTTGGTTCCTGTGAAGAATGAAGGTTGCTGGTGTGAGTGCTGAGCTCTGACATGGAGAAGAGTCCTGGACAGTTGCAGATGTTCATCTCACCTCTGAGCTTTGCTCTGGCTCTCATCTTCCCCACACAGAGTGCTTTTAGAGGGAGGGGCTCCCTCCTGTGTGTCCTCACACTGATCCATGCTGCTGGATTCACTGGATCCACATCAGCTCACACACACCTTCATCCTTCATCTGCAGAGGAAACCCTCATCATCATCTGCACATCAGGATCAAGTTCCACTGAGACGTTTCTGCTTTGGAGCTTCATTTTCAATCCTCAACAGCATCATCAAACCTTTGTTTTGCTGCAGCAGAAACGTCTTTCTTCTTTCAGTCAGACGATGATTCAAATGTTCTGATCCGTTCTGTCTGCAGCTGGATCAGAACTCTGATCACTGCAGGACTCTGTGGATCAGAACCAACTTCTCTGTTCTGATGTTTTTCTGGGACTAAAACTAAACATCTGGATGAGCTCAGAGTGTCCTAACATTTGACCTTTGACCCGTTTTAGCCGCTTTGAAGAAAACCCATGAAAGAAGTTGAAATGTAAACCTGTTGAAGCAGAACTGAAGTAAAATCAGAGCAAAAGCAGCAGAAAATGATCAAAGCTGTTGCTCCAAACTCCTGTTGGATCAATCTGATCTGATCTGATCAGGATTCTTGAGGATTCCAACAAAGAGGCTCCCAGCTGAGTCCTAGCATTCAAGACGTTCTTCTGAAACCTTTGAAATGCAAACATCCACATTCTTTTCATCCCAGTTGTTCCATCAACTCACCGCTCTGACAGAAATGCTTCTGTTCTTTCTTTGACTTCTTCCTGTGGATTTTTGGAACCGCTTTGTGTCCCAGAAGTCCAAGCGGCTCCAGTTTCAAACCGGTTCTGAATGCAGCAGGAAGCAGATTCCTGTGGACTTTGAACATGAAGGACATGGTCTGATCCTGAAGCAGATCATAAAGTTGATTCATCTGTTCTGCAGTCAACAGATGATTGGTTGATGTGGAATCATTGACTGGATTTATGGTTTGATTGTTTCTTGTGTTTGAACCTCATTTCTCTTTTCCTTTTCTTTTGCTTTGACAGTTGCTGAACATCCAAATGTTTTCTAACAACATTTGAAAAGCGGCTGCAGCAGCTCGTGACATCTCCTCAGAGTAAAACGCCCTCAATTCTCCTATTTTCCCGTCGCCAACATCTAAAAAAAACAGAGAGAATGACTCCAAGTTGTGTTGCTGTCATTCTATCAGGCATAGTTGAGATTTTTATTGTCTGCAATAACATACATTTATGATTAAACAGTGTTGCATTCATGTTGGGTTAATTATTTATTTATTTTGGAGCTGTAATCCAGTTGGGGGAAGTGTTGAGAAAAACATAGATTTGTGTGATCACAGAGTTGTCCACTGCTTAAACGGCTTGGACAGTCGTAAACGAGGCAGAGATGCTATCAGGAGCTGATCTTTTTAAAAGATTTATTATTTTTATAATTTCATGATGAATTATAAGGTTAATGATCTTGAAACAACAAACATACAAACAATAAATGAACTACGGGAGTAAATCTAAATCAAATTGCTGAACTATTTGCACATGCAAGCAGGGCCGGCTCTGGACATGCGTGACTTAGGCAGCTGCCTAGGGCGCCATCTGCTGGAGGGGGCGCTAAATGACAATGGTTTGGCCAAGTTTTTTTTTCTTTATTTTAAGACTTTTATTTGTGTATTAGTTTATGACATTTTTACTAGTTTGTAACAGTTGGAGATAATTTTTTTTTTAAAAGTTATAATTTAAAACAGAAATAAAAGACCCTGAAAGTTTGATGTAATTAATAACTTTGTCTGGTACAGCGCCCCTCCTTCCCTGAAGCTGCTGTTGTTGAAGTAAGGGGGGGCATGGGGGGGGTGTGTGGTTTTTTTGGGGGGGTATATCTGCTATTAGAGATTAAAGAGTCCTGGAACATAAATTCAACTGAGTGAGCGTGCACGTTGAAACTCATTTGTTTAACTACAATAGATTTAAACTTTGTAGAATGTTATTGATCTCATGGCAGGAAAATGATCTTGACATCGTAGCTCTGCTGGAAAGAAAAGATATTAACTCAGTTTATCACAATCCTTTTTTGCCAAAGGCGCCATGCAGCCCAGGGCCGGACCTGCATGCAAGGACAGATCGTGTAGCAGCAGTTATTAGCAACACTTCACAGTCCTTGTAGGGACGTTGGAATCCACACAGAAGTTCATGTCATCTGTTGTGCAGGGATGCTCACACTTTTTTAGCTCGCAAGCTACTTTTGAGACTTCAAAGAAAAAGAAAGCAGCTATTTCCAGACAAAACCAGGAGTCTTCCTCAAAATACAGATTTATTGAGACAGTTGCTTCCTGCACCAAGACACTCTGCCTAATATGCAGCGACTGACCTTTGAATGTTTCACAAACACAGATAATAAAGTTACAGACACGATGGATTCATGTTCATTATTAGACTTAGGAAATACCAGTTTTATGATGGTGGTGTGATTTTGTTTTGTTTTATTTATCCATCACACCTTAACCCCTTAACGCCTGGATTTATTTCCAGCTATGAATAAAAAAATCACTTCTGTTTTTGCTTTGAAGTAGATGCTACATTTAGGTCATTTTGGAGCCAAAGTGGTTTGTTGCATATTTGCAACAGCAGGCATGAAGGCGTCACAAGTCAAACGTGGTTAAAGTTAGCGTCCGGTTGTCAGCCTCTACTTTGACATTAAAGGCAAAACCTGAATCACAAAATCAAAGTTTCAAACAACTCCAAACATGTTACAGAATGAAGATTCATCAAATAAAGTTGCTGATTTGTGGAAACGTGTAAAAGAATGTTCCTACTGAAAGGCAGAATTAGACAGGCTTCTGTGAAGAAACTTGAACACAGAAAATGTTCCTTTGTGTTGAAAAAACCCAACAATGAATCAGGATTTATGTCAAACGATCCAAAACCAAATATGATCAATCTTTTACTCTGATAGATAATCAGTCTGGATTGAATTCTCATTGATATCATGGTATTCTGTGGGTAGAAATGTAATGTTGCTGTTTTGGAATATTTACCATCAGAAAGAACTTCTACAAATCAACAACTTTGTTTCACTGAATCATCTGTAAAATATGTTCTGATGTTTTTAGACTTCATTTAAACTATATTTCTTGGAGCAGCATTTTGATTTGAAAAATAGATTTTTCAGAAACCGGATGCCTAGAAATATGAAATACCAACTTCATCCCCGCTTGGACCAGTCCGTTAAAATCTAGTCTGACATGAAACCGGTTCGTGACCTGAAAAAGGTTGGAACTCTTAAATTTGAAGTGACTTTGAACCTGGCGTGGTTGTTGGTCAGACGGGCTGGTCTGAGTATTTCAGAAACTGCTGATCTACTGGGATTTTCACCCACAACCATCTGTAGGGTTTACAGAGAACGGTCAGAAAGAGAGAAAATCTCTGGTGAGCAGCAGTTCTGTGGGAGGAAATGTCTTGTTGAAGAGAAACACACAACAAATGTGTTCACAGAATAACAAAATGTCAATATTTCCATGGAACTAAATCCTTCTTTTCCAAAGTGAATTTTGTCAAAACAATCCAGCACGCTGGGAAGAATAAAGTTTGACCTTCTGTCTTGTGTTCCATTCAGGCCTCATCAAGCCCACGCCAGCGCTAGAGGAGAGGTAGTGCTCAGAGATCCACCAGAATCCATGTGTCTGCAGACGTCTAAGAAAGAGATTTTCCACTTTGTTTGTTAGAAAGTCATCTCGTTTTGATCTTCAGACACTGACTTCAATGGAGGTTGCAGCCGTCTCTCTCTCTCTGCTCAAATGACGTTCTTTTCCAATGACGGCTCACACACATAACTTCCTGAAAATCTCCCACAGATGAATGGAAAGACTTCACCCTGTTTGTGCAAACGGTCTGAATGACAGGACGCCACAGAGGTTTGTCTGGGTTTCAACGCTTATTACTCTCCCATTGCAACAAGCTCATTTACCCAGAATCCTCTCCTGTCAGGTATCTGCAGCCTCAGTCTGCTGCAATCACATGACCTCCTGTGGAGTTCTGCTGCCCAAGATCCCAGAGAATCTCTATCTGATCATTACATGTGGATCAGCAGGGAAACGATTTCTGTCATTCATTCATCATAATATTATTTACACATATTTACTCTGTAACAAACAATAAAGTAAACAAGACAGAAAACCAGATTGAAGGTAAATGAAGTCGACTTTAGCTTGACCCATCATTTGTTAGACCACATATGTCAAACTCCAGAACCGGCCTGTGATAGAATCAAGTTTGACCCACATCATCATATCTGATCACTATTACAGCTGGAATTCCCACAATGCACTACTGACAGGTTTGCACATGGAAAGCTCATCCAAACTCCAGAAATGGAAGTTGTTTTCTTGTCTTCATCGTCTGTGAAATCTCTAGAGACACTTTCAAACTGTCTGTTTACACCAGATTTCATGAAGGACAATTTCATGTGAAAAATCGATTTTCTGGAAACTAGAAGCTCAAACTAAATCAGACGCCGACTTCAGTCTGGTTCAGGCCAGTCAGTGAACCTCCAGTCTGACAGTAAACCAGTGTTTGGCCTCAGATGTTCTGGGAGAATCGGTGTCTGTTTGACCAGAGGAGGAGCTCGGTTCACACAGTCAGCAGTAAGTCTGACCTGTACCCAGAGCATGATGGACTCCAGCAGGACTGCCCTTTACCACCAGTTCTGTTCCTGATCTTTATGGACAGTCCATTGTGGTGAAGAGAGAGCTGAGGCAGAAAGGATCGACCTTTGACCCAACACCCATGACTCACAGTGAGGAAAAGAACCAGGTCCCGGATCCAAGCGGCTGAAAGCAGCTCCTCTGTAGGGAGGCTGTGCGCTCCCTTAAAGAAAGGAGGAGAAGCTCAGTCACTTGGAGAGAGCTCGGAGTAGAGCGGCTGCTCCTCCACGTCCAGAGGAGCCGGTTGAGGAGGCTCTGGTATCTGGTCCAGATGTTAATGACAGATTCCATATCAAAGGATCTGTACTTTGAGTATTAAAATCAATGTAAAAAGATGGATCAGACTGTGACAAAGTTCTTCCAGTTTTAGTGACAAATATGTCATAAACACCAACAATTTTCAAAGCAGAGCTTCAGGGAACATTTTCATTTCACATTTTTGTGATGCAATAACTTGAGTTTACAGAGAAAGTAGAGCGCCCTCTAGTGGACAAAGGCTTCAATGTTCATAAGATTTGATTTATTTATTTATTTCCAGCAAAACCCAAACAAAACAAAACAAACAGGAGCTTTTAGTTTGTTCCACCAGGATGAAACTTTGTCTCTGTGGTGGTGAATAGCAGCTTCTACATTGTTGTGAGCTGAGGGAAGGACAGCACAGACAGACGGAATAAACTGGACTTTGAAAGTTTTCCTTTAGAATTCCATTGAACAGATATTTGAGAATAATGTTCTATTGCACTTTGCCTTTGTTAAAACTGCTGGATGTTGAAAGCATCATGTTAGAAGATACATCAAGTATTTACATTCAAGTCAAATTGGATTTAGCAACAAAAACTTCAATGATAGAAACAGCAAACAAAGTGTGGAACATCAACATTCAGAGAAAACTCTTCCAGGTTTGGACTGAATTGGTAGAATGGGAAAGGATGGAAACATTTAGAGCCTTCATGTCAAACACAATTCTGATCATTTCTTTGAAAACAGCAACAAAATGTTTCCCTGTAAGTAAGTTTTTGACTTTTGAGGCACATGCACAGCACTGAAACAAACGTAAATAAATAAATACATGTTTGTAAATCTTTATTCACAGCATCCTCAGAAACACACAATTATTCCACAGTTTATCACAACAGCAAGACAGAAGAAAAGACATGAGGGATTTGATCATTTGCTTCAACCTGTTTGGGGAATGGGATCATTTTGAAGACTGGGATGCACCGGAAAAGAAAGAAAAAAGAGAATGGAAGGAGGAGAGGAGACACTATTTAGAGCAGGGGGTCAAACTCAATCACACAGGAGGTCAAAACCCAAAACACACCTCAGGTCGCGGGCCGAGAAGGAGAAAGATTGATGGAACACACTAAAAGGAAGTGTTTGGAGCCAGCAGGTACTTCCTGTTTGGAAGACGACGGTGGAGGGGTGGAGCTGTCCAGTGATTCTCCAGTCAATGCTGCTAACTCATTCCCTGGAATTCCTATGTGTGCTGGGATCCACAGAAATGCAACAGGAAGTCCAGCTGATTGTCCTTTCTTCCTCTCCTGTTACCATCCAAAGCTCTTGATTCCTTTTTTCTGTCTCCATATTTCATTTCATCCATGTTTTGTTGGATGATTCTGTTTCTGTCCTTCTAAATTGGTCCAGTAATGTCATTCCAATGGGAATCTCTGTCAATCCAATGGTAGTTCTGCCATCTCAGTCTGAATGGCTGCTGCTGGTGTCGTCTTGAATGCTCTCATTGAAATTCTTCAAGCTTCAAACTGGACTCTAGTTTGCAGAGACGAGTCATTGATGCTGAACCAGACACAACACTGTCATAGTCTACTGTCACTCTGACAGCTGTGAAGCTTTCATGTTGATTTGATGTCATTTCAACATCAATTGTCCACTGAGACAAAAGCAGAAATCTTCATGTTTCCATCATGTGACGAGATGATAAAATAACAATCAGATTCTTTTTAGAATGGAAGATACCACTGACAAGATGAAAACAATAATACTTATTACTATTAAAAATAAACTCCAAAGAAAATAAAAATACGACTTTTTTTTCCATTAAAAGACAAACAAAAAAATGCAGCTCAGTTTGTTTTGTTTGTTTGTTTTATGAAATGAAATTTGACAATAAATATGGATGCCCTGTAAAGTATGGAGGTTCAAAAGAGACAAAATGAAATAAATATATAAATATACCATGAAATCATTAAATAAAAGCATCATTAATCATTTAAAATTGACATTAAATGAATGGAATTGGATATTAATAAATACATGTGTAAATATTTATGACATTCAAATAACCCTTAAAAATCACATTTAAACATTTAATGACATATTTCTTTATTTCTTTGTCAAATGTGGCTGAAAGAGACAACAGATGAAAAACAGCCGCTGGGATCATTGAATGTGCTCTGTCCCAGAGAAATCAATACCATTGAAATGGAAGTGAACTTTTAAAGGCAACAATAAAACAAAACCACAGATGATTTGTGATTCCTGAACTTCTGACTTCCTTTTGTTGCATAAATGTAAATGTTTGTCTGTTGTTTAGCAGACAGACAGGCTCCCAGCTTTTTTCTCTGATTTTGTTCTGGTAATTATATTGTGCCTTCCCCCCTTTGAATGATATTTTTATTTTCTATATTAATTACAAATATTTCAAGAAACAAAACATATTTTTAAAGAAAAAAACCTTAAATAATTCCTACATTTTGTAGGTTAGTTAAGTGCACATTGATGCCATTCTAAATTCTGTTTTTAGCTCATCCAGTTCTACGCTTTTAAAGCTCAAATTGTGAATCTCTGGCGAATATAATAGTTCCTTAGATTGTGTTTACATCTCCAACAGAAGAATGAATTTTCCCAAACCAATCAGATACTTTTTGACTATTGATATTATCGATCAGAGCCTCGTGTGAATGAATGCATTTATTTTTACGTCATTATTCCAGATTGAGGACGACAGTCTTTTTTTCTTGAATGTAGCGGTGTAGATTAGCTTTTTGCTTTGACAGTCATTTGTCAGTAAGGCTCTTGTCATTTGCAGCAGAATCACAAATCCAACTGCAGTAGAATCTTATAATCAAGAGTTTACTGATGATTTGGAATGAATACTATAAGATATTAAGAATATGATTATATGATGTTATAAAATTAAGAAAAGTGAGCAAAGACGAACCTCCGTTTATTTTTAACTCTACAAACAGAATAAATCGCTTTTTCCTGCTTTTCAACAGGTTCAGACCTCCTAGTTCCCCAGAAGATCCAGGTCCTGTTTACTGAGTCACAGAGTGAATTTACAAGGAGACCAACATCCCACACATGCGGCTGCGTGCTGGAGGTTCCAAACAACTATTCGTCATATCCTGAAATGGCAGAAGAGTTTACTAACATCCTTGATGCAAACATGTGGATTATGAACACTGTTTAGGAAATGAAAGATTCCATTAGTAATGTGTGCATAATATTGATGCTTTCATAACACTAAAAATGCATGATTGTGTCTTTTTTCTGTAAAGAATGGGTAAGCAAAGAAAATCAAGTTATCAATACAAGAACATAGATTCTCAGAAACATGTAGAAACACAAGTGAAGTTGGCAGAAGTTCACATTGTCCAACATACTTATTAGCACTAAATTGATTCTTTATTTACTTCATTTTTTTTACTTTAGCTTTGTCTCTAAATATCAACACTTTGTGTGATTATTTGGGCTCTATTTGTAGCCAGAAACTTTGACATAAGTTCACTTATAATTTCTTCTGTCAAACTGTGAAAACATGACAAAAGCAAATGATTGCAGCACTTGAGAGACCTCATAAGTTGTAAGAACTTTCCACCTTAATGCTACTTTATTCTCAGTCAGATGAACTGAATGTTCTGTCAGCACTGAATTGAAGCGCTTGCTGTCTGTGATGACAAAAAGGAAATGTTCAAAGGATTTGGATGTGTGCATGTTTTGTGTTCATTTTGTTCTTTCAATGAGATGAGTCTGTGCCAAACCAAGAATGATGCTGTTAGTGAATCTTCAACTAAATCTGAAACATGACATGGATTTTGTGTGTATTTTTACAGGCATTAGTGGCAGAGTCCAGAGGAGGCCTCATGACTGTCCCAACAACTGTCTGTGTTCCAACTATGTTTGACCAGGTTTCTGCACAGACACTTCATATGCTTAATATTCATGTTTATTCAAAGACATTGAATTAATACACACTGAACCACTGAAAACAGGAAGGCAAATGTTCACATATGGTTGTTGTTGGTGGAAACAAGATGGTTCATTGAGTGCAGCAGCAGAGGAGGTTGAATGTAAGGATGGACAGTATTTCACAGTGACCTCAGAGGTCATGACTCAGGCGCCCTCAGCTCAGGCTGCTGAGGTGCTGACCTGATGTTTGGCTCTGGAGGATGCAGCCCTTCAAGAGGTGATGGTTTATTTTGACCCAGGACATGCATGTAACGTTGTTATATGTGCAAGCTAGCCAAGATTGTTACTGTTGCGAGCTCGCCACACACAGGCCATTCAAAATCTACAACTTCTACTTCCAACATTTTTTGTACAGTAGATTCACAATGATACACAAAAAGTTACAAAACAATTTATGAAAATTGTAAGGACAAGTTTTCCTTTGCAGCTGGTACTAAAGGAGTATTTTTTTCAAATCCAAAATGGCGGCCTCTTCCCAAGGTCAAAGGTCAACGAAATGTCACTGGTGGTTGTAAGCTTAAGCTGGCGGCTTGTGTGTTTAAATTTTGTGAAAATCTAGTAAACAAAAGGGATCTTTTTGCCATACTGTGTGAAAACGTGAAATTTGCCAAATCTCAAACTTTGCCACAAAATGACCACCACAGGTTGTGTGGCCATCCCATAATAAATTCAAAAGTTCTCCTGGATATTGTTTTGGTTTAATTAGTGTACTTTGATTGTACTTTGAATTTTTTTTTTTTATTCTGCGCCTTTGAGTCAAAATTTGACCCTCGCCACATGCAATACTTTTACTGATTCTTGGGCTGTGGGACAAAGAAATTGGCGGTGAGGGCTTGTAGCGCCTGTGGGCTGTGACCACAAGGTGTCGGGTGCCTGTCGCAGTGATAACCCGATGGTGGACACCAGAAATATGGGATGCCACCAAGCTTCAGAAAGGAGTCCTACTAAGCCTGGCTGGCTTGTGGGACACTTGAGGCAACTGAAGTCCAAACGATCTGCAACTGTGAAAGCAAAACTTTTAATTTACTGGTTGATCTTGGTTCCAATTGTGGTTTAGGGTTAAAAGCTCTGGGTCGTGACCTTAAGAATGAAGTCCCAAATACAAGCAGACAAGTTAAGTTCCCTCTTTTGGGTGGCTGAGCGCTTTCTCAGGATGCACTCACACTGAACGTGAATCTCGCCGTGGAGGCCACCAATTTCAATGTAAAGTCAATGGTTTAGATACGAATTGAGGTTCTATGGTGCAATTGAGCGGCCAGCGTGGCGAGACAGAGTAAAACAATCTAAACTCTGAGGAGATCGCCACGTCTGTGTCAACCAATCAGGGACTCAACTTTAGACGCGTGACAGTTTCAGTGACAGCGGATAGAAAACACATCCAATTTGGTGGATTGGATCTCCTGAACCAGATGTATCCCTTTCAGGACAGCTGAGTTTCCTGAAGCCGTCCCGGCTACTGTTGGACGACTGTCTGCTTCAAACACGGTCAGAGAGAGACGGAAACACAGCGGAAGCGGCCGTCATCCAGACACAGCGGGACTGAAGCTCACTATACCCAGAGAACCTCTAAATCAGGGATGATCACACTTTTTTGGCATGCGAGCTACTTAAAACACATAAAATAATGTGAAGTTTCCATTTTGAAGTGTTCAAACATACAACCAACATGCTGTTACAACAGAAACATGATTCCTGTTTAAAAACCATGAAATATCCATGGATGAACAACCTGAGCAAGCCCTTCACTCAGCATTTTGTGGTTCGTTGTCTTTATAAAGTTACAAATCCAGTTGTGGATCAGCTGCTCTTGTGGTGACTGTGGTTTGTCACCACGCTGTGTAATTTTTGTTATCATAAGAACCTCAGGTTCCAGTCCTGAACAAATAAGGTTTTTGTTTCATTGAATCAAATTTTCTGTTAAATTACTTTACTATAAATATGAAATAAAAACATCAGGATAATTCCTTTGATTTGGTTGTGTTTTTTTTTAATTTTGGGGTTCTGATCCGCTCTTAGTCTGACTCAACACCAAGGACCTGTCTGCCATGAGAGACCCTAACGGGCATTAGCTCCAGACAGCAGAGCTCCTAGGATCACATAAGCACTCAAGCCTCTCCACCACGTCAAGGTGGCGGTTCACAGAGAGGTTTTTTTTTTTATTTTTAAGTTTTTAATTTTTTATTTATTTATTTATTTATTTTTTTGTTTTTTTCCTTTTAAATTTCATCTTATTTTAAACTTTTTTCTGTTTTTTTAGGTTTTTTTGGTGTGCTTTTATTTTTTTGTTTTGCTGTTTGTTGTCTTTATTTGCTGTTTTTCATTGCAGGGAGAAACTGGGAGTTCCTGGAGAAAACTGAGAGAGGGGCCCTCGTGGTGGCAGGAATTACAGTTTGAATCTGTTTGAATCTTTTTTAATTCAAACAAATGTGTCTTCAAATCAAAAAAATATATCTACCCTGAAGAGACAACTTTATTTTGCAGCAATTTATAATCTAAGATTATTTGATGGATGTTGTTGATTTTTTCAGCCAATTAAGAAAATCCTGGATGTTAAAAGGAGCATCAAGAGAAAAACTCGTCTATACTTCATTTTCTTTGAGACAGTCCTGGATGGCTGTAGGGATGTTGTTTAAAAAGACTTGATTTCCTTCCGAGCTTAAAGTTATTCCATCAAGTCTATACGTGTTCTTTACATCAGGGGACAAATCTTGATGCTCAATCACCACATGACAAAAGTCGGTACGCGGCTTCATGATGTCATTCAACAATCTCCTGCATTTTTCCATTTGAAGATTCTGATATTTCCAGCTTCTCCTTGGAAGAATGAGGGACAATGCTATCCTCATTTGAGGGTACATTTCTCCCAGCAGCCTCAGGTCTTGTGACATCATATTTGCCATGTCTTTTGGAGGCATTTGTCCCAATTCATCCCCTCCAGCGTGGATGACCAAAACTTCAGGGGGACCGTCTTCTTTGTAGATTGTGTGATGAAGTTGATCAACAACACCCCTCCAGCCCAGGTCTTGATCTTCAGTCCACTTCACATTGACGTCCAGATTAAGGTTTTTACCAAACAGATCCTTAGCTGCAGCCTGTGCCTGTGAAACATAACTTGATCCCACGATCCAGACATCAGATGGTCTCGTGTCATTGTGTGTTTCTGTAGGTGACAAATGTGTGTGGACTCTGCTCTGTGAGATGTCGTCTGAACGGTCTTTTCTTTTCAGAGACGGCTTTTGGTTGTCAGGCTGGGTTGGGCCACATGTGGAAGGGACTTAAACACATGACTGAGGCTGGTGAGCGTGGCATTGGCCTCTTGGAAATGTCTGGTGGAGAGTCTGCTCAATTGTGTTACGGATGGAGCTCACAAACACCTCAAATCCTTTTGAGGAGAATCGTATTCCATCTGGTTGGAAGAGATGGCTTTCAAAAGGTGTCTGATGCTCAATCACAGCACCATTGAATCATCTGGTGTTGTATTCAAGGCTTTTGTTGACCGTCATCCTGTCGTCGTTGATTTTACTTAGATCAAAAGTGCCCCATGCCAATCTTGGAGTTATGCAGGAATAAGCTATTTTCATTTTGGGAAACGCCTGATGGAGGTGTGTCAGGTCCTTCAGCGTTGCAGCAACAAGATCTGACGCGTTTGTGTTTCCCAGGTTGTTGCTGCCAACATGGAGAACCAAAAGGGCTGGGGGACTCCTTTGTTGGGACAACTCAGTATAAAAGTGCTTGACAGCATAGTTAACCGATAGTTAACACATTTACAAGCATTATTAATATGTCTGTAGGATGCTTTTGATACATTTATTGACATTATAGATGTCTAACAAATTGTTAATGATCTTAATAAGACTCCTGAACAAACCTTGTTCACAGATTAAGAAGCATTATTAATGTGTACACGGTTCCAGTAAGACATTTAATAGCATTATAGATGTCTCACACAGACCTTTGTGTTAAGAAGCTAAACAAGATTCATTTATAATTTATTTTAGTTTTAATTTATAGTTTTACCAGTTTTTCAAAAATGAATTTTCCATATAGATGAATATGGCTGTTTATCATGCGACAGTTTGAACAACTTTTGTATCTTTATCCAGATTTTCTTTGAATATATCATAACAGGATTATGTCATTTACCTAAAGATTGAGAGAGTTATTCAACAGATGTGAATTGTTGGGATTTATCAATCATGAACCAATCCAGCTGGTGTTGTCCTGTCCAACGTCGGACAATCTTTGACATGTCAAAAGAAATAAACCTGGGTTCAGGTAAACCCAGCCCCCTCTTATCCTGAGGTGAACATCATTTTGACAGTTTAGTTTTTGTTCTTTTTCCCTCCCAAAGGAATTGTTTAATTAGTACCTCATAATGACTGAATATAGACGGTGTTCCTGTTATTGGCAGCATCATCAACACATAGTTAAACTGTAATCAAATCTGTCACAGCAGCAGCAGCCTGCAGTTAATCAACTGATTCCCTCCACCTGTTCCTGCTCCTTTATATCTCTCCCTCTGTCCTTCATTCTCTGCTGAATTGTTGCTCTACAAGCTTTCAGAGAAATCTCCAGCAGTGTTCATGTTCACCACTCAACCTGACTACCAGCTGCCTTTACATGCCCCTGTCTCTCTGCTGCTCAGTTTCTTCCAAAGCCTCGTAAGTCTCTGCACCTTCTCCTTTTTGGAATCCTTCCCAGAGATCCCTGGTGATTTTGTGTTGACCTGTGGCATCAAGAATTAGTGACTAAGCTCCAGGATCCTGAGTTTTGCCAAACCCTCTTGGAGTTCATTTTCTCCCCACTGTGGCCTCTACCTGGAGCCACGCCTTCCTCGCTGTACGGAGGACTCCACTCCTCTTCTTCCCTGCTGTCATCTCTCATCACCTCAGTAAGCCTCCAAACAAGTTTTGCCTTCCCTGCTTCAAGCCCTGTTGCCATCATTAACCCTCATTCATAAAGTCAAAAGTCGTATCCATAAAGACAAATTTATATATTGTGCACAACTTTGCTGAAAAAAAATATAAAAACAACCTTTAGTTTTACGTTTTATGTGTCTGTTTTAAATACCATTTGTCTTTGTTTTGAATACAACTGTTGCTTGTCTTGAATACGGATTTCTTCTGTCAACAAACTGTCAAAAATACGTCACGGGATCCCAGGCATAAACATCGAGTCCGGAGCATCGAGGCAAATTTCTGCGCCTGCGTACCGATGGTTCTACTCGGGCGTTGTGCGCCTGCGTACTGATGGTTCTACTCGGGCGTTGTGCGCCTGCGTACCGATGGTTCTACTCGGGCGTTCTGCGCCTGCGTACCGATGGTTCCACTCGGGCGTTCTGCGCCTGCGTACCGATGGTTCTACTCGGGCGTTCTGCGCCTGTGTACCGATGGTTCTACTCGGGCGTTCTGCGCCTGCGTACTGATGGTTCTACTCCTAATTCTAAACCAGAGCCAGGAAAATATCAGGGATGACACACACATCCACAATGGAGAACAACCATGTACGGATGAAGAGTTACATGTTACTTTAACGTTACTTGTGTATTTATTGTTTTAGCCTTACTTTATTGATATTTTGTTACTGTAGATCATTGCTCAAAAGAATCACAGCCCATATAAGGGTGTGCAGAAAACGAAACTCTTGCTACAGAGGGTAATCTTTGTTTCTGCCCCTTCCTTCTTCTTCTTGATAATCCAGCAGTCCTGAAGATGAGAAACCTCATGTTAAAGTATGAGTGATACGAATTTTGTTGCAAAGTTGACCCAAACGTTAAAAATAATCGTATTAATTCTCTGTCCAACTTTATTGACAGTCATGAAAAACAAATCATCTTCTTCTACTACTACTTCTTCTGCGCCTTCTAGTGTTCATTTATTGCATAGGTTTCTGATATAAACAAAAAACAATTTTATGATTTCAAACTTGTGAAATGGTCCTTAAACTTGCTAGAAATGGATTAAAAAAAGGAACATGGGTATTTTGATCATAGTGATGTTTTAGTTCATGTATTTGTTATTATTGCATCAAGATTGTTTTTCTCATGTTTTCTGTATTAACATGTTAGCTGTGGACCTTGAACACATCTTAAAGTAAAAATAAGTAATAATGAAAATGCAAGATTAACAAAAACATATGTGTATATATAGGCTTAGAAGGCAAGAAGGTTCCTGGTTCAAGTCCAGGCTGGGGGACTTGAAACAGTGTCAACAATGGGGGGCCTTTCTGTGTGGAGTTTGCATGTTCTCCTTGTGCATGCGTGGGTTTTCTCCTGGGACTCCGGCTTCCTCCCACCGTCTAAAAACATGATTCATAGGTTAATTGGTCACTCTAAATTCTGCGTGAGTGTGTGATTGTGGCCCCTGCAACAGACTGGCGACCAGTCCCGGGGTGTCCCCTGCCTTCGCCCATGAGTAGCCGGGTTAGGCTCCGGCAGCCCGTGACCCCGAAAGGGATAAAGCGGATCAGAAAATGAATGAATGAATGAAAAAAATGAATACTCTTAACTGTTTACATGTTGTATTGACAGGAATCACTGCTCACTTAACTAATGAAATCCCTTCATAATCAAGAATATATCAAGTTGTTGGTCAAACTGATTTGGATTTGGACTATTTTCAATATGTTGTGAATCAGGAGGAGTTTATACTGACCTCTGCTCAGACCGTTTTTCCAGTAAAGGAGTGGACATGGGCGACCAAAACTGGACGTTTCTGAAGACATGCTGGCCCAAATGATAGAACTGTCCTTGCCTGTGTCTTGTATTACAAACTTGCTGGGAGTTAGTGGATCCACAATCTTCCACCGCATGCATGATCATGGGTTGTCATCAAGGTCTTGCTACAGCAACTTGTCTGACTCAGAACTGGACAATGTGGTTTTGTTGATTTAAAAAACAGACTTCCAAATGCAGGATACAGGAGGGTCAAAGGTTGCTTCAAGCAGAGGGTCACAAAATTCAATGGGAGCGCATCAAAAGCTCAACGCACAGGGTTGATGCTGCTGCAGTTTTGGACAGAGTGATGCACCTTGGATGGATTGTCAGAAGGACATACAGTGTTCAACATCCACTGTCCTTAGAACACAGTGATACCAATCAGAAGTTAATACGGTAAATTGTTATTTTCATATTAAAATCTGGTATTAATTGTAAACCTAAAAATGTCTTCTCTTTAGGTACAATATTGTCATTTTTGGGTCAATCGATGGGTTCTCCAGAAAGGTGACTGCATGCTTGCTAGAAAGACAGCTTGTGATGCATTTTTATTTCTAAGAAAAGTTGTTTACATTGTTTTTAAGAGCAGATAATGTATCTTGAGCCTGCAACAAATAACAAATCAAAGACTGCTCTGACATTTACATGAAAACTATGGCTGGCCATCCAGGTATTTTGTGAAACTCTCTTTTAATTACATGTTTTTAATTTCTTTTGTCTTCCATTTTTTATGTAATTGCAGGGTCAGAGGAGATGAAGGTGTTGAAAACGTGGGAATAACTGAAGCCATGTTTAGTGTAAAAGGAACTGGAAGAGGCAGCTTTATTGCTGGAAAGAGCGTGCACAATCAGAGGTCTTACTTTTGCACTCCATCAATAATTATCCAAGTTTTTTATACCCAAGTGATCAGATCATCTTTTTATGTTAAAAACATAAATATCACTACATTGTTTGGCTGTTTAACTGTTATCTGAAAGAAGTAAATCACTTCTTTGTCCCTGCTTTTTAAATCTCTGATGCCATCTTCATGTCTTTAATTGTGTTGCATTAGGATTGAGCGTCTACGGCGTGACGTTTGAACAAGTGTAACTCAGCTTTACTATGAAGTCCTTCACAGCCTGGAGGAAGATGCTCTTCTGGATCTCTCTGATCTTCTGCATTTGTTTTCTGCACATTATGTGTTCCTTCCTCGACTGGCAAATGCACTTCACACCTTCACAGAGGGACGGGACAATCACCCTCTAAAGTCTGAGGGGGGGCGTCTCACCCAAGCAGCTCTGGGTTTTGGGTCACATGCAAAGACCGGCTGCAGAGACAGAAGACTCACAGGTTTCATTTAAAATGTAATATCAATGCAGCCTCACTTAAATGTTATTCATATACTTTTCTTAGTGTTTAACTTTTTTCACACAAACGACAGAACCTGGGTCTGTTTGGAACTGACTGGGAGACGTTTGACTGCGTCAGGGAAGAACCTGTTGGAGTTGAAGTACCAGAAACTGAGCGTCCTCTGGATCCAGCTGCAGTGGACGCCATCAAGTCCGTTATTAACCCTCTGGCGCCGTCTCAGTCATTTGGTAGAGACGTGTTCGTAACAATGATTCAGCTTGTTCAAAGTGTTGCTGGAACAAGTCACAGCACTCATTGACTTCCTAAACTGTCACAAAAATCACACATATGTCCCACAATGCTTCTGATCAAATCAAGTGTAACAGCTGGACTTACAAAAAGTTGTCACCTTTCAATGTTCATGTTCCACTTAATTTTGTGAAGCTTTGGAATGAAAAAAGAAATGTAGTTTTTGTATTTCAAGGTTACAGGACGTTTGTATGTGACATCTGAATAGTTCACTGCTTTTTCTGTTGAAACAGAAATGAAAGGACATTACCAATTCTTTAAACGTTTATTTTCTTCAAGAAAAACCAAAGACTCAAGGTAATTACAGAACCAGCTGTTGAACATTTATTAGATAAGAGAGCTTCAAACAACTCTTACAAAATAATGTAAAAATAGAGTTTAACTGATGCTACCTGTAGAAGCTGCCTAACAAGCTTGATTTAAAAATAAAAAAAAGTTAAAGATAAAAAAGCTTTTATTGCACCGATCACATTTTCAAAGGAAATGATTACTTAGCCTAAAAAAAGTTCAAAAACCTCACATTTGACCTTCAGTCAGCATGTAAAACACTTTTTAATGCAGAACACTTCTTACAAGAGGACGGCATCTTTGGTTCCAAATTTGAAATGAGCTTAAACTCGATGAAAGCCTTGTCCATGACAGACTGCTGTTTCCATTATGTTTCTGAATTCACTGTAATGGTTAAGTGAGCAACTGGGAATGTTATTGTGCGACTACATGCACTTACAGTTGGATAACATGTGGTGTGATCTTCACCACAGCCGTGGAGACATTTCCCAGAGATGACAAAGT
The DNA here is from genome assembly GCA_014656515.1 of Oryzias celebensis. Taxonomy (NCBI): domain Eukaryota; kingdom Metazoa; phylum Chordata; class Actinopteri; order Beloniformes; family Adrianichthyidae; genus Oryzias; species Oryzias celebensis. Next base: position 27,667 of record BNCR01000044.1, read on the forward strand.
CTTTCTTCTCACTGGGAAGAACGGGTTTGTGTCCCTGTCCTGTTATCCACGGCATCAGTTTGACAACAGACAACTGCTGTGAATCATCACCACACAGGTCATCTGTTTCTGAAATACAAATCAAGGTCTCAGTAACTCTGAAGAAAAGTCAACAAATGTAACTACAAAGTGACATAAACACACCACGATCTTCAATTTCCTGTAAGAAATCCTGAAAAAAGTTCCTGGTCTGAACTTCTCTATCAAATTTCCGAGTTCTTGTTGCTGAAGTCTGGAAGACACTTCTCCATCACGAAACCTATGGGAACAAATCATAAAAGAAACAAACATTCATATCTAAAATACTATGTTTAAAATAGAAGAAAAAGTTAAAACATGGATGTAATTCCACAGTCAACATTCCCGGGAACAAACATAGGCAGAAACATTTGTGGATTTGCTGTCATCAGCTGCAGTAGGTTGTGAAGCTGCAGGCCTTTTCTCAGCTGCTCAAACATGGGAAGGACTCTCATGGTTGAGAGCAACACTATAGCTCTGTAACAGAAGACAAGATTTAGAAATGCTTCAAAGTTTAAACATTGATCTGATTTCATGATATTCTGTTGTGAGTTTGTGACAGATATGTTAACATGGTCCAAGTACATCAGATCATTACAAAGCAAAATCACCTGATTATGAGATCCTTTCTGTCCACCGATACTGTCCCAGTGTATCCACAACTAATGATGTCATTAATGTTGTCTTTCATATTTTCATCAGTGGATGCATTTATCTACCCCCCCCCACCACAAAAAATAAATAAATAATTACATAATTTATCTTTTCAAATACAGAAAAAACAAATTTTCCTGTTTGGTTTGATCAAATCTTATAAAAAAAAGTTTAGATGAAAGTTTTTGTCTTATAATTGATATTTAACAAAAATAATAAGAACTATTTTACCTCCACAATGAGCTGTGACAGCTGGTGATCTGTAACATCACTGACAGACACCTGAATGGCGTCTGGGTCCCCAGAGCACAGGGATCTGTAGCACCATTCTCACAGGACGTTGGGAAGACGTCCTCCTTGTGCAATTCTAGCTGCAAGAATTTCTCCAGCCGTCCTGAAGATGAGAAAATTGCAGTGATACAGATTTTTTACGGAATTATTCTTCAACGTATTCAACAATGTACGGCACAAATATAAATATATCTGAAGTAGTTTTGGTCCAAATGGTTGATACAGTAGTGAGGATTTTTTCCATTTTTGTCATTAACACCCATAAAAAGTCTGTTTTCAATCTCTGCAACCATTTCTGTTTTATAAAATGACCATTAATGTCTGTTCTACAAATGAGTAACAATTTAAAAAACCACCAGAACCTTTAGCTGTAAGACATTCTTTGGTGAGAGCATCTGTGTCTAAACCAGTTTCCCCAAAGAAAGAAACTCTAAGTTAGTTTGTTTTGGCGTTGCCACTGTTGCATTCCTCTGATGAAGAGTTCACTTCTAGACACACAAATGGAGAAGGTGTCGCCTTCACTGACTTGACTACTAATCCAGTTTAAGATGTCCTCCATTCTAAATAAAAAAAAGCACAAATACAAATAAAAATGAATGAAATGACATTAGAGACGGTTATTTAATGTATTAAACAAGATTTTTACTAAATCTAGTATCAAGTTCCTGCAATTTTAAAGATGCTTAACTGATTATGAAACATGAAAAATGAAACTAATCACAGACAGTTATATAAAAACTACAGACTGCAGATAAATCTAGTGATCATTCTAGTGATAAAGAACATCTTTACCATTTGAAAGAGAGCTGGGAGTTCTTGGTTCTCCTTTCACCGGCTTCATGACTTGTTCTGCAGAAATGTTTTATTTCACAAATTAACATTTACAACATTGAACAGCTTTCCTTTAAATCCAGTGAATTTATTTGATTTTTTTGCTGTAATACTTTAGGCCACATTCAGATGCATGAATCTCAATGATGTCGACATTGAAGGAACCACTGCAAACTGGACACTCAGCAGACTAAAGAAAAAGAATCCAGGTCATTATTGCAAATTGACATGCTAATTTATGTGGAAATAACACAGAAATCTTACAATCTCTGTCACATCCTCAGGTTCAGTCTGGAAATACGAGATCCTGAGTTTTACTTTCCTAAAAGAAAAAAAACACACAATGTATTTTTAATTTGTACATCACCAGAAAAAACAAACAAACAATCTGATAAACAGCAATAATATAACCTCAGAGGAATAAACACAAATTGATATTCTGCTTGCAGTTCTTTCTGTGGAAGCGAAGAGCCTGAAGGGGAATCATCTTTCCACAGGTGGGACACAGAGCTTTGGACATGTTTTCAAATTCTTCTGGTGGTAATGAAGTGGTGTCAGTTTGCTCCTGATTGTAACTCCCTTGAGCTGCTGCCCGTTGTGTCCTTCTGAGTCAGGAGGGATGATAACTAGTTTGGGTTGCCCCCCCCACCTAGAAACAAGCATTAACCAGCAGTGACATTCAATGACATCAGGAATTATTGGTGCCAACAAGATAATTGTTAAAAATGCTCTACAGAAAAGTACTAGATTAGAACAAGTATTTACCTGTGGACTTGTGGAGCAACCAGCCTCCACAAATACTTCTAAGCTTCGGATATGCCTTCAAAAGCTGCTCTGTCAACTTGGACAAATGAAGACATTAGTTTATTCAAACAACAAGAACTTGTTAAATGTGCGCTTGAGTAATCACACATGTTTCACAAGCACACACAATTTATGTACACACACACAACTCCTGATCAACATAGATCCTCCTCACAAGAACACAAACATGTCCATATATTAAGAAGAGCTGACATTATCAAAGATTGAGAAAGGAGGGTTTCATGCTTTAGACTTTTCAGTCATGAATGGGGTTCTTACATTTAAATGGCTGAACTCATTTATCCTAAACAAAAACTTTTTCTGCTTTACAATTTTCAGGGCTGTTTTTAAAAAAGTAGGAAATATTGATTTGATTTGATGGTGATTATGATGTTGGGAAACTTCCTGTTCAATTATTACCAGCAAGTTCTCTTCTACTGGAAGTTGATTTTAAACACAATTTCTCCTTTATAGAAAAACAGAGACGTTCTGTCTAAAAGAAAGTCATTGGAAACTTGGTTGGAAAAGAGGATTTGGGTAACTCTTATTTAATGGACAAACATGGTAACTTTCCAAAGCATGAGACCTTTTGTTTAAAAATGGAACCTGGTTTGCTCATTAAAAGAATATAACAAAAGAATTCAATCCATTCCCATTCCTACAAACAATGACAATATGTTTCATACATTAGACTGATCTGTGTGGAAGGAATTCAGTTGGGTGATAAAAAACAAACTTTCAAACACATTTTTCAACATTTCTTTTTTATTTTTTACAATTTCCTATTAAAATATTTATGACATCATAGAAGGAATAAGGAAACTATATTTATCATATCCTGTCCCACATGAAGCAACATTGAAGTGACATTCAAGATACTGAATGAGATTTATCCATCAGTCAGTTTTTCACTTTAGCTTTTTGGTTTTTTCTCTGCAAAGAGAGGAAGACGAAGATGTTTGGATTGAAACAGAAATCAAAGGAACTTTCTTATTTTAAATGGATGAAACTGAGTTTAAAAAATGTATAAAAAATGAAAATATAACAAGATGATGATTTTAAATGATGGTTTGGTTCTGGTTTTCAGAATAATGTTTTCTAAACTGTAAAAAATACAACAGAGAACTTTGAGGAAGCAGTTTGCTGCTTCATTTGTCATCTTTCCTTAAATAAGAGGAAACATGAAACCAAAAATCAAAGTTAGCTATTAGTTATGAACTCTGATCATTCATTCATGATTGGATTTGACTTTGAAATACAAAGAAACATTGAAATACATGTAAAAGTGAAATGATTTTAATAGAAGTGATGGATTTGTGACAAAGAACTGTTTCCTCCACATGTTCTTAACATTGATTCTACTCCTCAACAAAAGCTGGGTTGTTTCCGGGAAGATTTCCATTTCCTTCAGAAATCCAAACCAGCTAAATGGTTCCAATAGTGGAAGAATCCAAAACTGTGACGGTAAATGTCTCCACCAGATGTCACTGTTCTTTGTTGGACTAAAGCCTTGAAAACGGCCATGTTTTTTAGTCCAATCAGAACTCAAAGCTCCAGAGTTGCTTTTGCTTTTCTCTCCTCCCTGTTTCTCCATCTCAGCTTCTTCTTCTTCCTCCAGTAAATCTGTGAACTTCTCTGTTCTTCAAGAGGCTTTTCTAATGTCAGACGTGGTTCATGAAGAAGTTCAGGAGTGTGAAAAAGTGGGACTCTGAGAGGACAGAAGACATGTGTCTCCTTCACAAACAAACTCAGTCTTGGAGCTCAAACTCTCACAGATCAGACGCTTCTTCTAGTCGTCCTCCAGGTTTGCTCACATCTCAGGAGGATCTTCTTCTTCTTCACAGATCTTCTCCATGGTTTGATGGAAACTGGGATTCCATGGATGGAGAAAGGAGGAGAAGCTGCAGCTGCTGCAGAATCCGTGCTGTGATCCTAGAACCTCCAACAGACTCCCAGCTGATGAAACGGCCTCTTTAGCAGAGAGCAGAACGTTGATCTGATCTGTTGGAACGACTCCATCCTGAAGCTTCACTGCTGAGTTCCTGTCCACCAGGGGGCAGCGCGCCTTCATTCCTGCAGCTTCTGAAGAATCTGCAGCCGTTCAAACACACCCTGTTACTGAGGAACAAAGACGGCCTTCAGGAATGTGGTTCTGCTGCAGAACGTTCTTCCAAACCAAAGCAGAGAAAAAGTCCCAAAGATCATCTGGAAGATCCACATTCTTTCAGTCAGAGCTGCTGTCAAGATCAGCAGCAGAAATGAGGTCAGAGGTCAGAGCAGAGCTTTCAGTCAACAGTGTGATCAGAAAAGACGAGAAACATTGATGGAGAAACTCTGAATGTTCCATCAAATCAGAACAATGTTGGTGTTTGCAGATCCATTCATCAAATCTGATGATGTGTTTGAGCTCAAAGGAACATTTCTGCTTTGAACAGACGACCACCGTGACCATGAAGGCATCAGAGCTCCTGCAACAAACTTCAACATGTCGGCTGTGTGGGAACAACCTGTCAGTTTACCTGAAAGTAAAGGAATCCAGACGACGAGGAAGACAGACGAGAAGGAAAGTCTGCAGAGAGTTGGAAGATGTCAGGAACAGAAAACAGACTCAGGAGGTTGAAGGAAGATCAGCAGGTATGAGGTGGAGAACAGAGTCCTGAAACATTCAGACCTGATGAACATCTTCATGTTTGTCCTTTTTCCAGCCGTTCTTGAAGCTGAATCTCCTGACCTCAGATGACCTCTGCTGCTAGAATAAAGCAGATCAATGATAGAACATGAGAGTCTGCTGATCCTCTGACCTTCACTAACAGACTCATCTCTGTTTGAATTCACTTTTTCTCTTTTTCTAAACTTCCTGCTCTGATAAATGAGTCAAACTAAAGTGTTTTTCTGCTCCTTCACATCTTTCTTCTCTGCTGGAATCTGTCAGAGTTTCTTTAGTATCTGATACGGTTTGCTCTTAACCAGAACAAAAAGAAGGGAGATGAAGCCGATTTTACACTAAAAGTATTTTAATATGATGATAATGAACAACAAACATGGTGTTGGATGAGTGTCTGTGTTTGTTAGTGTCTGTTTGTAAATGTAGCAGATAAACAGAACCAAACACATGAGAGCATGCAGGGGGGAGGAGGGGAGAACCGTCGAGCTGTCGCAGTGATCTGGACGACCAGAGGAAGAGAACGACCTCAGGCTGTAACAGGAACTCTGACAGATCTGGAAGATCCACATTCTTTCAGTTTACTGTTTGCTTTGTTGATTAAATCTCTTCCTCAAACTGATGTTCTGACTTGTTCACACTCAGACTTCTGCTCGTTTTGCTGAGTCATGTTACTCCATCTGAACTTCTCAGGTCAGTTTCCAAACATCCTGCAGCTCCTGACAGTTATTTCACCTCCAACCAGAAGCCCCGCCCCCTTTTTCATGTCCGCCGTGTTGATGAGCATCAGAAAAAAATCTGATCAGATCCTGATCCTCTGACTGTGGAGCAGTGGCTGTTCACTTGGTAGACAACAGGCAGGTTGAGGGTTTGATTCCAGGAAGGGTCACAGTCTGTGTCAGGAGGAGAATCTGACATCATCATTTCCAGCTGATGCCCCGCCCACCTGTGCTGCCCCGCCTCCATCCCAGGTGGACTCTTCCTGGTTCCGAGTCAGTGATCTGAGCTGCAGCTGCGTTGACACGGTGAGCGGAGACTCTTCTTCTTCTTCAGCTCTTTGAAGAAACGGAAGTGAGTTTGTTTCTGGAACTTTGTCTTCACTAACTTGACTGTTTGTTTGGGAATGTTTGGAGAAGATCTTCTTCTTTCTCTGCAAACTCTCATCACTCTGCTGTTTCCAAAGCTTCATCATTGTTGGATTCTTCATCACCAACATGGAGGATTCTTCTTGATCAAGTCAACAACAATCAGCTGATGTTTGTTGTGGTTGTTCCAAACATTTCCTGGAATCAAACTGTGGTCTTCAGCATCAAATTTGGGATTCCAAACCTTTCTGTTCTCCTGCATCCAAATCTGTGTTGATGTGAAAGTCTCTGTTGGAGCTTTGAGAGGAAGAATTCATGTCTTTCTTTCTTTCAGCTCATTCTTTGATTTCTATCTGTTTTTCTGGATGGGCTTCATGTTTCCTGAATTGTAGAAACAGGAAGTTTGTTGTTTCTTTGTCAAAGTGACTGAATGACTGAAATGTTGCTCCATCATGGAGTGTTTGCTGCTGCAGCTCCATGTCTCCATCTGGTGGAGGGAGAGCAGAAGTGCAGCAGCTGATGTTCAGCAGCTTCCTCTGATGATGATGATGAGGGTTTCCTCTGCAGATGAAGGATGAAGGTGTGTGTGAGCTGATGTGGATCCAGTGAATCCAGCAGCATGGATCAGTGTGAGGACACACAGGAGGGAGCCCCTCCCTCTAAAAGCACTCTGTGTGGGGAAGATGAGAGCCAGAGCAAAGCTCAGAGGTGAGATGAACATCTGCAACTGTCCAGGACTCTTCTCCATGTCAGAGCTCAGCACTCACACCAGCAACCTTCATTCTTCACAGGAACCAACCTGGATCTGGACCTGATTCTGGATCCAGCTGTGTGTCCTTCAGGAGTGACCGGTCAAAGGATTTCCCTCCTGACTTCAGTTCAGCAGTGGAACAGTAAGTGTTTGTCAGAGTTAAAGGAGGCTGGATAATAGTTCAGATGATCAATAGTTTTCAGATGAATGACTTGAGTTCTGGTTCAGTTCTGGATCTCTCTGATCAGACTCACTTGGAGCATCATGTGTGATGAGATCTTTTCAGTTGAGTCTTCTGAGAGTCTCTCTGAGAGCAGAGATGTTGGAGAAGAAAACATGTTGACTCTGACTGACAGCAGCTCCAGTCTAATGAGAAGGATCACTGCAGACTCCTGGGATTCAGATTTTCATGGCTTTCCAAACATCCGATTGTTCTAGTTTGACTTTCTGCTTTCAGAATTTCTACTTTTCTAAATGTAGATTTGAATCCACTTTTCTAGAAAAAAGTCTTGTTTGACTCTCAGAAAATGATCCAACATTTGAGCTCAAACTCTAAACGTTTGATCCAAACATGTCGTGTTATTCCAGACTAAACAGCTCAGTCTGTGTTCATGTCAAAGTCCATCAGCTGTTCATGAAGACGCAGATCCTCCAACACTCTGATGTGTTTGTGTTTGCAGAGGTCAACAGGTCACACAGAGAGTCCAGTCTGCAGCATCCAGCTGTGTCTCCATGAAGAGTGACCGGTCCAAAGATTATCTCCCAGACTTCAGAACTGAACCAGGACCTTCAGACTCACAGTAAGAAGCAGTTTCTAGTGAACAAAGCAGAGTTCATCTCTCAGCAGGAACAACGTTCTCCTCTAGAACATCAGCCGATCCATCAGGAAGGTCAACCATCTGCTGTGACCGTTTCAGGTCTGAGAGAAAAGAAAAGAGCTGGACAACTTTGGACACAAAGCTCAGTCTGTGAGGATGAAGCAAACAGCTGAGTCCAGACATGAGCCGGTCAGAGAGAAGGACACGGAGAATCCTGTTCCCAGCAAACGTTTCTGGATTTTCTGTTGAAGTTGAGAGTTACAGGACTTAAGAATGTGTGAGTGTGTGTGGCTTTAGCTTCTACACACACAGCAGCAACAATATGTGGAGGTGCGGTCTCTAACAGAAAAATGACTCAAAGATAGCAAATGACTTCATCAATAAGAGTGTTTCAAAATAAAAGATTTAGGAAAATAAAAGACTTTGCTACAGATACATAACCCCTCAATGCCGGGATTTATTTCTAATTATTAAAAAAATCAATCATGTTTTTGTTTTCTAGTAGAAACTAAATTAAGTTGAGATGATAAATTTGACCAAATCTTATAAAATAGATTTTAGAATTTGAGGTTTGTCACTAATCGACAACAGCAGGCATCTATGAAAAAAACATCTGTTCCCATTTCCAGAAAGAAGAGACTTTTATTCATGAAACACAGTTATTTCCAGTGTTTTCACTCTAATGACTGACAGAACTAAGAAACCACTACCATGAGCTAAAAAAACACATTCTAAACTAAACTCTGGAATTGTTCTTTCAATACAGAAAGTCTGCACTGCTTCAGTCTAACTGTAAAATGCAGTAAAACTGTTGCTGTTTTTGTGGAAACACAGATGAATGTGACATTCTCCACATTTGAGTCTGGCGCTTTTATTGTGAAAATCTTCACTCATTTCCCACCACTGGTCAGAGTCCCTCAGTCTCTGTGTGGACTTCCTGTCAGGAATGACTTTGTCTGTGTCTTCATTTCTATAGAATGAAGACACGTTCATTTTTAGACCAGATCTAAAGAACAATGATGGACAGAAATCACATTTATCACAACACAATATTCAGAAAATGACTATCAATGTTCTGTGGAATGGAAACATTTTCAATTTAAGGCAAAAAAGAAATGTTCTTTTCATTACAGCTAAAACATGTTGATAACATTCAGGGATCGAACTAGACAGACATAGATGTAAGAAAAATATGAAAAGAACTTGTAACTAAAACAGACATTTGAAAATCAAGCATGGAACTGTCATAGGATGACACCTGTGCAACAAATACAGTCGTGACATTCCCTAAATATTCCACAGTCAACTGTCAGCTCTATCAGAACAAAATGGAAGAGTTTGGGAACAACAGCAACTCAGCTCCAAGACACATACGGATCACCAAGTGCAAAGCTTAGGATGCAGTGGTGTAAAGCACGCCGCCACTGGACTCTAGAGCAGTGGAGACGTGTTCTCTGGAGGGAATCCCGCTTTTCCATCTGCAATGTTGTCTGGAAATGCATCAACAGTGTTGTTCTGGTGGGTTTGCATTCATGGGTGTAGAGGGTGTAGATTCAGCTCTCAGCCAGTGCTGAGACTGAGGGTGTTGATCTACTCCCACCCTCTGTCTGCAGTCTGTTTATCCACATGCAGGTGGAGTACAGGAGCCCTAAGCTCACAAGTGTCTTCATTCGTTTGTTAGGGAGGATGGTGTTAAACGCTGACCTACAGTCCACAAAGAGCATCCAGACGGAGCTCCCTGTTGCTCTAGGTGGGACAGAGACAACTGGCCAACAGTCATTCAGACCAGAGATGAACATTGTTTTCAGCAGGAGCACTATGGAGGTGGTCTTTAAACATTGTGCTTCTGTGGTGAGGATCCATCACTGACTGAAGATCTTGATGAAAAATCTCGTCTTCAACTTTGACCGTTCCCAAATCCATGAAAGCAGATCCACTGACTAAATCCAGAACTTTTTTACCCTCCAACAGTCAAACGGACTCAAGTCAACAATGAGGTCATCATGTTTGTGATTATGGGCTGGAACTGGATGTGTGTCTAACCAAAGGTCTGGCACCAAACTGATGTCCTCTCTGACTAGAATTAGAATCTTATTTGGAACACGAGGGAAAATCTGTGCATTCCAGTAACGCCCTCTTGTGGTGCCTCATGGTAACTGCAGCAGCAGCTGCTAAAACATTCTGTTTGTTGATGTGATTTCCTTTGGAAAAATGTTCTGAATGTCAACAGACTTTGACCTTCTTTGGAGTGTAGTGTTTTCTGCATGTTTGTGAACGTTTGTTTCTGTTCATTGTGTTCAGTTCATTCAAGTCAATGTTTTTCCATGAAAAAACATCCATGACTTGTGGTTCTACCGTCTCTTCTTCAGAGGACAAAACAAATCCAACGGATTTAGTGAATTTTCAAAAGGATTCATTAGTTTTTATTTCATCATTTTATTGTTTTTTCTGATAAAGGCCTGAGAGATAAAATGTTAGAAGAAATACAATTCTCTTTAAAAATGTGGACAGTGGGATGAAAATCCTCTTTCTGGTGGATTTTCAGAATAACTGGTTTTGATTGGTTGGTTTAGCAGGTGGAGCCTTTGGCTCAAAGACATTATAGACACTTCAATGACTTTCTATAGACATAGACAGAGAACGTGTTGATATGATCCACTGGTTTGCTGATCTAAATATGAGATTATTTCAAATAGAATCTAATAAGATTCATGGAAAAACTCCCACAGTAACTTTATGAATAACTAGAAAATTGCATTTTCTGCAGAAATACGTTTGATTGCAGAATTGCAGAAGGTTGTTGCTTTTCTATGCATAATTGCAGAACTTCTAGCAGAAAAGGCTAAAATGTTTAAAATGTAAATGTTTCAATAAATTCATGAAATTTAATAAATTACCCAGCATGCCAAATTTGCTGAAACATTTTGCATATTTCTGAAATGTCAGCTAAAAGCAAAAATAGCCAAATTAATGCATTCCTGCATCCTTTGTAAAGGTATGAAAAAGTCTTTGAGCCATTAAAAATGATGGCAAAATGGTAATTTTACTCTATAACATGTAGTTAAGTCTAAAATGTTGAAAGAAAGGCAAAAATGTATCTAAAAACCTTGTTGGAATGATAAATGTGTGTAAATGTGAATGAATCAATGAGATTCTTCCATTGTCACTGTTAGAATGAGTCAGGAAGACATCAAAGGATCTGATGTTTACAAACATTGGCCGCACAGCTGCAGCTCCTCTGCCTAATGAGACAAAGCAGAATCAATGAGCTTAGCTGGGATTTCAATGTATTTCAATGGAGGTCACTACCTCCAAACAAATGTTCATATATTTAAAAGTCTTTCACTTATCCGAAAAGTTGAAACCTTGTAAGAATCAGAAAGCTTTGGGCTACAATGTGTGAAACTGTCATGCCTGTAGGTTCAAGCATGTTTTCAGAATCGCTAGTTAAAAACAGAGTTAGTGTTCAAACCAGCTGGAAAATTTAACATTGGCAGGTATAGGAGAAATGGGGGTACTTAGTGTCAGTCCAGGGGCTGTGGGGGCAAAAGTATTTGCCCTACAGCTTTGAGAGTTAGATTTAATGCATCAGGAGGGATTTTCCTACGTTTTGATGAAAAAATCATGTCACTGCAACAAACGGTGGCCGAGTTACAGCGATTTATCTTTTCTTTTTTTCTTAAAAAACCTGGTCTCCCCACTCTAGGTGATGATGTCATACACTCTAGATTGTCCTAAAGTCGGGCAAAATGTACCAAATTGCCTCATTTCAAACAGCTGTAGTTCAAGAACTACAAGACATATCCAAAATGAAAGTAATGCGTGTAATCTCCAAACCTTTCACTACATTTTAAAGTTTAAATGGTGTCTCTGGCTGAAACTAAATTGGAGGAGATACATTTCAAAAACAGTGCAAAAACGGATTCAAAAAGCAGACTCCCCATTGACTTCCATGATGTTTTGAAATTATAATATATTTTGAAAAAAGAAGAAGACAATCAAACTAATAAATGGAACTACAGAGGAACAAATATTGTAAATCTGCTTCTATGTGTTGTTTAGTTGGGTCATTTTCCATTGGACTGAATGAGGACTGACTTGTTTGTAGAACATTCTAGCTGTGACTTGGTGAACTGACCCGACTCCAGTTAGTTTGGTTTGAAACCCACCAGCACAGACAGAATGGAGCTGATTGTTCTGATTCTCCACAGAGTGGACCAGCAGAGCTCAGAGACTCCCAGTGGTCAGTCTGTCCAGCAGCATCAAACACAGCTGGACTCCATCTTTCTGGTCTGTACATGAACAACAACTACTTTTCCATCATTCTGTCCACAGTCATCTCCATGCTGCACTTTGGAGACCAGTGGATTGTCAGTGTGTCCAACATGGAGCTGATGTTTGGCTCCATGACTTCACTCTGATTGGCTCATTCATCTAGAATTCTGTTGCAGCTGCTGGAGGACAACATGGTCACTTTTGTGAAGAAGGAGCTGAAGAAGATCCAGAAGCTTCTGAGTCACAGGGAGGAGGAGGAGGAGCTGGAGGATGAAGATGAAGAGCAGAGGAGCAGCAGAGAGTCACTGATGAAGATCACAGTGAACTTCCTGAGGAGAATGAAGCAGGAGGAGCTGGCTGATGGACTGCAGAGCAGTAAGAGGATTTCTCTGAAGGTTTCAGCTGCTGATAAATGAAGATTTACTGATGTCTCAACACATGGAACCACAGGGATTCAAACCCTCATCCTTCAGGGCTGCAGAGAGTTGATTTACTCTGTTTGTTGTCTTCATTCAGGATCTTCTGCTGCAGTTTGTCGACATAAAGTCCAATCTGGTCTGAAGAAGAAGTTCCAGTGTGTGTTTGAGGGGATCTCTAAAGCAGGAAACCCAACCCTTCTGAATGAGATCTACACAGAGCTCTACATCACAGAGGGAGGAACTGGAGAGCTGAATGAAGAACATGAGGTCAGACAGATTGAAGCAGCATCCAGGAAAGCAGACAGAGCAGAAACAAGCATCAGACAAGAAGAGCTCTTTCAACTCCCAGCTGGAAGACAAGAACCAATCAGAACCGTGATGACAAAGGGAGTGGCTGGCATCGGGAAAACAGTCTTAACACAGAAGTTCACTCTGGACTGGGCTGAAGGCAAAGCCAACCAGAACCTCCACTTCACATTTCCATTCACTTTCAGAGAGCTGAATGTGCTGAAAGAGGAGAAGTTCAGCTTGGTGGAACTTGTTCATCACTTCTTCCCTGAAACCAAAGAAGCAGGAATCTGCAGCTTTGAAGACTTCCAGGTTCTCTTCATCTTTGATGGTCTGGATGAGTGGCGACTTCCTCTGGACTTCCACAAGACTGGGATCCTAAATGACCCTAGAAAGTCCACCTCAGTGGGAGATCTGCTGACAAACCTCATCAGGGGGAACCTGCTTCCCTCTGCTCGCCTCTGGATAACCACACGACCTGCAGCAGCCAATCAGATCCCTGCTGAGTGTGTTGACATGGTGACAGAGGTCAGAGGGTTCAATGATCCACAGAAGGAGGAATACTTCAGGAAGAGATTCCAAGATGAAGAGCAGGCCAGCAGGATCATCTCCCACATCAAGAGATCCCGAAGCCTCCACATCATGTGTCACATCCCAGTCTTCTGCTGGATCACTGCTACAGTTCTGGAGGATCTGCTGAAGAGCAGAGAGGGAGGAGAGCTGCCCAAGAGCCTGACTGAGATGTACATCCACTTCCTGGTGGTTCAGGCCAAAGTCAAGAAGGTCAAGTATGATGGAGGAGCTGAGACAGATCCTCACTGGAGTCCAGAGAGCAGGAAGATGGTGGAGTTTCTGGGAAAACTGGCTTTTGAGCAGCTGCAGAAAGGAAACCTGATCTTCTATGAATCCGACCTGACAGAGTGTGGCATCGATATCAGAGCAGCCTCAGTGTACTCAGGAGTGTTCACACAGATCTTTAGAGAGGAGAGAGGCCTGTACCAGGACAAGGTCTTCTGCTTCATCCATCTGAGTGTTCAGGAGTTTCTGGCTGCTCTTCATGTTTACCGGACCTTCATCACCTCTGGAACCAACCTCATGGAGGAACAGAGAAAATCAAAGATCTTTAAACTCAATCAAATCAGTCCAGTCCAGTTGTACCAGAGTGCTGTGAAGAAGGCCTTACAGAGTCCAAACGGACACCTGGACTTGTTCCTCCGCTTCCTCCTGGGTCTTTCACTGCAGACCAATCAGAGTCTCCTACGAGGTCTGCTGACTCAGACAGGAAGTAGATCACAGACCAATCAGGAAACAGTCCAGTTCATCAAGGAGAAGATCAGTGAGGATCTGTCTGCAGAGAAAAGCATCAACCTGTTCCACTGTCTGAATGAACTGAATGATGGTTCTCTAGTGGAGGAGATCCAACAGTTCCTGAGGTCAGGACGTCTCTCCACAGATAAACTGTCTCCTGCTCAGTGGTCAGCTCTGGTCTTCATCTTACTGTCATCAGAAGAAGATCTGGAAGAGTTTGACCTGAAGAAATACTCTGCTTCAGAGGAAGCTCTTCTGAGGCTGCTGCCAGTGATCAAAGCCTCCAACAAAGTTCTGTAAGAACTCTCATGAAAATCACCTTCAGAGAACAAATGAATTTGATTAGAAAAATGAAAGATTCAATAACTGCTGTCTGTCTTTGTTTTCTTCAGACTGAGTCGCTGTAATCTGTCAGAGAGAAGCTGTGCAGCTCTGTCCTCAGTTCTCAGCTCTCAGTCCTCCAGACTCAGAGATCTGGACCTGAGTTACAACAACCTGCAGGATTCAGGAGTGAAGCTTCTGTCTGCTGGACTGAAGAGTCCAGACTGTAAACTGGAGACTCTCAGGTCAGATTTCATTCAAATGTTGATTCTTTATGACAGTTTGTGTCTGTTTTTCTCTGATTTAGGAGAAAGTGTCAGATAGCATCACTGAAGAAGAACCAGCAGTAGGTAGAATACAAACATCAGACTAAACAGGAGAACCTAAGTCCATCCAGGTGTTGATATCTGGGATCAGTTCATGTTCTCCGTGTTCTTGAAAGAAAACATGAATCAATCCCAGAACTGCAGGTTGAAATGGACAAACAGTTGCAGCAGATTTCTGACCCACAGAGCAGCAGCTCCTTATGAAGAGATATGAAGAGGTCAAAGTGCAGCAGACTGAAAGCTCTTTCCCACAGACCTGGTTCTGGGGCTTATTTAGATCCGAGCTTGGATCAGAACCAGGTCTTCTGTTTCACAGAGTCTTTGAGATCAACGTTTGTTTCTCAGTCCTGGTGCTTAAACAGACAAATCTTGTCTCTTCAAAGGCTGCAAGAAAATCTAGATTTTTTTGGACAGTGGTTTTCAGTGAGACTCCTGTAGTTTGCTGCTTTCTTTGATTTGTAAAAACTGTCAGATCCTCAAAAATATTGGCATCAATGAACTGTGAAAAGTACTGGATTGGACCCCAGTATTCACAAAGTTTAGAGTCATCTTGATTGACAGGAAACCCAGGAAGCACAGCTGTGAATCTGTTATGATGGATGTTTAAAAAGACAGAAAAAAGTTAATAAAAGAAATAAAAGTTCTTTTTTTCCACATCCATTTGGATTAATGCAATAATTTGAGTTTCATGGATGTGAGATGACTCTATTGATCAACTGTAGAAGTATATTTTTTTAAGTAACTTGCAGTGTTTGGGGTAATGAATTACAAAGTGATGAGTTACTGTAATCAAGTTACTTTTGTCAGTAACAGAGTATTAGTGATGCATGAGCGCTAATGCAGAGTTGGAGATTGGTCAAAGTAAAATGAAGAGAGCGTAAATATGGACATGGATGAATACGTAGGACATTGAGCAACTAGATAATTAATTCCAATTTGTTGAACACAAAAGCAAAACCATTTCAGTTAAAAGCAAGTTTTGTCCTGGAGATGAACTTCTTTCCACTGCCCGAGTGCCAATGAGCAACCTGTTTACACACTATGTAGACTACTATACAATGTAGATTTTCTCCTGTTCATGTGTTGAAATGAATGAGGTGGTGCTAACAAACCTGAATGTCCTTATGGAGCCTCTATGTTTTTATTTTGTGGATTTTACGAGACGATCTTGTTTTTATTTTGTTCTCCATAAAAATATGTGTTTTGTCAAAATTTTACAAGTTAGAAAGTAAACATTAAAAGAAAAAAACACTTACATTGATTTACTTTTTTTATGTCATTTTATATCTAAAAAATGTAACTTATACATATCCCAAAAGATTTTTCTCTCCATAAAATATATCCTGTCAAAAATGATACAAAAATGAACAAAACAAACAGTCTGGAAATGTAAATAACATGTTTTTTTTTTTCAGCAAAAACGAATCAAATGATTCTGTTTTCTTTGCTCTTGTGTCATTTTATCAGAGCTGGACTCCTGGCGTCGTCTTTTAACATCAAGTTCATTTCTGTTTGTTGTGTGAGATCCTGTGTCTTTGTGAAACACATCAGAATGATTTGATTTTTAAAAACCTGTTATTGTCAATATCATTTTTTAGGTGTTATTAAAACATTTAAAACTAAAGCAAATAACATTTAACTTGAGATTACTGTAAAATATTTAGTGTTTTTCTAATTCAGCGAATTCTCCACGTGGCGTAGGACGGACGGGACACGTGAATTGGCCGTGTGAATCGCGTTCGGTGTGAATGCACCTTAACAGCAGAACCATCAGCAGCTCCTCTGCAGGGTCACATTCAGACATTTTGGGCCCCGTGGATCCTAATGTGTTTCAAGGCCCCTCTACAGTTTACAGATGTCAGTAAATGCTTTCAAAGGAGAACTAAAGACTTTTTCACTGTTTTTCTGCACAACCTGCTTTTTCCAGTCAGGATGAAGAGAGAAAGGAAAGTTTAGCTCTGATTCATGCTTTTATTTTGGTGAACATCTTTGAGTTTCTGCAGAGAAACTTCCTGTTTACCTGGATTTTTCTACACTTACAATAGTTTGTTTCCAGAAGTCCAACATGAAATCCAACATTTCAACAAGTTTCTAAATGTGCTTTTTGTTCCTGTGATTTGAAAGGAACCAGAGAGTTGAAACTTTCTTTGTTCTTTCATTTTGTGTCAGATCCATTCAAATGTGATCAAGATTTTCCTGTTGAAGTTTTTTTTACCCATAATTCAAAGTGATCTTCAATTGTCAAAGAACAATTCACTTTACAATGTAAACATGTCATTTGTAAAATTCATTTTACAATTTAGGATTCAAGAAGAAGAAAAACGATTGAATCTGACATTTTAAAATCAAAGCAAAATCAATTGGATTTTAAATTTTCATGTTTTTTTGGTTTCATGTTTCAAATAAAAATTCATTTTTCAACTGTCAGTTCAATCAGTTGAATCTTAATTTACCAACATGTTGGTCAAAATGTCAAAATCCAAAAGAAGTTGCTAAACCTCCAGCTGCATCACTGCTCCTGAACACACTTTTCTGTCTGATTTCAGGTTGGAGTTGTGCAGTTTGTCAGAGATCAGCTGTGAAGCTCTGAGTTCAGCTCTGAAGAAAAACCCGTCTAATCTGACAGAACTGGACCTGAGCAACAACAAGAACCTGCAGGATTCAGGAGTTCTTCATCTGTGTGGTTTTCTGGAGAGTCCAGACTGCAGACTGCAGACTCTGAGGTCAGACTCCATGTTTCAGTTGTGTTCACATCAATATGATGAGAAAGTTGTGTTGACACTAAACTGCAGACATGAGGCTGATGTTCTCCTGCTGCATGCTGACCATCTTCATGCTGAAGGCTGTTTTCTTCTTCTGAGCTTTAGTCCATTCACTGTGGCAGAAGATCTCATGTTTGAATGTTTCTTTCCATCTTCTTCTTCATTTCTAATGTCAGCTTCTGCCAGGTTTAAACCACAGACATTGCATACAAACTACAAGGAAGAAAGAAAGAGAAGATTATTTTAATTCTCACATGTGAGGAGAAACAACCAGAGAGTCTTTAGGCTACAGTCTCAAATCTCTTCTGCATCTCTGTTTGAACCCTTTCTTTTTATTCACTATTTGATTTTTCCTGAATACAGTGATGCTTCAGCTTCTTGATCATGCAGCAGGAGAAATCAACTTTTTTTTGGTTGTTTACCTGTACAAACGGGGCTTTAGTCCCACGTCATCATGCTCTGCAGCTCCAGGATAAAAGCCACGCCCATCTTTGAACTGTGGCGTTCTGGATTGTGTGAGTGCAGAGTAGAGGAAGAATCAGTGGTTCATGTTTTGTGTTGCAGCAGCTGGAGGATACAGTAGAGTTATCAGAGGGTGAGGGGTTGAGTTTGAGGAGGGGAAGAGAGTTTCTGTTTCTACTTTCTAATGCTAGCTTAGAGCTAGAAGCTCGCACGTGAGCGTGCAGACAGAGCTCCCAGTGACGGGAAGGAGAAGGAGTTTCTCTGAGCCAACAGTCCCCCTGCAAACAGAATTGTATATCTAATGAACTACTGCTGCTGGACATTAAATATGTCTTAAAAAACAACAAAGTCTTTATGAGTTTGACTTAAAAAACTGCACTGTCATCATTAAAAGACTACTGGGAATGATTTTACAAAAGAAAGAAATAATGGTTGAAGTGAGAATTTAATGCTTTTCCATTTACACGTCGTCATGATTCTTCTGCCCAAAATTTCATCTAAAAATGTCATCTGTCAGTCTCTCATCAGGGCGGCTCCAACCTGAATGAATTTACCAACTTGCTGCATTTCCAGCTGCATCACTGCTCCTGAACACACTTTTCTGTCTGATTTCAGGTTGTGGGACTGCAGTTTGTCAGAGATCAGCTGTGAAGCTCTAAGTTCAGCTCTGAAGAAAAACCCGTCTAATCTGACAGAACTGGACCTGAGCAACAACGAGAACCTGCAGGATTCAGGAGTTCTTCATCTGTGTGGTTTTCTGGAGAGTCCAGACTGCAGACTGCAGACTCTGAGGTCAGACTCCATGTTTCAGTTGTGTTCACATCAATATGATGAGAAAGTTGTGTTGACACTAAACTGCAGACATGAGGCTGATGTTCTCCTGCTGCAACTTTTTTTTTGGTTTTTTTCTTGTACAAAAGAGGCTTTAAAAGAACTGACTGTTGGTCTTTGCCAAATTTAGATTTACTCCTTTAGGTCAATTATCAGCTTAAATCCTCACATCACTTCATGTCTCTTCACTGGGATTTTCAACACAAACATGTTTATAAACACAAATAAACTTACACTCAAAGGTCATGTTAGTAAGCCATCGTTACTCTCTAAGGAGTGGTTTCTGAAAAGAGATTTAGAAGATTTTCTGCATCACTTTCTTTTTCTGAGTCATCACCTAAAAGAGGATCAGCTGAGCCTGTGTTTCTTCTGGTAAAGTCATTGCTGTAATAATGAGGCTGTTAATCAGCGAGCGCAGACATGGAATACAACAACATCCACACAAGGTCAAAAGTGCAGCAAAAACTTCCACTGACACTCGGATAGAGACTGGAATGTCATCAGAGAGGTGGTGGAGAGCTGTTCTTGAACTGCCTGGAGACCAGCTTGTGTCCAGTTTCCCAGCCGTTGGACATTGTAATGGACGTAGTTGATCCTGTCAACATTCTTAATAATTGTTCACCACCAACAAAATGAAGACTCAAACCCAGCTGCAACCTGATCCATAAGTTTATGTTCATCTGGGACCCTCCTGGAACTCGGATTGCATCAATATAAGTTGGATCTCTCTCATCCCTCCAGGAAGAGGATCTACGTTTTCTGTGAAGCCGACTTTCAGACAGTTTGGATGTTAGTTCACTAGTTAACATTGGATAGATCAATACTGGTAGGAGTAAGGTTACCAATGCACACAAACCAGTCTTGTTGGTCGGCATTCTGTCAAAAAGCAGGTTTCTTCCACACCACCATACATCTCCTCTAGAAACTGGTTTAAATTCAGAAACAGTAACTATCTCAAAACACCATTCCTTGCTCAAGTTTCCCAGTGGTTTTCCTTCCTCTGTGATGTTAACACAAGTAGAATTTCCAAAAGCAACCTTCCTAGAAAATATTGGTTTGTGGCTTGTAGCCTTAGTGACAGAGAAAAGAGAATCCCATTCAGAACTGAATTTATTGACGTTTTCTTTTGTCATAACTTCCAACAAGCAATCTTTTCCAATCGGTGCAGGAACTACCTTGAGTATAGGTCTAGAGCAATCAAATACAGCAACATCAAATAAAACAAAAGAAGTGTCTCACCCATGAGTGACACATCCCAGCTGAAGTTTGCTCCCTAAGGGGACAGGTGTTCACGCCATCACCACTGCTTAAATCAGTCCAGACCCAGCACGACTGATCCCCACCAACACTTTGTTCTATGGCTTGTTTTACTCACCTGTCCCTTTGGATCCTTCAGCTGAGATGACCTTTTTACAAAGTGTGAGGTGGACCCAAGTTGTTCTTTCAGTAATTTTGACCGCAGTGGGCGTGGTCAACAACACCTGGTAGGGTCCTTCCCACTTGGGTGAAAACCATTGCTTTCTTTTTACACTCCACACTATGACCCAATCTCCTGGTTCAACCAGTATCTGGGGGTCCTGCTGGGAAGGTTGAGAAGAATCATCATCAATAGATTTTTCTTTCATTTTTTCTAGCATTTTTCTAATATAATCAGCCAGGTTTTGCTCTTCAGATGTTGATTTTTAAAATGAGGTCATCTATATGGTCTTCCAAATAGAGTCTCATAAGGCGTCAGGCCTCCATTACTTGTAATGTTAACATATAGTTTGACTAGATCAAGGCATTGTGTCCATGATCTACCAGTTTCCTCCATACATTTCTTTAATCTGTTCTCTACAGTTCCGTTTGTTCTTTCCACTAGTCCTGCGCTCTCAGGATGGTTTGCACAGTGATTTTTCATGTTTGTGTGAAACATGGTTCCTATGTTTTTTATAATTTGGTTAACAAAATGGGTTCCATTATCACTGTAAATGGTTTCTGGAATTCCATATCTGTAGAAATCTGTTGAAGGGAGACCATACTGTTCTTTCAACTGGAAGAAAGATTGAACATGTTCTTCCTCAAATAGCTGATTTATAAGAAGACCCTTGTCTGATTCCTCTTTCTATATTGAAGAAATCTGAGAAGTGTCCATTAACTTTTATTATTGATTTAGAATCTTTATATAGACACCTAACCCAGGTAATGAATTTCATTTTCATTGTTTGAAGAAGTGATCTGTTTTCCCCTCTTAGAAATCTCAGGGCTGTTTCTTATAAACTAGTTCATAATATTCAGCAAAAGTTTATGATATTATTTTGGGATTATTTTAGATTATTTTAGAGGACAGATTCTAATGAAGACTTTACTGTTAATTATCTGTGATACACAGCTTAGAATTTCAAATAATAAATCCAAGTTCTCATTTGACGCCTGCTTTACCTCTGAAAGACGCCAAAGTGAGAAATCAGTTTTTCCTTTTGAATTTCAGCTCAGTTATTAATTGTAAATACAATTGAATGAAAAACTGTAAACCCGTCATTCATGAAGACATGCATTGGTTTCAATTAAGAAGGTTTAAGAACAACAGAGGAAAAAGATTGAATCTATTTCAATGGGACCAGACATCAGTTCATCTGCTTCATAAAAGAATCATGTTTGAAGAATAATTCCAATCATAAACATTTCTAATCATAGTTTTTTTCTGTCCACTGTCTCATGAAAAGCTTTAGTTTGACTGTAATCTGTGAGAAATCTTCTAATATTCTAAATAACCTTTTGTTTGTCTGTTTGTCCCCTTTTGTTTTTATATAACATCCTCTGTTTGAAGCTTTTCTTTAACACAGTAATCAAACTCTCAAAGCTGACATAAGTGAGAGCTGATAACAGTCAGAGGTCCTCAGCAGTTTAGTCTGAGAAACTGTATCTGTATTTAGGGTTTGCGCTGCACACTTGCAGATAACAAGCTTCCTGGCTGTTTAACAGCTGTTAAGAGTTTAGTTTTTGTTTACTACCATACTGTTGTACCAGTACACCTTTACAGTCCACCATTTGAACAAAGAGTTATTGTAGTCAGGCAGGGCTACACTGGATGTTAGAAGTTGTTTTCTTTTACAAAAAGCCTCTTCTGCCTCAGGAGTTTATTCAAATGCAGTTGACACTGAAATGTTTTATTTTATTTTTTACTTTGGGGCCGTCAGTGGTCCTGTCACCTCAAAACGGACGAGACAAAAGAAAAATAGAGTGAACTTTGCACATCCACAGTTTGGTATCCATGCGCTGCAGTAATTAGTCAAACAAAAATAACATCATTTGCTTCTTAGTAGGGATTAAGGAGCCTCTAAAACTGCAGCTTTCCTTTAATCTCAAACTGTTTTCTCTTTGCAAAAGGATTAAGTCTCAAACAACATCTTTCTGCCACAACTGAAGTTTAAGTAAACTAACTTTATGCCAAATATCTCAACAAAGCCAACGTTATAGTTTTCATTATCAGGGAAGGAAACCAAAATCTCCTCCAAATAAAAGTCTGAATCTGGATTCTTGTTGGAGTTCCTTCATTCAGTTTCTCTGCTTTATTCTTGATCTGGTCCTGGTTTGGTTTAAGCTGCATTGTAACATGTAAATCCTGTCTGCTTGTTTGATCACAAATTGATTTATTATTACTTATTTACTAGTTTTCAAGTTTCTTTTCTCCTGTGGCTCAGCGTCCTCGCAGAGGCCAGAAGGGTGCTCTGATTTTCCACCTCTCCTCTCACTAAAATCTGTTAATCAGCTCTTCCTGACTGCTGGGATGTGTCTCTTTTCCTTCACCTTTCTATGTTTTCATTATTGTTATTATATTTGATCATTTTTTAATTCATCTCTTTATCTTATTTCTCACATCTGAACAGAGTACATTTTCATCAAGATCATTCCCTTGTTTTCATCCTTTTTCTTTAAGCTCCTCATCTTTCTGTTCAACTGCTTTTATCTGTAAATATAACTAACTGTACGCAGATTATTTGCATATTTTCAATGGTTCTCTTCTCTCTAATTCTCCTCCTCTTGTAGAAACCTTCGCTGTCCGCTTGCTCCCTGTGTTATCAGTCTGCTCGAGCACGAACGCCGATCTCTGCTTCTTATTTCCAGCTTGTGTTGCAGCTTTTAACTTTCTTTCACTTCCCTTCATCTTTTTTTTCTCTTTTCTTCATCCAATAATGAGTTTGCATATCCTGCATTTTTTAGGATCATTTTAGTTTTTGCTGCTGTAGCTTCTTGTAGTTTGATTAAATTGTGCAGTTTATCTACCATTAAAGTTGTGATTTTTTTATCCAATCATCTTTACAAATTAATATTAATTGTTTTTTTATTTGTTTGAAAGGTTTTGTTTTTTTCTGGATCCATTTTTCTATAACCTTCTAGTTCTTACAATAAGTAAGTAAGTACGTTTTTATTTATATAACACCTTTCGCAGACAAATAGTCACAAAGTGCTTCACAAGTTAAAAGTATAAAACAGAGGGTAAAACCATTAAAGACAGAAGCTTCACAGGTTAAAACATCAAGAATAAAACCTCACAGGCTAAGAGACATAATAGACAAGAACAACATAAAACTATCATTATAAGCCCAAATAAAAACAGATTTAGTTAAAATGCTTAACAAAATCAAAGGTTTTAAGATGGCTTTTAAAAGAGTGAATAGAGTCCAGAGAACGCAGCGAGAGTGGGAGCTCATTCCAGAGTTTCAGAGCAACAGCCTGGAAAGATCTGTCTCCTCTGGTCCGGAGACGAGTGCGAGGGACCATCAACAGGTTCTGATCCACAGACCTCAGCGCACGAGTTGGTCTGTAGGGGACAATTAGATCACTGACATATGAAGGGGCTTGACCATGGAGGGCTCTAAAAGCCACCAATAAAATGTTATATTGATAGCGATAAACAACCGGGAGCCAATGAAGATCTTTGAGGATAGGGGAGATGTGAGCTCTTCTCTTGGTGCGGGTCAAGATCCTCGCAGTAGAGTTTTGGATCAACTGCAGACGAGACAGCTCCTTCTTATTCAAGCAAGAAAACAGACTATTACAATAGTCTAGCCGTGTGGAAACAAAAGCATGAAGAAGAAGTTCAAGATCTACAAATGACACAATTTTCCTGAGTTTGGAAATGTTCCTCAACTGGAAGAAACAGTTCTTTACCAGCTGTTTGGAGTGCTGCTCCAGTGACATGTCTTTGTCAAAGATGAGTCCCAGCTTTCTAAGGCTGAGTTTGACAGCCTGACCAAGAGAACCCAAGTGCTGCTTAATCCCTGGTATGGCGTCCTCAGGGGCAATGACTAGAGTTTTCTGGGGTTTTAAGGCTTTGCTTTGTGTTTTTCCCATTTCGTTTCTTTATTAATTACTTGATTTTTGTCAAGCTTGTTTTCTTTCTCTTTTTTAAATTTTCTTTTTAGACCAGTTGACAAACCGCGGCTCTAGAGCCGCATGCGGCTCTTTAGCGCTGCCCTAGTGGCTCCCTGGAGCTTTTTAAAAATGTTTCAAAATGGAAAAAGATGATGGGAGAGAAAATTCTTAATGTTTTCAATTGCTGTAAGAATGTGTTGGATAAATATTAAATTTCAACATTTCTGTCAACAAAGATTTGTGTCTTAGCCTGCGACACACTTTTCTACCAGCAGGGGGGGGTGCTAAGCAGATAGCTGTTGTAAACAAACCGGCGACTGTGTGACGGGTCATGGATCCCAAGGGGAAAAAGAGAAAAAGAACTGAGGAGAACAGAGGATTCAACAGAGCAGTCACGTGGTGCGTTCTCTACAGAATGCACTGCAGGGAAAATAAACATTGAATCATAAATGCTCATTATGTATTTGGAGCCAACTTAGTCATTTTGATAGTAGGCTAACATAGCTAATATAGATACATACAGCATGTGTTGACTTTATTATAAAGCTTAAATAAGTCTTTTAATTTTTTACTGCTCCAGACATATTTATTTTTTTGGTCCAATATGGCTCTTTCAACATTTAGGGTTGCTGACCCCTGACCTCGGGTGTTCTATGGTTGATTTCTGAGTGAGGCAGCAATAACATCCAGTAGTGATAATCCTCAAGCTTCTACTCTTTCTAGCGGAGGATTCTTAGCCTCTGCATCCAAAACTGTCTGCTGTTTACATTCTCATCCTTTGGTGTGACAGAAATACCTCCTGGTATTTTCTATCCACTTACTCACATGTTCACTCACTTTTGCAGACTTCAGACTCTGCCGTCTATTTTTACCTGATAGTGTCTAGAATTTTCCGGGTTTTTACCATGGAATTTAAACGATCGTAGGACTCCGTCTTCCTCTTTACCACAGATTTTAAGCGATTTTGCAGGACTCCGCCATCCTCTTTCATTCACGGCTTTTAAATTAAGGCCACTCACCCCTCTGTCTCCCCCCTTCGATATCCGTCAACCGTTAGGTCCCAGTCGGTAGGACGAAAACTGGGTCCTGGAAAATGCCTGGTTTAGGATCCTTAAAGGATCCTGCAGAGGCCACAGACTGACCTGTGATTCTTACACCAACTGAACCCTTCAGGTATATTGAGATCCGGCTCGAAGGACCAAAATAATGTCAGGTTTAGACCACAGACATTCAATTCAAACTGCAAAGGAAAAGACAGAGATGTTTTTTTTAGTTCTCACATGTGAGGAGGACGATCAGAGAGTTCAGGCGTTACAATCTCAAATCGCTCTGCACCTCCTCCTGACCTCTATGTTTTTATTTACAACTGGGTCTTCCCAAGTTACAATGAGACTACAGCTTCTGAGGGTGCGTGTGCACAAACTGCAGTCTAATCACGACTAGGGTTGCACGATAATACCGGTTACCGATAATTATCGGCCGATAGTTGACAGTTTGACGTCATCATGATAGTTTCGATATGAAAAAAAATTGCCGATAAAATGGACCGATGATGCCGTTGTGTCCTCAGCACTGTATTGTGTCAGTACTGGTACTTACAACTTGTCTGCTTACTCCGCCCATTCTGAAAGCTTCTGTCTCACGTGAGTGATGTCACGTCTCGGCGCTTGTGCTAGTGAGTCCTGTCGGCAACATGGCGCAGTTCTCACCGGTGTTTGCTTATTTTAGCGTGTCGGAGACACACGAATCACTGGCTGTTTGCAAAATGTGTTCGTCCGAAGTGTAGCGAGGAGGGAAAAAAAGGTCAAGCTACAAAACAACAAATCTCACAAGCCATTTGAAAATTCACCACCGCGATGTGTGAAAAGAATATGAAGCTGCCGTCATTGCCGGCGCTAACGCTCATTCTGAAAAAAAACGTAAAGCTTCTGGACAGGTGACTATTGCTGAAGCATTTGACAAGATTAAAAAATTAAACAAGAACGACCTACGAGCTAAGGACATAACCGACAAAATTATGGAGCTAATAGCATGCGCTGACCAGCCATTTTCTTTTGTGGAGAACTTAAGTTTTCGGAAGCTTATAAACTTTTTGGAGCCACGTAATGAAATACCAAGTCGCTGTTACTTTTCAGACAGCTGTTTGCCTGAGTTGTACAATACTCTTGCCACGCACATTCATTTCAGATCCAACCTGAAAACCTTGAGAAGACAATGACACCATTGGAATATTGGAACTGCAACAAGTACCGTTTCCCGCACCTGGGAGAGCTTTTGCACGCCAATACCTTTCAGCGTCCTGCTCTAGAATTGATAGTGAACGTTTGTTTTCTTCTGCTTCAAATGTACTGGATGAAAAAAAGAAATAGGCTCACGTGAGAAAGCAGAGATGCTACTTTTTGTCAAGAAAAATCTCCCACTGATCCGACCACACTTAAAAACAAAAAATGAAATGTAATAGTTATGGTTTTTTATTTTGTCATTCTGGTTTGTAAAAGACTCAAATGCCTTTGTTTTTGAAAAGTTCATTTCTACGAGCAACCATTTATTTTGCACATCAGTTAAAAACTTTACAGTTCATTCTTTTGAACTTGAGTTTAAAACGAGCAATAATTTTTGCACTTTTGGATTAAGCTATTTATTTAGCATTTTATCTTGGGCATTAATATACTAAAAAATGTACGCGTTACATTGCTATTTAAGTTAAAGCCTTAACATTTGTTCTGACCATTGTAATGCACTTTCTCTTTCCAAAGATGTATGGCAGACTGAAAAGGCTAATAAAGGGTTTGTACTATCACTTGTTGAATTTTCTTGTAACTAAAAGCAATCCTGCAAATTTGTTGGAATACATAGTAACGCTGTTACATTGTAATTACATTTTTTTCTCAAGTATTTTAAAAAAATATCGGCTGATATCGGTATCGACTACAAGAGACAGGAAAATATCGGGTATCGGTTGTAAAAAGTCATTATCGTGCATCACTAATCACGACATTACACAAACAGTTGCATCCTCTTCTTTCAGCTCAGAATATTCTGTTTCTTTATTTAAGCAGTTTTAATCACTTAAAGCAATAATGAGGAAGAAACAGTAAAAGGAAACTGAATGACAATTATTTACATTATTCCAACATTTTTCAACTGTCAGTTCAATCTGCATTTCTGCCCTGAATTTAGAAAACGTGTTTTGTAATGAAAATTTCATGATGATAAATAACATTTCAATTCCTCGTCTGTTTTCACTTCATTTTAAAGTCATTTCAAATGGATTGAATCTTAATTTACCAACATGTTGGTCAAAATGTCAAAATCCAAAAGAAGTTGCTAAACCTCCAGCTGCATCACTGCTCCTGAACACACTTTTCTGTCTGATTTCAGGTTGAGGGACTGCAGGTTGTCAGAGATCAGCTGTGAAGCTCTGAGTTCAGCTCTGAAGAAAAACCCGTCTAATCTGACAGAACTGGACCTGAGCTACAACGAGAACCTGCAGGATTCAGGAGTTCTTCATCTGTGTGGTTTTCTGGAGAGTCCAGACTGCAGACTGCAGACTCTGAGGTCAGACTCCATGTTTCAGTTGTGTTCACATCAATATGATGAGAAAGTTGTGTTGACACTAAACTGCAGACATGAGGCTGATGTTCTCCTGCTGCATGCTGACCATCTTCATGCTGAAGGCTGTTTTCTTCTTCTGAGCTTTAGTCCATTCACTGTGGCAGAAGATCTCATGTTTGAATGTTTCTTTCCATCTTCTTCTTCATTTCTAATGTCAGTTTCCTTCAGGACTGATCTTTTCTTTTCCACAACGCAAGAAGCTCAACATCAGATGTACAGCAGGAGTTGATGAATATGGCTGATCTGCTCCACATCTGGTTAATGGCGTGAAGTTCATCCAGTTTTTTTCAAAGAGAGCAAACATTGTCCAGCAGAATAGAGAGAAGTGGAGGACTTTTCGAGGTACCGGAGAGTCTCTTCAGCTTTTGCCTCACTCCTCCCCTCCCTCCCTTCTTCCTCAACCGGGCTGCTCTGCTGTTGCTGCCAGCACCGCATCGTCCAGATGATTCCTCTGTCCAGCTCTGCAGATCCACTTGTGCTGGATGACCTAAATGCTGGAGGAGCAGAAGCTGATCCTGAGTATATTCCAGGATTTCATTGTCAAATTTCATTCAGAAAACAAGCAGAGGTCCGATTAACAGGAGCGGGAGCAGCGGAGGCGTCCACTTCCTCATTCCAACAGAAACGTTTTGGGATGAAAAAAAGAGGTTTTTCTATTTAAAGAAATTAAAAATAGAAGAAAACCTGGATCTGTTTCTTCAATGTGTTTCTTTTTTATGGTATACAAAAGTATCGGATCAGGAATCTGTATTGGCAGATACTCAAGATGTTTGGATCTGAGCCTAAAAACCTGATTAGGACATCCCTAGTGGTTATGCTTCCTTCATAACATGATCTGATTTTGAGGAGATCATGTCTGTAGATGTAGTCAACCCGACTGAATGTGCAGAAAACGTACAAAAAACCATCAAAACAGCATCAACCGTTCAAACACCGTTCAGTTTGATAAATCTGACAAAGCTCATTTCAGAGGATAACACGACAATAAATCAAATTTTTTTGGTTGTTTACTTGTACTAATAGTGCTTTTAAAGAACTGACTGTTGGTCTTTGCCAAATTTTTGACAATTTAAAATAAACTTGTTCAGTTCCTGAAACATAGTCTAAAACTGTCTGTCTTCTGCCCCCCAGAGTTTGACAGCAGGTAGTACAGTTACATTTTGTGATTGGTCAACTGGTTGAAGTCCCACGTCATCATGCTCTGCAGCTCCAAGATAAAAGCCACGCCCATCTTTGAACGGTGGCGCTCTGGATTGTGTGAGTGCAGAGTAGAGGAAGAATCAGTGGTTCATGTTTTGTGTTGCAGCAGCTGGAGGATACAGTAGAGTTATCAGAGGGTGAGGGGTTGAGTTTGAGGAGGGGAAGAGAGTTTCTGTTTCTACTTTCTAATGCTAGCTTAGAGCTAGAAGCTCGCACGTGAGCGTGCAGACAGAGCTCCCAGTGACGGGAAGGAGAAGGAGTTTCTCTGAGCCAACAGTCCCCCTGCAAACAGAATTGTATATCTAATGAACTACTGCTGCTTTATGAGTTTATGAGTTTATGAGTTCTTTATGAGTTTGACTTAAAAAACTGCACTGTCATCATTAAAAGACTACTGGGAATGATTTTACAAAAGAAAGAAATAATGGTTGAAGTGAGACTTTAATGCTTTTCCATTTACACGTCGTCATGATTCTTCTGCCCAAAATTTCATCTAAAAATGTCATCTGTCAGTCTCTCATCAGGGCGGCTCCAACCTGAATGAATTTACCAACTTGCTGCATTTCCAGCTGCATCACTGCTCCTGAACACACTTTTCTGTCTGATTTCAGGTTGTGTAGGTGCAGTTTGTCAAAGATCAGCTGTGAAGCTCTGAGTTCAGCTCTGAAGAAAAACCCGTCTAATCTGACAGAACTGGACCTGAGCAACAACTACAACCTGCAGGATTCAGGAGTTCTTCATCTGTGTGGTTTTCTGGAGAGTCCAGACTGCAGACTGCAGACTCTGAGGTCAGACTCCATGTTTCAGTTGTGTTCACATCAATATGATGAGAAAGTTGTGTTGACACTAAACTGCAGACATGAGGCTGATGTTCTCCTGCTACATGCTGACCATCTTCATGCTGAAGGCTGTTTTCTTCTTCTGAGCTTTAGTCCATTCACTGTGGCAGAAGATCTCATGTTTGAATGTTTCTTTCCATCTTCTTCTTCATTTCTAATGTCAGTTTCCTTCAGGACTGATCTTTTCTTTTCCACAAAGGTCTGCAGATGTTTCCTCTTCTTCATCCTCTTCACTGCAGATGGAAGGAAAGCTCCTTCCTGAAGATCAAACTGATCTGATATGGATGAAGGTTGATGTTTTCTGGAAGTTCAGCCTCATTGCAATAACAGCAGGAGCAGAGAGTTCTTTGCTTGTTGTGATTCTACAATCAGAGACTTGATCTTCAGGCAGAGTTTTCATGTCGGAGAAAGCTTGAATTAAATTTGCATATAAATACATATATTTAATATAAAATGATTCAATAAATGTGTCATTAACGATTTAAAATTGGCATTAAAAATAATATTGTTATGAAACGTCTCAATATATTTTTTAAAATGTTTAGTACTTCATTATTTTCTGTTTAGATCACTTTTTCACAAAAAGCGGACTATTTTATTAGTGGTGCAGCATGTTGTCATGGTAACACTACAACGTGTCACTGAGCCGCCACAGACCTCGACTGCAGCGGCAAAGGAAAGCGATATATTTGCTGATCGTCTTGATAGGTTCAATAAAGCATCAGTTCAGAGAGAAAGTTCACCTTTTACTGCTTGTTTTTGACATTTGACATTTTTTGACTGACCGTGTCAAACCATATGATACTGAAAAATAAAATTAAATAAAATCAATAAATAATAATGCATTCAAACTGATCACCAACATTAACTCAGGAGCACAAAATTAAAAAAAACTTTGACCTGCAAAACAATAATATATAAAATAATGCTGATTTTTTTTTTAAATCAAAGATTATGTCTGGATTAATGGCTACAATGAGCACGTCTTGCAATGCACAGCTTTTCGAAGCGAGGTTTGAAGCAGGACACAGCAACTCTCAGCTCCTGCTCCATGTGTAGCTGGGACCTGTATTTGCTTTTCAGAGCAGCAACAACAGAGAAGCCAGTTTCACACAAGTAAGAAGTTGCAAATGGAAGAAGAATGTGCACAGCTCTTTGTCCTAAGAGTGGATATTGCTTCTCCGCATTCAGCCAGAATTCACTCAGTGTCTGGGATGTGGAACTTGGTCTCAATGTGGAGTCAGATGTGATGTCTATGAACTGCTCCTCCTCTGCAGAGCAGAAACCAGTTGGAGCTGCCGCATTAAGAGGATCTCTCACCCAGTCATACTGGGAACTGTTTTCAGGGAAGTACTTTGTAAAGAATCCCATCAGAGATGAAATATGTTGCTTAAAATCTGGAATCACTGAGGTGGCATCATAGTC
Source organism: Oryzias celebensis (assembly GCA_014656515.1). Taxonomy (NCBI): domain Eukaryota; kingdom Metazoa; phylum Chordata; class Actinopteri; order Beloniformes; family Adrianichthyidae; genus Oryzias; species Oryzias celebensis. The sequence continues at coordinate 59,049 of BNCR01000044.1, forward strand.
TGTAGTGTTAACAAATTCCTGCAGGTTCTCAAATGACAACATTTCTAATGTTGCAGGCAGTATCAGCTCCTCTGCTATGGTGTGGGGTTCTTTGCACTGAGCAGTTTGGTTTGCCACCTTATATGATGCCAACAACGCTCGCTGGTTTACTGAAGTAGCGGTCACAAAGCGGGATGATTGTCGGCAATATTCAGCACGTTTTCACTGAAAAAACTCAAGCGGCTTATCAGCGTGATTGGGGTGTAATGTATTTAAGTAACGCCTTAATTTATTGGGCTTCATGCTGTTCGCTGCCAACATTTTTAGACACAGTTAGCACACCGGTCTTTCCTCGTCTCCAACCGTAGTCACAGTGAAGCCAAGCGCTACATACGCTTCGTCATATTTGCTCGTCTTAGCTTCCGGAAGATCTTCGCTTTTCTCTTTATCTCCGTCCCTCTCCGCCTGTCTTCTCATCCCTGTTAAATATTTTTTCATGGTGTCACTTGAGGGTCTGCAACACTTCGTGTCTACACTTCAGACTCAAACTCTGGGATGTGTGCAAAGCGCGCATGCTCAGCGCAAACAAAACTCCTACACCACCGAGCGAATGCTCCTGCGCACACTCTGCCAATGAGAGCGTCACTGCCCCCTAATGTAGTGGAAGTGCAATTGCACTTTATTCTAGGATAGTAAAAAATAAATAAAAATAAAAAAGCGTGTTCCCCGAGGTCAAACGCGCCCCCCTTGATGGAGCCTCGCGCCGCCCCACTGTTTGAGAAGCACTGAATGTATTTAGCAGAAGAAATGACATTTTGAACTTTTTATCTTCATTTTCTTACAGAGTGTCTTATTTTGAAGAATTCATGTGTGCTTTTGTCCAAAGTTAAAACGACAATAATTCATTAAAAAAATGCTATTTTTTCTTTATATTTCAACATTTTATTCATGAACAAATGATAGTTTAGATACAAATCATAATGGTAACATAATGTAACGTTCGGCTGGACAGAGCTGAGAGGTTTTTTTCTGCTGCGAGCATTTTAAACACGCAGAAAGCTACACTTCTAGAAATAAATGCAGAACCCTGTTGTATTTTGGACTTTACTGCTCCTTCTGGGTTCTACTCAAAGACAAACGGGCCAGAATGGTTGAAACTGCAAAATCCTGCTGGAACAGAACCGATACAAAGTCCAAAGTCAGTGTCTCCCTCTGAGCACCAGGCGGACACGTCAATGTGAGGCAGAGATGCTGGATTGGAGAAAATCTAGACCAGGGGTCTTAAACTGGCAGCTTGAAGGCAATTTGTGTTCCTCAAGATGATATTTAGCGGCCCCCAAGATGATATTTAGCGGCCCTCAAGATGATATTTAGCGGCCCCCAAGATGATATTTAGCGGCCCCCAAGATGATATTTAGCGGCCCTCAAGATGATATTTAGCGGCCCTCAAGATGATATTTAGCGGCCCTCAAGATGATATTTAGCGGCCCCCAAGATGATATTTAGCGGCCCCCAAGATGATATTTAGCGGCCCTCAAGATGATATTTAGCGGCCCCCACCTTCATATTAAAGTTTCATGTTTGTGCGACCTTCAGGTTTTGTTTGAACGGCACTTCTTCTGTGTTGTGTGTGGAGCTGACAAACCGACCAATCAGAATAGAGTATGTGGCTCTTCGCTCGTCATTTTCTCAAAACGTGCAGCCAGTGCTGAACTTTTTGTTTTTTTCTTGGCCTCACGGGCCGGGAGGAAAGGTTAAGGTTAGGATACAGTTAATGCACCAAATGCTTCCCGAGCGCGACTGTCTGCAGTCCACCGCGCTCCAGCAGGGGATGGGTCAACTGCAGAGAATAAATGCAGGTTTCTACTTCACAGCGATCACCCAACGTATCCAGAATCACACGGTCTACGTTGGCTGGTTTTGATTGCGACTGATAACTGGGATGAACTTCTGAGTGGTGTTCATACTTTTCAAGCGGTGTGATCGTCTGCAGCGTTTCTGTTTAACTTGAAGAACATCTTTCTCACTTGTTCTGTGAACGTGCAGGAACATGAAAGGCAGAGGAGGAAGCGGTTTGCTCGTCCACTAAACAGAGGCAGGCAATACAAAGGAGAAAAAATCCAAATATCAAATGAAAAAAGGGAAGAATCTCATTCTCTAGTGCTCCAGGATATGAGATATTACACAGATCTTTCCAGTAACTTGTTTTATTTTGTATCTAGTTGTCGCTCTCTCTGTGTTTCTCTGTCTGTGTGTGAAATTCAGTATTTTCTAACTTCTGAAGTGAATTTCATTTTCAGTGTTAAAAGACATGTTTCTGGAAAGAGTTTCCTCTGTAGTCGCACTCTGATCGCTGTGACGCTTGTTCTGACCTCCAATGACCAGCGCCGTTCTTTCACTGACCACAGTTTGAATTCTACTATAAAAATATAGGAGTGAGTGACTGGCTGCTCTAAATAACTTGTCACCAAAGTTCAAATGTTTGAAAAGTAATAAGAGACAAAATTAAAAAAAACTTCATGATTGTGTTAATAAAGACGTTTAAATCTGAAAACAACAAATATAGAAGACTGAAGAAACAGAAAACTGACATTTATTACTGATTTATCTACTTATTGATTTTTTGTTTGTTTATTGATTTTATTAATAATGTAGTATTAATAAATAATTATTAATAAATACATACATTTATTAAGAATTGTGTACAGAAAACAGTTAATAATACAGTATATACTTCTTACACATTTACAACCAAAGAATCTAACTGAGACCCCTGATCTAGACCAATCAGCATCAACCCTCTTGTCTGTGATTGGCTGTTTGGTGTGGCTCATATATTATGCTAAACTGAAACTAATGAACACAAAATGAAAGATTGGAAGAAAGTCAGATGAGATACAAGACATCTGAAAATATTTCTTGAAAGAAAAAAAAAGCACGTTTTTGAAAGCAAATATTACTTGTTTTCATTTTCAAATAATGAAGTAATTTTGTTTACAACTTAGAAAATTATGATCCCAAAACTGTAATTTTTGTTTGACTTAGTGGCACAAAAAAATCCTTCATAGAAATGTCCTTCATAAATAACATCCATATAAATAAAAAAGTAAATAACACTGTATTTGCTCAACTGTTGCATTGATTCTCTGCAGCCTGGAGTTCTGTACCCTGATGGATTCCAATATCAACCATGGATTCATTATTGTTTTCAAATGTTAATCAAACTTAGTGATGGGTTAGGGTTAGTTAGGTTCGTTTTGGACTTCACTACCACCAAGATAATAAATGAAGTAAATGGAAAGTTCTCCCTATAAATCCCACTGTCGATGAGATACTTCATTTAAAGGCCCAAAAATCAACTTTGTGAGTTTTTAAGTGTATTTTATTGTTCATTCTTCATTCTTCACTAGAAAGAACCCAAAGCGATATTTTGATCCATTCACACATTTTTGAGTAATCCTCCAAAAACCACTGCTGTTAGCCGCAGCCTCTCATGATAAACATGTTAACAAGCAGGTCGTCACCGTGTGACGTAGACCAGTGAGAACCCATGAGAACAGCCCCTACCAGGAAGAGTCTGCGCTGCAAGCCCCGCCCCCAGGCTAACACAAACACTAACCCCCTTTCCCAGTCTTCTTCTAGCTACAGTCAGGGACTTGAACTGATGCTGAGACTTTGGACGTCACTCAAACTGTCTTCTTCCTGCTGAGTCAGCAAAGTTTCCATCTTCACTTTCAGTCCATCAGTGAGTCTTTCTGGAAGAGTTCAGTTCAGGTTTAGAACAGAACTTTTTACTGACAAACTGATCAAACAGAAACTTCAGAGAATTCTTTTAGCTTTGATGTTGGAAAATTCTTCAATGTCTCTTTGACAAGTTTCCATGACTCAGCAACTTTGTTTTCTTGAATCTTCATCCTCTAAAATATCTGCAGGGATTTAAACTTTGTTCTCTTGATTTTGTGTCAGATCCATTCAAATGTGATCAAGGTTTTCCTCTGGAAGTTTTTTTTACCCATAATTCAAAGTGACTTTCAATTCTCAAAGAACAATTCACTTTACAATGTGATCATGTCATTTGAAAATGATTTTTACAATTTAGGATTCAAGATGAAGAAATACAATTGAATCTGACATTTTGAAATCAAAGCAGAATCAATTGGATTTGAAATCGTCATGTTTTTTTGGTTCATAATTCCAATGAAAATTCCTTTTCCAACTGTCAGTTGAATCTGCATTTCTGCCATGATGTTTCCTCTTCTTCATCCTCTTCACTGCAGATGTGAGGAACGCTTCTTCCTGAAGATCAAACTGATCTCATGTGGATGAAGGTTGATGTTTTCTGGAAGTTCAGACTCATTCCAATAACAGAATGAAGACTTTCCAGCATCATGGTGCTGAAATTCTCCCATGATTCAGTGCTGTTTGCAGAAAGAGGAAGTGGACTTTTTCTGCTGTTTGTGCAGAAACATCAGTTGGTTTGGATGCAGCCACAGGCTGATGTTTGACTTTCACACATCTGGACTTCTTTACTGAAGCAGCTGCATGTTGTCCTGAATGTTCCTGAATGTTCTTCTTCTCTGCTTCTGCTGGACTCTTCTGATCTGCTGCTGTTGCTTCACATCTTTGGACTTTTTCCAAACTTTCTGATCTTCTTCATCTCTGAACTCTTTAGAAGAACTGAAGGATGAAAAACATGAACTTTGTCTTTAAACTCAACTCTTTCTTCTGGATTCAGGTTGTGGAACTGCAGTTTGTCAAAGATCAGCTGTGCTGCTCTGGTCTCAGCTCTGAAGTCCAACACGTCCCACCTGACAGAACTGAACCTGAGACTCAACAACCTTCATTCTTCAGATGTTCAGCAGCTCCAGGATCTGGTGAAGAGTCCAAACTCCAAACTGCAGACTCTGAGGTCAGTAGAGGGTTGGAGTCAGTCCAGCTGCTTCCAGATGTTTTGTCCTAAAGTTAGTCTGACAGCAAAGATGCAGAGTTTCCTGTGAAGCTGCAGCTTCTCAGTGAAGCTCTGAGGAGAATGATGACAGGCTTCAGGACAACAGTCAGCCAATCAGAGCAGCAGAAGCTCCAACAGGTGAAGATGACAGGAAGCTGCTGCTCTGAACAGAACTGAAGCTCCTGCTGCTCTTTCTGCTGCTGTGCTGCATCACTGACTGACAGACCAGGATCAGGAGACACTCCTTCATCTCTGTCTTCATCATTTCTCTCTGCAGGTGGGGTTGGTGAGTCTGATGTTCCTCCTTTTGGAGCACAAAGCAGCATCAGCAGCAGCTGGTCTGCAGAAATGTTGTGACTGGACGGTGTTCCTGGGAGGTGGAGAGCAGAGTGATGGAGGAATTAGAGGAAGTGGAGATGAGTGTCAGAGCTGCAGCATGAACTGATCTGAGATCTGCTCCACTGTCTCTCTCAGCATCAAGTGGACAGTTATTGTGCTGCAGCTCCCCCGGTGGACTGATGGAGAACTGCACTTCATCTTCTGGTTCTAACTTGGAGTGTTGATCTGAAACATCAGTTGGATTCAGATGTTCAGCAGCTCCAGGATCTGGAGAAACAAAGACCTGGAGACAAACCGATTCTTTTCTAGATCATCACTTTCTTCTTTCATCTACATGTTATGAATAGATGTGAGTTTGTGACTGGACCAATCAAGGATTGAGTGAATCATGGACCAGTTCTGGATTAGATAGATCTATGTGTGGATCAGGGACAAACAGGCAGTCAGGCGTTGGATCCTGTTTGTGTCTCTGGAACAGGGAGAGACATAAAAAGACAAAAATAACAGTGATGTTTTAGGAATTCTCCTTTTTATGCATTTATTAACATTAAAGATTTGAGTTTAAGTTTAAATAAATCAAAACAAAACGTGTGATAACTCAATGAGTGTCCTCATTGGATCTTGAGCTGGACAGATTTGCTTGGAGCAAAAAAAAAAAGAATCCTTCATTTTTAGTGACCAGCAGGTTTATTAAAATGTTTTTCTTCTTCTTTTTAGCAGTTCATTGTTGATGTTTAGTTTGACTTGTTTGTGAAGCTGTTGTAGCTTTACCTTGTTTTATTCGGTTTATATTGATCTGTCCGTCACAAATAAATCAAGTTTTATGGTAAATCCATCTGATCCAGTTTAAACACTGCAACCATGAACTTGTCTGAAGCTGAACAGTTTTTTCTTCTTTGTAGAAATACTGCTGCTATCTGTGCTCTCGTCTCTTTTGAGGTTTGTCTGTGATCTTGATGCAGTTTAGCAATTATTGTAACACTATATTACTGATCCGTAACACTTATAAATATCAATATACTCATAAATATAAATTACATTTCTAATTCATTAGCAGATCAAACAATAAAAAAACAAGTTTTAGAAATTAAAACGAAATTTCACAAACCAAAACAATAAAAAAAGAAATGTTTCAACAAACAAAAGTCATTTTCAGAAATCTAAATGAAATGTTCAAAAAGGAAACAAAGAAGAACCATCACTGATTGGATGATGACGTTTGTCCATCATTTTGACAGACAGTTATTTGGCACAAAGAGTCTTAAACCAAAAACATGAATGTTTCTGCTGATCCAAACATTGCTGCTGTTATCAAAGAATGTTTTAGTTCAGGACAAACCTATGAAGTGATCCTGGATCAGCTCTGTACTGATCACAAAACCTTTCAAAGGGTTTTTTTAGTTACATTTCATCTCTGTGAAGCATTTTAAAGTCCCACTCCAACTATACTTGGATCTGTTTCCAAAGCGTTTCCGGCGCTCTTTTCATTAAGATTGTGCCGTTTTTAGCCAGAATCTAAAAACCTGTGTCATATTCTCAGACATGGTTTTCTGCAGAGCGTAAATGTAAACTTTTTCAAACTGCAGGTTTTGATTTGAATAAAGGTCTTTGAGGTGAAGACGCCGAGGGGTCTCTGTTGGTCATTTGAGCAGGAGGATTCTGACTAGTGCTGTCATGAGATTCTTTTTTTGTGAGATTTATTAATCCTGACCTGAAATGAATTAATCTAATGAACTGAGTTTGATCGCAATGATTTTTAACCTAAAATTTGTGACGTTGTGATGCAGTAAAAGATCAAAATACAACAAAAAATGTTTAGAACGCTCTAATTTACTACAGTAAACACAATTCTGAGCAAACCCACAAATATTGAACACAAACTTCTTCTTCTAATAATAAAGGAAATTGGCCTTTAGGTCGACCGTCATTCAAATGTTGATATTCCACAGTTTACCACAAAAGCAACACAGTAGAAAAGACATGTGAGGGATTTTCTATGGGAGTTCTGCTTTGAATCTTTCTGGGTGAATTTGCTCATTTTAAAGACTGGAATGAAGCAGTAAAGAAAAAGAGAAGAGAATCTAAGAAAGAAGAAGTAAAACATCGCAGAGGAACTGATCTGTTTAGATTTAGGACTTTCTTTTCTGGAATAAACTTTAGCATCATCATCTGGACAAAAACAAGCGCTAAGAGGTGAACTTTCCTTTAAAATGATGTTTTTTTAACTTCTCATGACGATCACTTTCTAAAAAAAAGGGGGGGGGGCAGATCACAGTTCACGCTGAAGCTGTTACCATGACAACGCTATGCACCACATTATAGGAATAGTCTACTTTAATGAGAAAATGATTCAAATATAAAATATAACATGACTGAAGTTCTAATAATACAATATAATCTACTAATAATCTAATATTCTAATACTGATATTTTCTTAAATGCTCGTGGTATGAGCGGGATATTGCTCCTCCAGGTGTGCAGTACACTGAAGTAACCATCTGATGCAGAAAGGAGATGAACTTTAAAAAATAAATAAATAACGTACTAAAATGTCTGTAAATAATTCATGGCGATTAACGCGATAATTTGACCGCCATAACCAGCAGGACAAAACTGCTGGTGCCAGAAAGAAGTGGATTGAATGGGACTCCCCTGAAGCTGCTGCCCTTGGCTCTATCTGAACATATCCGCTTCTACAGAGTAAAAAGCAGGTGTGTATGGAGACGTTACTTGTCTCTTGACCTTTGCTGTCTCCCTCCCCTCCCAGTCATGGTCTGGATGTTTGCGCTTAGAGGAACCTCTGGATTAATGCAAGGGTACCCCTCCCACACATATCCTACCCACCTTCTCTGTTCAGGATTGTGTATTTGTTGCTTGTATCTACACATTGTACACAGTGTTGTGATATGACCTCACTCCCCCTCTTGTAACCCTTCTACACCCATGCTGAGTAAGGGGCGGCTGTAGCGGCTGCTTCTGCAGTCAACCTTGAAGTGTTTGCGTTTACTTCTCTGTTCTTTATTGTGAAAATCTAACGGTGGAACCATCTCTCAATCTCTCACTTAGAGGATCACGTGTGATGAGACCGTTTCAGTTGAGTCTTCTGAGGGTCTTTGACAGCAGAAATGTCAACAGAAATGAATCTATCAACGGTTTTTGATTTGCACAAATGTTTGGATCCGAAAAGAGAAAGAATAAGTGAATATTTTCATGAAAGTCTCATTCAGATAATCCTACAGGAATTACTCCCAGAAGATGTCAAATATTGATGCATGATGGTTGGTGTCCATTCAAAGTTTAAAAAATAAAAGGTTTTAGTTGGATCTGATCAACAAACTCCAACATGAAATTCTTCACTTTCTTCTTGTCTAAATGAGAAAACATGAATCCAGTGAACTGTAACTGGGATTCATCTGTCAGCTCAGAATGAATGTTTGAATGAAATGATTGCTTTTATTTAGGATCTCTTTAAGATCTGAGATGATTCAAATCCAAAAGTGCTCATCAAACACCATGACGATGGAATCTCTCTTCTAATAATCCTAAATACAAACCATCCGTGTTCCTACTGGTCCATTTTCTTTCAACTTGTACTAGAAACCTTTTCAGGCGTTAGTTTCTCGTAGGGTCAGAGATGGAGAACCATCCTGTTCTCGTCTTTTTTGGCCAAACTCCTCACAAGAATTCTACAATCTAAGGTAAGTTGTGCAAAGATCAGAATATCTTCCTGCTAATTGATCTCTTGTCTCACATAAGAGGCGTTTCCGTGTTTGGCAGGTCCTTAAACGCCTCACTCGTTTCTTTGTGTTGTGTTCAGTTATGAAGGATGAGACGACTTCTGTTCATTCTGGTTTATTCTGACATGAATTAAAAAAAAACTGCATGTTTCCAGAACATTTCTACCTACAGAGTCACAACAACGTCCAAGTTCAACATTCAGAGACAGAAATCAAAGAAAATCCACAGAGAGAAGAGAATCAGCCAAACCTTCCTCAACACAAGACAGAGCAAACTGAAGGCAAGACGTCAATCACATCCCAGTCACTCTGAGGCAAGTTTCTTTGTAGCACATTCATGTACAAAGACAATTCAAAGTGTTTTCCATAAAACAGAAAACATCTCAAATGTGTGATCATTAAAATAAGATTCAAACAAAGTTCAAAAGAAGTGAATTTAAAACAAGCAGAGATCAACTTTTGAATACAAACTAACCAAATGCAGCTGAGAGCAGGTGAGTCTTTAACCTGGATTTCAATTCTCTGATCAGCTGATCTAAGGCTTTCTGGAAGTCTGTTCCAGATCCGTGGAGCATAGAAGCTGCATGCAGCTGTTTCCATCAGTTTCAAAGTCAACTTTCTTCAGTTTGAATTCAACTGGAATGGTTTGGTTTCTGTGTTTTACAGGACGAGTGTTTGAAAAAGATTCCAGAACAGATGGAATCCAAATGCTTCAGAGATGACAGAACGTTTCCTTTTTTCAGGTCGCTGTCAGATCAACACTGAAACTGGAAATCTGACCATCATCAACCTGACTGTAAAAGACAGTGGGATCTACTCAGTGAAGGTCAACGGCACAGCCAAGAAGGTCGCAGAGGTCAAAGTCATCTGTTAGTTGTTCTGGTACTTCTGAACTGAAACGTCTCCTGGTTCCTTTCTTCTGGTGTGAACTTTTCCTGCTTTGTGTTTCAGCTTCAGTCCTCAAACCCAGAATCTCCTCCAACTGGAACTCTGAGAGAACAAACTGCAGTCTGATCTGTGAGGCCAACGTCACTGAGAACATAGAACCTGTTTGCTTCTTCTAGACTATTGATGGCGTCCAAAGAGCTGACCATCAGTGAGGTGCAGAGAAAAAGAGTTTCTGCTTCTGAAGGGATTTGTTTTTGTCCTGGTTTGTAGGAGACTGGGAGAGATTTCAGCTGTACGCTGAAGAACCATGTCAGCTCTGAGAACAGCACAGACAGGAAGAAGCCTTTCCACACAGGGGAGGAATCACACCTGCAACCACCAGCATCTCATCAATCACTTTGAAAGCTGATTCTCTTTTCTTTGGAATGGAATCCAACACTCTTCATCATCATTATCATCATGATTGCTGTTGCTGTTTGAACTCTCATTTGTTCTTGTGCTTTATTGTTGCAACCACAGAAACATCAGAAAAATCCATTTCTTTCATTGACTTGAATATTCTTTTAGAATTCAGAACAATTTTTCATCAAATCCAAACTAAAACATTTCAGTAAATAGAAGTGTCAGGCAGTTGAAGAAATCCTCTGTTTGATGTGAATTGAAACTCTTTAAAATATTTAGGTGTAGAAGCCCCTTTAGAGGAGGAATCCAGGACGCCTTCAGAAAAGGTTTTCAAAGAACTTTTCCAACTGAACCTGTTTTTATTACAAACCTGAAACCAAACTGCTTCACTTCTTTCAAATGTGTTGAATTGTTTCTGCAAACCTGAAGACTGCAAAGGAGATTAAAGCTGAAGATCCTCTGAAGTCGCCATCATGAAGGACAAGAAGGAAAATGTTTCACACTTTTAAAGAAATACCAAAAACCTATATAAAACAGAATCTTCTGGTCAGAAACATTTTGCATTTTGTCTTTTTTTATGTGATAAAAGTAACTCATAACCTGAAGCAGTTCAGTACTGACCATTATGAAGTCTTTTTTGCTAAGTCTGTCAAAGCCCCTTCAGGTCTGTTCAACTCTGTTTCATTCAATTGGATCTCTTGTATTTGACCTTCACCTGGATTGAAGAGATTCTCCGCTGTCCTCTACTTCCACTTTGACATCACTAGAGTTTCTAGAGTTTCCTTTACAGACTCCCATGTGCATCTGGCAGCAACGTTTCCACACCTCCTGAGCCTCCATAACCTTAGATCTCAGTGTGCTCCTTCTTGGGTGTCCAGTTCTGTGTTTTCCTGACTTTTACACTTGACGCTGTAGAAATAAGCCAGAGTGATAGTGTTGCCACAGGTCAAAATGGCTTCTAACCTGATCTGTCAATCATAATGTAGAAATCGGTTTTTAGAAAGTGTTGGGGGCTGCAGCCTGCCGCTCTGTGGATGCAAAATGCTCAGTGAGAACACCAGATCCCTCACAAACGAGAAGGAAGAACTGAGGCTTCAGACTGCAACCAATGACGGCGTGAAAGCTGGTTAAAAGAGGGCGGGGCTCTGCGTTTCTGTTAGGAACAGCTGGTGTTCAAACACAGTGACTGGAGACACAAACTGCTCCACAGATGGGAAAGCGTGTCACCACTAAAGGCAGCTCATCTGTCTTCTGAGAAAGTTTCTAGTTTTAATCAACACTGTTTACATTCTACAGCTAAGTTTGCTTGTATGTTAACATGATAGAGCAGGAACTACATCCTGACATTCCGCTTTTGGAAACAAGTCATCTCTGTGACACAGACCTGAAAACGGACTCAAATCTCTAGATTCCACCATCGTGTTAAGTGTGCTACTAGAGGAGCTAACACTCAGGACAAGGTGGAGTGTTTACGCACTCATGAGTCTGTTTTGACGCCTCAGAGCAATGCTATGTTTCCACAGGACCCTGGTTTATGAGGAAAAAGACAGTTCAGCTGAAGAATCTGAGGCTATTTTTTTATTTAAAATTTTCAAACAGGCTGGTTGCTACACTGACATAAATAAATACAGAACCCTTAATTTGGCTTTTGCTGCTCCTTCTGGGTTCAGCTCAGAGAGAAATGGACCCGACTGTTTGAAGACTGCTGAATCCTGGTTGAACAGCACCAATACCTTCCTCCGTTGGGTGGCTGTACGCTCCCTTAGAGATATTTTGAGAAACTCGGTCACCTGGAGGGAGCTCAGACTAGTACCGCTGCTCCTCCTCATGGAGAGGAGCTAGTTGAGGTGGCTCTGGCATCTGGTCGGGATGCCACTTGGACGCCTCCCTGGGAGGTAAACTGAGCATGTCCCACTGGGCGGAGGCCACAGGAAAAACCAAGGACACGCTGGAGAGACGACCTCTCTAGGCTGGCCTGAAAATGCCTTGGGTTTCCCCAGAGGACCTGGAGGACGTGGCCGAGGAGAGAGAAGTCTGGCTATCTTTGCCACCCGGATGTCAGGAAGAAGATGAATAGACAGAAACAGTAAAAAATGTGCTTTTTACCTAAAGGGTTTTTATCCAGGAGCTGCAGGTTTCCCTCTGACCCAAAAATGTTACATTCCCCTAATTCTTAAAACTAAATGTAACCACAAGGGAACACAATCCAGTGGTTGATATGTCCATGCAGCAGTGCTTGGCAGTCGGGGACATGTAGACTGGGGAGGTGGTCCCCTTTTCTAGAATGGGGACTTCAACTGCTGTTCAGCGCCCGTTCAACTGCCGTTCGACTGCCATTCAAATGCCGTTCAACTGCAGTTTAAATGCTGTTCAACTGCCGCTCAGCGCCCATTCAACTGCCGCTCAGCGCCCGTTCAACTGCCGTACAACTGCCGTTCAACTGCCGTTCAACTGCCGTACAACTGCCGTTTAACTGCCGTTCAACTGCCATTCAGCCCCCGTTCAACTCCCGTTTAACTGCCGTACAACTGCTGTTCAACTGCCGTACAACTGCCATTCAGCCCCCGTTCAACTGCCGTACAACTGCCGTTCAACTGCCGTACAACTGCCGTTCAACTGCCGTACAACTGCCGTACAACTGCTGTTCAACTGCCGTTCAACTGCAGTTCAACTGCCGTACAACTGCCGTTCAACTGCCGTTCAACTGCCATTCAGCCCCCGTTCAACTCCTGTTCAACTGCTGTACAACTGCCATTATGCCCCCGTACAACTGCGGTTCAACTGCCGTACAACTGCTGTTCAACTGCCGTACAACTGCCGTTCAACCGCCGTTCAACTGTTGTTCAACTGCCATACAACTGCTGTTCAACTGCCATTCAGCGCCCGTTCAACTGCCGTACAACTGCCATTCAGACCCCGTTCAACTCCCATTTAACTGCCATACAACTACTGTTCAACTGCAGTACAACTGCCATTCAGCCCCAGTTCAAATGCTGTTCAACTGCCGTACAACTGCTGTTCAACTGCCATTCAGAGCCCGTTCAACTGCCGTACAACTGCCATTCAACTGCCGTACAACTGCCGTTCAACTGCCATTCAACTGCCATTCAGCCCCCGTTCAACTCCCGTTCAACTGCCGTACAACTGCCATTCAGCCCCCGTACAACTGCCGTTCAACTGCTGTTCAACTGCTGTTCAACTGCCGTACAACTGCCGTTCAACTGCCATTCAGCGCCTGTTCAACTGCCGTACAACTGCCATTCAGCCCCCGTTCAACTCCCGTTCAACTGCCGTACAACTGCTGTTCAACTGCCGTACAACTGCCGTTCAACCGCCGTTCAACTGCTGTTCAACTGCCATACAACTGCTGTTCAACTGCCATTCAGCGCCCGTTCAACTGCCGTTCAACTGCCATTCAGCCCCCGTTCAACTCCTGTTTAACTGCCGTACAACTGCTGTTCAACTGTTGTTCAACTGCCATTCAACTGCTGTTCAACTGCCGTACAACTGCCGTTCAACTGCTGTACAACTGCCGTACAACTGCCGTACAACTGCCATTCAGCCCCCGTTCAACTCCTGTTCAACTGCCGTTCAACTGCTGTTCAACTGCCGTACAACAGCCGTTCAACTGCCATTCAGCGCCCGTTCAACTGCCGTACAACTGCCATTCAGCCCCCGTTCAACTCCCGTTCAACTGCCGTACAACTGCTGTTCAACTGCCGTACAACTGCCGTTCAACCGCCGTTCAACTGCTGTTCAACTGCCATACAACTGCTGTTCAACTGCCATTCAGCGCCCGTTCAACTGCCATTCAGCCCCCGTTCAACTCCTGTTTAACTGCTGTACAACTGCTGTTCAACTGCCGTACAACTGCCATTCAGCCCCCGTTCAACTGCTGTTCAACTGCCGTTCAACTGCCGTACAACTGCCGTACAACGGCCATTCAGCCCCCGTTCAACTGCTGTTCAACTGCCGTACAACTGCCGTTCAACTGCCGTACAACTGCCGTTCAACTGCCGTACAACTGCCGTACAACTGCTGTTCAACTGCCGTACAACTGCCGTTCAACTGCCGTACAACTGCCGTTCAACTGCCGTTATACTGCCATTCAGCCCCCGTTCAACTCCCGTTCAACTGCCGTACAACTGCCATTCAGCCCCCGTACAACTGCCGTTCAACTGCTGTTCAACTGCCATTCAGCCCCCGTTCAACTCCCGTTCAACTGCCGTACAACTGCCATTCAGCCCCCGTACAACTGCCGTTCAACTGCTGTTCAACTGCCGTTCAACTGCTGTTCAACTGCCGTACAACTGCCGTTCAACTGCCATTCAGCGCCCGTTCAACTGACGTACAACTGCCATTCAGCCCCCGTTCAACTCCTGTTCAACTGCCGTTCAACTGCTGTTCAACTGCCGTACAACTGCCGTTCAACTGCCATTCAGCGCCCGTTCAACTGCCGTACAACTGCCATTCAGCCCCCGTTCAACTCCCGTTCAACTGCCGTACAACTGCTGTTCAACTGCCGTACAACTGCCGTACAACTGCCGTTCAACCGCCGTTCAACTGCTGTTCAACTGCCATACAACTGCTGTTCAACTGCCATTCAGCGCCCGTTCAACTGCCGTACAACTGCCATTCAGACCCCGTTCAACTCCCGTTTAACTGCCGTACAACTGCTGTTCAACTGCAGTTCAACTGCCATTCAGCCCCAGTTCAACTGCTGTTCAACTGCCGTACAACTGCTGTTCAACTGCCATTCAGCGCCCCTTCAACTCCCGTTCAACTGCCGTACAACTGCTGTTCAACTGCCGTACAACTGCTGTTCAACTGCCGTTCAGCGCCCGCAATGAATGGATGGATGGATGAATGGATGCATTTACTAATGGATGGATGGATGGATGGATGGATAGATGGATGGATGGATAGATGGATTCATAGACGCATGAACGGATGGATGGATGGACGCATGGATGGATGGATGGATAGATGGATGGATGGATTGATGGATAAATGGATGGATGGATTCGTGGAGGGGTCCAGAGGAAGCTCTAGATCCAGGTTCTACATGAGAGAGGCACCGCTGCAGAACTCAGACCCACCTTGAACTGTTTCAGCTGAGCCGGAGCACCAAGCTCGACTCCTCCCTGCTGCTCTGGCTGTTTAAAGGCAGTCCTCTCAGGAGGGACTAGTAGACAAGAAGATGCTGGCGGAGACGTTGCCCCATCATCATCACCACACTCTGCTGCATCTCAGCTCCTCGTCCTTTGGTCTCCAAAGCTGCACCGCCTCTTCTTCTTGTGGATGTGCCGTGGAGCACCGTCTTCAGGAGGAGAAAGACAGTGGAAGCAGCAGCTGCTGCTGTACCAGAGCGAGGACCTCCACCAGAGACTAAATCCAGCGGCAGGTGGTGCTTTACCCCTGCAGAAAGTGTGACCGCACATCCAACACTGCCATGACTGTGCAGCTGGAGGGAGGGCATGAGAAAAAAAGACAAAAAAAGACTCTAAAGGCAATAAAAGTTTATTTCATTTGAAAAATAAATGTTTTCAATAAAAAGTTTGTGTTTCACTGTTTTTTTCTGAACGAGCAGCTCTGAGTTGTTTAAAAAATGGCTTGAATGAAGGTTTGATCATAGAAACATTTGAAAGAACAGGATGTGAAGAAAAACAAAACAATTCAACATCCTAAGAAAAGAAGTTTGCAACAAATCTAAATGCATAGACTGCACTTTACAAGCTTAAACACAACATGAGGTTTCTGAAGCAAAGAAATCAAAATAAAAGCAGTGAAGAAGACGGCATAAAAAAGAATCTTTACAACGACTTGTGGATCCACATCTTCTCTCAAAGTTTATGCTTTAAAAAATGATCCCTTTTGGCTTCAAGTTGTTCATCAAATCTGAAAAAGAAGCAGAAAACAACACAAACTGTTTACACAAAGACTTCACATCACTATGAGGGTCAGACTCTGTTCTCAGTCATCCAAAAGCCCTCAATCCAACATCTGAGTGACATCCTTTGTACCTTAGATGCACTTTACAAAATCCTTTTTTCACTGAAATCATTTCAGACACATTTGTGAATATCTTTTAGATTTTTTTTTAATCTTACAAATATTTCACATCACTTTGAGGCTCTAAATCTGTCTGCAGTTCATTCAAAACACCTCATTCAACATCTGTCACCATCAGAGTTTATTTACAAACTCCTTTTTGCACTGAAATCATTTACAAAACCTTTGTATATATTTTACACATTTTTCTGCAAGTCGGTGCTATTTGAAACCTTCTGTTGTGATTGTCCAAGGCGGGTCTCGATCTTGCGACCTGTCAGTTTGTGGATGGTATGGTGTGGTCTTGATTGCAGTGATGCCCAGCTGTTTATGGAAGAGCTGCATTAACCTTGATGTGAAGTTTGTACCTTGATCAGTTAGGATCTCATCTGGGATCCCTGTTCTAGAGAACACTTGGAGCAAACATTGCATTACAGATGATGTGGTGATATTACGTAGAGGGTAGGCCTCAGGGAAGCGTGTTGCATAGTCACAGATGACCAAGATATACTGATGTCCCTGGCTGCTCTTCACCAGTGGTCCAACTATGTCCATCGCCAGCCTCCGGAATGGAGTAGATATAATAGGGAGTGGTTGCAGGAGAGCCCTGTCAGACTTACGAGAGATAGCAGTTTTCTGACAGATAGGACAAGTAGCACAAAACCTTTGAACGTCGGAGTACATACAAGGCCAATAGAATCTTGAATTAACACGCATGTATGTTTTGTGTCGACCAAGATGTCCGGCCCAAGGAATGGTGTGTGCTAAATGCATTATCAATGTTCTGCTACTTTCAGGAATTACAATCCTTTTTTTCCCATCACAGAGAACATAAAGCACATTCCGTTCAACAATAAAGTACTCTTTTCCCATTTAAACTGCATTTCTCTCATCTGTAACCTTTGAAAACAAACTCTTCAGTGTCTCATCATTTTTCTGCAACTCTCTAATGTTAGCTGGCACTTCCCACGTTTTGTTAATCAACAAGCCATCAGTATCTGACCCTGTGAGGTTTAGATTCCTCTCAAAACGACGTTAACTTTTTGTTTTTTTAAGCTTCTGGATGCTGTTCTCACACAGACTACTGTCCAAGTCTGGCAGTGGTTGGACCCCCATTTTTGCCTTGGATCGTGTAATTACTGGAGCTGAAACATGAGTTTCATTTACATGCTCCTCATCTCGTAACAAACACAATAACATTGGAACATCTCTACCCAAAAGGATATCAACTGGTACTGTAAATGAAGGAAAGCTGTACTTTGACCTGTTCTGTCTGTTAGACTTTGATGGCCTTCATCTCATGACTTAACTGGGTGTGGAGTTCCATCTTTTTTTTAGTCTATAAATATAAATCCAATTCTAGATTTGAAGAACTTTGCCTCTGATCAGCAACTAGACTCTGTTGTGCAGCAAAGGATAAGAAAATAAACTTCAGTCTAATTAAAACCACTCAGACAGGAAACATTGACCATCGTTTTCTCTGTTATTTCACATGATAAAAACTAAATGACTAATGAACTAATGAAAAAATAAACTTTACAACTAACCAAAACCATTCAGGTTTACTTCTACATCCAGGAGGATTTCCTTCTACTTTCAAAGGAGGATTTCCTTCCACTTCCAGGAGGATTTCCTTCTGCACATGCAAGCCAGCATTTTCTGTCTCTATTTTTTTTATCTAGTAGATAAATGTCATGTTGTGACTTTCTATTGTTACCAGTCCCTGAGAAGAAGACCTGATCTTTCAGTCTGTGTGAAGGAAGACATTTTCCAGTGAAATCTAGAGTTCTGTTGTCCGTCTCTCTTCATGTTGCTGTGTTGTTGTGACAGTGGGAGGAGCTTCTGCAGCATCAACCCAATAACTACAGTGACCTAACTGTGCGTAGGCCATGAGCAAGTGTAAATATGCTCAGTCTGTGAACTCCATCAGTTTTCATTTGAGGACAGGACTGACTTAGGGGAGGGAGCGTGTTAGAATTGGGTTTGGGTTCATGATGCTTGCATTTGGTAATATGCTTCAGTTTGCTGGTTTAGACAAATAACGTGGAGCTTTGTGCTTCAGCAGCTTTAGCTTAGTGAAGATCCAAGTTGATTTTTACAATGAAATCATGCAGTTTTGACGGAAAACATAGAGCAACAGCTGGTTTCTTTGGTTTCATCAAACCTGTGGATGTTTGTGTGCAGAGAAAGGACTCTGCTTTTGACATGCTTTTGTTTTTGGAGATATATTTGTAATGTAATAAAGAAAACAAACAATTATTAATAAGAAAGAAAACATTTCAGAAAAAAAATCTTATTGTTTTTGCAAGAAAAAAGTAATTATATTCTAGAAATGCTCATTTACTATAATGCTCATAAATAATGAATGTCTATTTTAAATGTTATTTTTCATGTTTGTGAAATGAACTAATTAAAACAATGAAATATCACATTATTTGGTAAATTGACTTTAACTACACTTTAGGAGCAGCTTAAAAGAAAAAACACAATAATGAATCTGTTTGCATTTATTTAAGCTAAATAGCTGTTAAATTCATCAAGATAAATGACATGTTTTTAGAATTTAGGACTTTTTATCTACCAGGAAAAATGAAAAGCTCATTGATCTTCTTCTACTTTATTTGTTCAATGGATCATCACTGAGAAAATGAAATAATACAGATGATCAGGATTTTTCCTTCTTTAAAGCCACATCTGCTGCACACAACAAGCCCTCCTCTGATGGTCCTTCAAGAATGAACTCCCATCTCATTCTCCCCCTGAAATCCCATTATTGCCTGATGAGAAGATAGTCGATAGTTAGAATTGTTTTAATCAGACGTTTCCAAGGCAAAGTATTTTCAAAAAGGGCTCAAGAAGGACAAATCTGCTGAATTCTTTTTGTAAAACACTAAATGTGCTGAGATGGGAAGTGATTGTGATAAACACTTTTTTTAGTAAATATGATTTTCTTTTAAATCTAAATCATGTTTTCAAATTTTAGCCTCTAAATTTGATTTCTGGCAAATAAACAAAAAAGGTCAGAAAAACATTTTTCACATCC
Organism: Oryzias celebensis; assembly: GCA_014656515.1. Lineage (NCBI taxonomy): Eukaryota > Metazoa > Chordata > Actinopteri > Beloniformes > Adrianichthyidae > Oryzias > Oryzias celebensis. The sequence goes on from BNCR01000044.1 coordinate 78,436, forward strand.
AAAAACTCCTTGTTTAGTCTCATAACATATAGCATATGATGGAGCTGGAATATAATATGTCCTTTAATTGATGGAAGTTAATTCATTTGACCAAGGTGTTGCTGAAAGAGAGGAGACAGTGCAGCGACTGGATTTATAAAGTGATCCTTTCTTAAATGCACCATATGATCAGCTGGAGCTTGATGAGGTTCATCAATCGTGGCGTCTTTTCTTTTTCATGTCGTTAACTTCTGAAATGTTATCATTTTCATAAGAGAGCACACGTAGGACAGAAAGATGTCTCTTCCTTAAAGGAGATTCATTTCAGAGTTTTCTGTTATCGTTTACGCCGAACATTTCCTCCTTTAGTTAGATCTTCATAGTGTGACGGGAGGCATATAATTAAATGAATGTGCATTGTTAGGAGACCTTAATGTTCATGCTGCTGTTATTATTCATCTGTTGAGTTGCAGGATAGATGTTAAGTTAGGTAAATTGTTTTTTTTATAACATTTTCGTACAATTTTTCTAAGAAATTGCTTAGTTTTTGATGATCGTAGTCTCCTCAACACCATTCTATGACTTGCAGTAGACACAGGTCGAGTCAACTGACTCGGTCATGTTTCTAAAAAAATGTTTCTTATAGCGGTTGCTGAAATTGAAATCCTTAAGCTAAAATTAAAGTTCCATTTTGTTAAAAAATGGTGTTTTTGGAGTTTATTAACATGTTCTGTTGGCATTTTTCTCATGACTTAAGACACATGTTGAGAAAATTAAGCTTAAAATTGCATTTCTGAGTATTTCTTTATTCAAATTGTTGTGAATCAGGAGCAGATGAAAAAAATATGCTGGGGGGGCACAAGCTCCCTCCTCCGGTCCATTCTGATACATCCACTTGCAGACCAGTAGATCCATAAAAGTCTTTGTTTTCCTTGTCTGAGCTGGAATCTGGATCAAAACTGTGCGTTTGGATAGTTCCAAAAGCTCACATGTAGTTGACAAGAAGGAGAGGTGGGGTTGTGAACCTGCGAGGTCTTAAGCTTCATTTGACATGAAAGAGAATCCAGCATTCTGATTGTTGAGATTTGTCGAAAACAAACACATCTAAAATTCTGTTTTTCCCTCATTTTTCTCAGTTTCAGTCCGTCTTTCTTTACTATTTCAGATATTTGAATCTCTTTTCTTCAATCTTCAAACTTCATTTCATAAGTTGTCTGAAATGTTCCAAGCATTTAGAATTGGTTTTGGATTCTTGTAAGAGCAAAGTAAAATCCTGAGAAACGTCAAATGTTTGGTTTTGGTAATATATTTATCAAGTTTGCAGAGATGGACCTCCATGCCTCTGGAATGGTGTTACCATAACAACAAGGACAAGAGTGATTTACGGGTCAAGCATTTCATCATAAGTCAAAAGCTTTTAAATATTGTTGGTCAAGTAGACCTCCAGGTTCTGCCGTTTGACCCTGAATGACATTTAGTCAGGCACGGCCTTTAATATGATCTGAGCTGAGGCAAAAAACATGAAAAGAGCGGAAATGATGGAGTCCCATACGTTCTATATAAGTGAAACAAACAGCCGTCTCATTCTTGGGTTCAGGTATGAATTGTTTATTTTTTTCTCCATTAATGTACACACAGCATCCCATATTGACAAATAAACACATGATGTTTGGCATTTCAGCAGATTTATTAAAAAATAAAAAATAAAATATGGTCCTAAGGGTTCAGACCCTTTGCTGTGACGCTTATATTTAACTCAGGTGCTGCCTGTGTTGTGCCCTGGAGGCGTTCCTTCCTCCTCGTTAAGTGACGGCACCTGTTCCTGATCATCTCCACTTGATCTTCATCACCATGGCTTTTTAAGCAGCGTCAAACCTCCAGCCATTGTCAGATCGTTATGCTGCTTGTGTGTCAGTCTGCAAGCCAGCTCGCCTGTCTGCCAGCTCGCCTGTCTGCCAGCTCGCCAGTCTGCCAGCTCGCCAGTCTGCCAGCTCGCCAGTCTGCCAGCTCGCCTGTCTGCCAGCTCACCTGTCTGCCAGCTCACCTGTCTGCCAGCTCACCTGTCTGCCGGCCAGCCGGCCCGCTCTGTCAGCTCACCTGTCTGCCGGCCAGCCGGCCCGCTCTGTCAGCTCGCCTGTCTGCCGGCCAGCCGGCCCGCTCTGTCAGCTCGCCTGTCTGCCGGCCAGCCGGCCCGCTCTGTCAGCTCACCTGTCTGCCAGCCTTCATTTGAGTCCACCAGTTTTTGATTCTACTGATTGGACTTGATTAGGAAAGCCACACACCTGTCTATACAGCATATACAAAGGTTTTGAAAAGAATTTCAGTGCAAAACTGAGTTTGTAAAAAAACTCTGATGGTGACAGATGTTGAACGAGATGTTCTGAATGAACTGCAGACAGATTCCGAGCCTCAAAGTGATGTGAAATATTTGTAAGATTAAAAAAAAAAAATCTAAAAGATATTGACAAATGTGTCTGAAATGATTTCAGTGAAAAAAGGAGTTTGTAAAGAGCATTTAAGGTACAAATGATGTCACTCAGATGTTGGATTGAGGGGTTTTGGATGACTGAGAACAGAGTCAGAGCCTCATAGTGATGTGAAGTCTTTGTGTAAACAGAAGATGTGGATCCACAAGTCGTTGTAAAGATTATTTTTTATGCCGTCTTCTTCACTGCTTTTATTTTGCTTTCTTTGCTTCAGAAACCTCATGTTGTGTTTATGCTTGTAAAGTGCAGTCTATGCGTTTAGATTTGTTGCAAACTTCTTTTCTTAGGATGTTGAATTGTTTTGTTCTTCTTCACATCCTGTTCTTTCAAATGTTTCTATGATCAAACCTTCATTCAAGCCATTTTTTAAACAACTCAGAGCTGCTCGTTCAGAAAAAAACAGTGAAACACAAACTTTTTATTGAAAACATTTATTTTTAGTCTCTGGTGGAGGTCCTCGCTCTGGTACAGCAGCAGCTGCTGCTTCCACTGTCTTTCTCCTCCTGAAGACGGTGCTCCACGGCACATCCACAAGAAGAAGAGGCGGTGCAGCTTTGGAGACCAAAGGACGAGGAGCTGAGATGCAGTAGAGTGTGGTGATGATGGTGGAGCAACGTCTCCTCCAGCATCTTTCTTGTCTACTAGTCCCACCTTTAAACAGCCAGAGCAGCAGGGAGGAGTCCAGCTTGGTGCTCCGGCTCAGCTCTCTCCCACTTTCTCTGCCACAGGAGAACCTGGAGACACAAACAGACGCTGGTAACAGGATGCTGGAACTTTCTGAAAGCAGAAATGAAAACTCACCACTGTGACAGGGTCCTCCTGCTCAGATGAAACAGTTCAAGGTGGGTCTGAGTTCTTCAGCGGTGCCTCTCTCATGTAGAACCTGGATCTAGCGCTTCCTCATGACCCCTCCACGCATCCATCCATCCATTTATCTTTCAATCCATCCATCCATCTATCCATCCATCCATCCATGCGTCCATCCATCTATCCGTCCTTGAGTCTATGAATCCATCTATCCATCCATCCATCTATCCATCCATCCATCTATCCATCCATCCATCAGTAAATGCATCCATTCATCCATCCATCCATTCACTGTGGGCGCTGAACGGCAGTTGAATGGCAGTTGAACAGCAGTCGTACGGCAGTTGAACGGGAGTCGAACGGCAGTTGAACGGGCGCTGAACAGCAGTTGAACGGCAGTTGAACGGCAGTTGTACGGCAGTTGAACGGGCGCTGAACGGCAGTTGAACGGGGGCTGAACGGCAGTTGAACGGCAGTTGAACGGGCGCTGAACAGCAGTTGAACGGCAGTTGAACGGCAGTTGTACGGCAGTTGAACGGGCGCTGAACGGCAGTTGAACGGCAGTTGAACGGCAGTTGAACGGCAGTTGTACGGCAGTTGAACGGCAGTTGTACGGCAGTTGAACGGCAGTTGTACGGCAGTTGAACGGGCGCTGAACAGCAGTTGAACGGCAGTTGAACGGCAGTTGTACGGCAGTTGAACGGGCGCTGAACGGCAGTTGAACGGGGACTGAACGGCAGTTGAACGGCAGCTGAACGGCAGTTGTACGGCAGTTGAACGGGCGCTGAACAGCAGTTGAACGGCAGTTGAACGGGCGCTGAACGGCAGTTGAACGGGGGCTGAACGGCAGTTGAACAGCAGTTGTACGGCAGTTGAACGGGCGCTGAACGGCAGTTGAACGGGGGCTGAACGGCAGTTGAACGGCAGTTGAACGGCAGTTGTACGGCAGTTGAACGGCAGTTGTACGGCAGTTGAACGGCAGTTGTACGGCAGTTGAACGGGCGCTGAACAGCAGTTGAACGGCAGTTGAACGGCAGTTGTACGGCAGTTGAACGGGCGCTGAACGGCAGTTGAACGGGGACTGAACGGCAGTTGAACGGCAGTTGTACGGCAGTTGAACGGGCGCTGAACAGCAGTTGAACAGCAGTTGAAGTCCCCATTCTAGAAAAGGGGACCACCTCCCCAGTCTACCCGTCCAAAAGTCCCCGACTGCCAAGCACTGCTGCAGGGACATATCAACCACTGGATTGTGTTCCCTTGTGCTTACATTTAGTTTTAAGAATTAGGGGAATTGAACGTTTTTGGGTCAGAGGGAAACCTACAGCTCCTGGATAAAAACCCTTTAGGTAAAAAGCACATTTTTTTATTGTTTCTGACTATTCATCTTCTTCCTGTCATCCGGGTGGCAAAGATAGCCAGACTTCTCTCTCCTCGGGCACGTCCTCCAGGTCCTCTGGGGAAACCCAAGGCGTTTTCAGGCCAGCCTAGAGAGGTCGTCTCTCCAGCGTGTCCTTGGTTTTTCCTGTGGCCTCCGCCCAGTGGGACATGCTCAGTTTACCTCCAAGGGAGGCGTCCAAGTGGCATCCCGACCAGATGTCAGAGGCACCTCAACTAGCTCCTCTCCATGAGGAGGAGCAGCGGTGCTAGTCTGAGCTCCCTCCAGGTGACCGAGTTTCTCAAAATATCTCTAAGGGAGCGTCCAGCCACCCAACGGAGGAAGGTATTGGTGCTGTTCAACCAGGATTCAGCAGTCTTCAAACAGTCAGGTCCATTTCTCTCTGAGCTGAACCCAGAAGGAGCAGCAAAAGCCAAATTAAGGGTTCTGTATTTATTTATGTCAGTGTAGCAACCAGCCTGTTTGAAAATTGTAAATAAAAAAATAGCCTCAGATTCTTCAGCTGAACTGTCTTTTTCCTCATAAACCAGGGTCCTGTGGAAACATAGCATTGCTCTGAGGCGTCAAAACAGACTCATGAGTGCGTAAACACTCCACCTTGTCCTGAGTGTTAGCTCCTCTAGTAGCACACTTAACATGCTGGTGGAATCTAGAGATTTGAGTCCGTTTTCAGGTCTGTGTCACAGAGATGACTTGTTTCCAAAAGCGGAATGTCAGGATGTAGTTCCTGCTCTATCATGTTAACATACAAGCAAACTTAGCTGTAGAATGTAAACAGTGTTGATTAAAACTAGAAACTTCCTCAGAAGACAGATGAGCTGCCTTTAGTGGTGACACGCTTTCCCATCTGTGGAGCAGTTTGTGTCTCCAGTCACTGTGTTTGAACACCAGCTGTTCCTAACAGAAACGCAGAGCCCCGCCCTCTTTTAACCAGCTTTCACGCCGTCATTGGTTGCAGTCTGAAGCCTCAGTTCATCCTTCTCATTTGTGAGGGATCTGGTGTTCTCACTGAGCATTTTGCATCCACAGAGCGGCAGGCTGCAGCCCCCAACACTTTCTAAAAACCGATTTCTACATTATGATTGACAGATCAGGTTAGAAGCCATTTTGACCTTCGGCAACACTATCACTCTGGCTTATTTCTACAGCGTCAAGTGTAAAAGTCAGGAAAACACAAAACTGGACACCCAAGAAGGAGCCCACTGAGATCTAAGGTTATGGAGGCTCAGGAGGTGTGGAAACGTTGCTGCCAGATGCACATGGGAGTCTGTAAAGGAAACTCTAGAAACTCTAGTGATGTCAAAGTAGAGATAGAGGACAGCGGAGAATCTCTTCAATCCAGGTGAAGGTCAAATACAAGAGATCCAATTGAATGAAACAGAGTTGAGCAGACCTGAAAGGGCTTTGACAAACTTAGCAAAAAAGACTTCATAACGGTCAGTACTGAACTGCTCCAGGTTATGAGTTACTTTTATCACATAAAAAAAGACAAAATGCAAAATGTTTCTGACCAAAAGATTCAGTGTTTTTATAGGTTTTTGGTCTTTCTTTAAAAGTGTGAAACATTTTCCTTCTTGTCCTTCATGATGACGACTTCAGAGGATCTTCAGCTTTAATCTCTTTGCAGTCTTCAGGTTTGCAGAAACAATTCAACACATTTGAAAGAAGTGAAGCTGTTTGGTTTCAGGTTTGTAATAAAAACAGGTTCAGTTGGAAAAGTTCTTTGAAAACATTTTCTGAAGGCGTCCTGGATTCCTCCTCTAAAGGGGCTTCTACACCTAAATATTTTAAAGAGTTTCAATTCACATCAAACAGAGGATTTCTTCAACTGCCTGACACTTCTATTTACTGAAATGTTTTAGTTTGGATTTGATGAAAAATTGTTCTGAATTCTAAAAGAATATTCAAGTCAATGAAAGAAATTGATTTTTCTGATGTTTCTGTGGTTGCAACAATAAAGCACAAGAACAAATGAGAGTTCAAACAGCAACAGCAATCATGATGATAATGATGATGAAGAGTGTTGGATTCCATTCCAAAGAAAAGAGAATCAGCTTTCAAAGTGATTGATGAGATGCTGGTGGTTGCAGTTGTGATTCCTCCCCTGTGTGGAAAGGCTTCTTCCTGTCTGTGCTGTTCTCAGAGCTGACATGGTTCTTCAGCGTACAGCTGAAATCTCTCCCAGTCTCCTACAAACCAGGACAAAAACAAATCCCTTCAGAAGCAGAAACTCTTTTTCTCTGCACCTCACTTATGGTCAGCTCTTTGGACGCCATCAATAGTCTAGAAGAAGCAAACAGGTTCCATGTTCTCAGTGACGTTGGCCTCACAGATCAGACTGCAGTTTGTTCTCTCAGAGTTCCAGTTGGAGGAGATTCTGGGTTTGAGGACTGAAGCTGAAACACAAAGCAGGAAAAGTTCACACCAGAAGAAAGGAACCAGGAGACGTTTCAGTTCCGAAGTACCAGAACAACTAACAGATGACTTTGACCTCTGCGACCTTCTTGGTTGTGCCGTTGACCTTCACTGAGTAGATCCCACTGTCTTTTACAGTCAGGTTGATGATGGTCAGATTTCCAGTTTCAGTGTTGATCTGACAGCGACCTGAAAAAAGGAAACGTTCTGTCATCTCTGAAGCATTTGGATTCCATCTGTTCTGGAATCTTTTTCAAACACTCGTCCTGTAAAACACAGAAACCAAACCATTCCAGTTGAATTCAAACTGAAGAAAGTTGACTTTGAAACTGATGGAAACAGCTGCATGCAGCTTCTATGCTCCACGGATCTGGAACAGACTTCCAGAAAGCCTTAGATCAGCTGATCAGAGAATTGAAATCCAGGTTAAAGACCCACCTGCTCTCAGCTGCATTTGGTTAGTTTGTATTCAAAAGTTGATCTCTGCTTGTTTTAAATTCACTTCTTTTGAACTTTGTTTGAATCTTATTTTAATGATCACACATTTGAGATGTTTTCTGTTTTATGGAAAACACTTTGAATTGTCTTTGTACATGAATGTGCTACAAAGAAACTTGCCTCAGAGTGACTGGGATGTGATTGACGTCTTGCCTTCAGTTTGCTCTGTCTTGTGTTGAGGAAGGTTTGGCTGATTCTCTTCTCTCTGTGGATTTTCTTTGATTTCTGTCTCTGAATGTTGAACTTGGACGTTGTTGTGACTCTGTAGGTAGAAATGTTCTGGAAACATGCAGTTCTTTTTAAATTCATGTCAGAATAAACCAGAATGAACAGAAGTCGTCTCATCCTTCATACCTGAACACAACACAAAGAAACGAGTGAGGCGTTTAAGGACCTGCCAAACACGGAAACGCCTGTTATGTGAGACGAGAGATCAATTAGCAGGAAGATATTCTGATCTTTGCACAACTTACCTTAGATTGTAGAATTCTTGTGAGGAGTTTGGCCAAAAAAGATCCTTCAGCGCGAGGCAGTCTGTCTAAACGAGAACAGGATGGTTCTCCATCTCTGACCCTACGAGAAACTAACGCCTGAAAAGGTTTCTAGTACAAGTTGAAAGAAAATGGACCGGCAGGAACAAGGAGGGTTTGTATTTAGGATTATTAGAAGTGAGATTCCATCGTCATGGTGTTTGATGAACACTTTTGAATTTGAATCGTCTCAGATCTTAAAGAGATCCTAAATAAAAGCAATCATTTTATTCAAACATTCATTCTGAGCAGACAGATGAATCCCAGTTACAGTTCACTGGATTCATGTTTTCTCATTTAGACAAGAAGAAAGTGAAGAATTTCATGTTGGAGTTTGTTGATCAGATCCAACTAAAACCTTTTATTTTTTAAACTTTGAATGGACACCAACCATCATGCATCAATATTTGACATCTTCTGGGAGTAATTCCTGTAGGATTATCTGAATGAGACTTTCATGAAAATATTCACTTATTCTTTCTCTTTTCGGATCCAAACATTTGTGCAAATCAAAAACCGTTGATAGATTCATTTCTGTTGACATTTCTGCTGTCAAAGACCCTCAGAAGACTCAACTGAAACGGTCTCATCACACGTGATCCTCTAAGTGAGAGATTGAGAGACGGTTCCACCGTTAGATTTTCACAATAAAGAACAGAGAAGTAAACGCAAACACTTCAAGGTTGACTGCAGAAGCAGCCGCTACAGCCGCCCCTTACTCAGCATGAGTGTAGAAGGGTTACAAGAGGGGGAGTGAGGTCATATCACAACACTGCGTACAATGTGTAGATACAAGCAACAAATACACAATCCTGAACAGAGAAGGTGGGTAGGATGTGTGTGGGAGGGGTACCCTTGCATTAATCCAGAGGTTCCTCTAAGCGCAAACATCCAGACCATGACTGGGAGGGGAGGGAGACAGCAAAGGTCAAGAGACAAGTAACGTCTCCATACACACCTGCTTTTTACTCTGTAGAAGCGGATATGTTCAGATAGAGCCAAGGGCAGCAGCTTCAGGGGAGTCCCATTCAATCCACTTCTTTCTGGCACCAGCAGTTGTTTTGTCCTGCTGGTTATGTCCTTGACTGGTCTTGTCCAGTCTTTGGGGACAATTTCAATCTGGTCCAGAATGTGGGCAATTTCTACCAGTCTCCCTTCTGTTCGGACAGAGAGTCGCTCCAAGTTGGCGTCCATCTTCCGCACAAGTTCAAAAGTCGGAATGACGGCGGTCAAATTATCGCGTTAATCGAATTATTTACAGAGATTTTAGTACGTTATTTATTTATTTTTTAAAGTTCATCTCCTTTCTGCATCAGATGGTTACTTCAGTGTACTGCACACCTGGAGGAGCAATATCCCGCTCATACCACGAGCATTTAAGAAAATATCAGTATTAGATATAATATTATTAAATATTAGAATATTTGATTATTAGTAGAATATAGTGTATTATTAGAACTTCATTCAAGTTATATTTTATATTTGAATCGTTTTTCTCATAAAAGTAGACTATTTCTATAATGTGGTGCATAGCATTGTCATGGTAATAGCTTCAGCGTGAACTGTGATCTGCCCCCCCCTTTTTTTTAGAAAGTGATCGTCATGAGAAGTTAAAAAAACATCATTTTAAAGGAAAGTTCACCTCTTAGCGCTTGTTTTTGTCCAGATGATGATGCTAAAGTTTATTCCAGAAAAGAAAGTCCTAAATCTAAACAGATCAGCTCCTCTGCGATGTTTTATTTCTTCTTTCTTAGATTCTCTTCTCGATTTCTTTACTGCTTCATTCCAGTCTTTAAAATGAGCAAATTCACCCAGAAAGATTCAAAGCAGAACTCCCATAGAAAATCAATCCCATGTCTTTTCTACTGTGTTGCTTTTGTGGTAAACTGTGGAATATCAACATTTGAATGACGGTCGACCTAAAGGCCAATTTCCTTTATTATTAGAAGAAGAAGTTTGTGTTCAATATTCTTGGGTTTGCTCAGAATTGTGTTTACTGTAGTAAATTAGAGCGTTCTAAACATTTTTTGTTGTATTTTGATCTTTTACTGCATCACAACGTCACAAATTTTAGGTTAAAAATCATTGCGATCAAACTCAGTTCATTAGATTAATTCATTTCAGGTCAGGATTAATAAATCTCACGAAAAAAGAATCTCATGACAGCACTAGTCAGAATCCTCCTGCTCAAGTGACCAACAGAGACCCCTCGGCGTCTTCACCTCAAAGACCTTTAATCAAATCAAAACCTGCAGTTTGAAAAAGTTTACATTTACGCTCTGCAGAAAACCATGTCTGAGAATATGACACAGGTTTTTAGATTCTGGCTAAAAACGGCACAATCTTAATGAAAAGAGCGCCGGGAACGCTTTGGAAACAGATCCAAGTATAGTTGGAGTGGGACTTTAAAATGCTTCACAGAGATGAAATGTAACTAAAAAAACCCTTTGAAAGGTTTTGTGATCAGTACAGAGCTGATCCAGGATCACTTCATAGGTTTGTCCTGAACTAAAACATTCTTTGATAACAGCAGCAATGTTTGGATCAGCAGAAACATTCATGTTTTTGGTTTAAGGCTCTTTGTGCCAAATAACTGTCTGTCAAAATGATGGACAAACGTCATCATCCAATCAGTGATGGTTCTTCTTTGTTTCCTTTTTGAACATTTCATTTGGATTTCTGAAAATGACTTTTGTTTGTTGAAACATTTCTTTTTTTATTGTTTTGGTTTGTGAAATTTCGTTTTAATTTCTAAAACTTGTTTTTTTATTGTTTGATCTGCTAATGAATTAGAAATGTAATTTATATTCATGAGTATATTGATATTTATAAGTGTTACAGATCAGCAATATAGTGTTACAATAATTGCTAAACTGCATCAAGATCACAGACAAACCTCAAAAGAGACGAGAGCACAGATAGCAGCAGTATTTCTACAAAGAAGAAAAAACTGTTCAGCTTCAGACAAGTTCATGGTTGCAGTGTTTAAACTGGATCAGATGGATTTACCATAAAACTTGATTTATTTGTGACGGACAGATCAATGTAAACCGAATAAAACAAGGTAGAGCTACAACAGCTTCACAAACAAGTCAAACTAAACATCAACAATGAACTGCTAAAAAGAAGAAGAAAAACATTTTAATATACCTGCTGGTCACTAAAAATGTAGGATTCTTTTTTTTTTTGCTCCAAGCAAATCTGTCCAGCTCAAGATCCAATGAGGACACTCATTGAGTTATCACACATTTTGTTTTGATTTATTTAAACTTAAACTCAAATCTTTAATGTTAATAAACGCAATAAAAAGGAGAATTCCTAAAACATCACTGTTATTTTTGTCTTTTTATGTCTCTCCCTGTTCCAGAGACACAAACAGGATCCAACGCCTGACTGCCTGTTTGTTCCTGATCCACACATAGATCTATCTAATACAGAACTGATCCATGATTCACTCAATCCTTGATTGGTCCAGTCACAAACTCACATCTATTCATAACATGTAGATGAAAGAAGAAAGTGATGATCTAGAAAAGAATCAGTTTGTCTCCAGGTCTTTGTTTCTCCAGATCCTGGAGCTGCTGAACATCTGAATCCAACTGATGTTTCAGATCAACACTCCAAGTTAGAACCAGAAGATGAAGTGCAGTTCTCCATCAGTCCACCGGGGGAGCTGCAGCACAATAACTGTCCACTTGATGCTGAGAGAGACAGTGGAGCTGATCTCAGATCAGTTCATGCTGCGGCTCTGACACTCATCTCCACTTCCTCTGATTCCTCCATCACTCTGCTCTCCACCTCCCAGGAACACCGTCCAGTCACAACATCTCTGCAGACCAGCTGCTGCTGATGCTGCTCTCTGATCCAAAAGGAAGAACATCAGATTCACCACTTCAAACTGCAGAGAGAAATGATAAAGACAGAGATGAAGGAGTGTCTCCTGATCCTGGTCTGTCAGTCAGTGATGCAGCACAGCAGCAGAAAGAGCAGCAGGAGCTTCAGTTCTGTTCAGAGCAGCAGCTTCCTGTCGTCTTCACCTGTTGGAGCTTCTGCTGCTCTGATTGGCTGACTGTTGTCCTGAAGCCTGTCATCATTCTCCTCAGAGCTTCACTGAGAAGCTGCAGCTTCACAGGAAACTCTGCATCTTTGCTGTCAGACTAACTTTAGGACAAAACATCTGAAAGCAGCTGGACTGACTCCAACCCTCTACTGACCTCAGAGTCTGCAGTTTGGAGTTTGGACTCTTCACCAGATCCTGGAGCTGCTGAACATCTGAAGACTGAAGGTTGTTGAACTGCAGGTCCAGTTCTCTCAGGTGGGATGTGTTGGACTTAAGAGCTGAGACCAGAGCAGCACAGCTGATCTTTGACAAACTGCAGAACTGCAACCTGAATCCAGAAGAAAGAGTTGAGTTTAAAGACAAAGTTCATGTTTTTCATCCTTCAGTTCTTCTAAAGAGTTCAGAGCTGAAGAAGATCAGAAAGTTTGGAAAAAGTCCAAAGATGTGAAGCAACAGCAGCAGATCAGAAGAGTCCAGCAGAAGCAGAGAAGAAGAACATTCAGGAACATTCAGGACAACATGCAGCTGCTTCAGTAAAGAAGTCCAGATGTGTGAAAGTCAAACATCAGCCTGTGGCTGCATCCAAACCAACTGATGTTTCTGCACAAACAGCAGAAAAAGTCCACTTCCTCTTTCTGCAAACAGCACTGAATCATGGGAGAATTTCAGCACCATGACGCTGGAAAGTCTTCATTCTGTTATTGGAATGAGTCTGAACTTCCAGAAAACATCAACCTTCATCCACATGAGATCAGTTTGATCTTCAGGAAGAAGCTTTCCTCACATCTGCAGTGAAGAGGATGAAGAAGAGGAAACATCTGCAGACCTTTGTGGAAAAGAAAAGATCAGTCCTGAAGGAAACTGACATTAGAAATGAAGAAGAAGATGGAAAGAAACATTCAAACATGAGATCTTCTGCCACAGCGAATGGACTAAAGCTCAGAAGAAGAAAACAGCCTTCAGCATGAAGATGGTCAGCATGCAGCAGGAGAACATCAGCCTCATGTCTGCAGTTTAGTGTCAACACAACTTTCTCATCATATTGATGTGAACACAACTGAAACATGGAGTCTGACCTCAGAGTCTGCAGTCTGCAGTCTGGACTCTCCAGAAAACCACACAGATGAAGAACTCCTGAATCCTGCAGGTTCTGGTTCACGCTCAGGTCCAGTTCTGTCAGATTAGACGGGTTTTTCTTCAGAGCTGAACTCAGAGCTTCACAGCTGATCTCTGACAAACTGCAGCTCCACAACCTGAAATCAGACAGAAAAGTGTGTTCAGGAGCAGTGATGCAGCTGGAGGTTTAGCAACTTCTTTTGGATTTGGACATTTTGACCAACATGTTGGTAAATTAAGATTCAATCCATTTGAAATGACTTTAAAATGAAGTGAAAACAGACGAGGAATTGAAATGTCATTTATCATCATGAATTTTTCATTACAAAACACAATTTCTAAATTCATGGCAGAAATGCAGATTGAACTGACAGTTGAAAAATGTTGGAATAATGTAAATAATTGTCAGTTTGCTTTTGCTGTTTCTTCCTCATTATTGCTTTAAGTGATTAAAACTGCTTAAATAAAGACAGAATATTCTGAGCTGAAAGAAGAGGATGCGACTGTTTGTGTGATGTCCTGATTAGACTGCAGCTTGTGCACACACACCCTCAGAAGCTGTAGTCTCATTGTAACTTGGGAAGACCCAGTTGTAAATAAAAACATAGAGGTCAGGAGGAGGTGCAGAGCGATTTGAGATTGTAACGCCTGAACTCTCTGATCGTCCTCCTCACATGTGAGAACTAAAAAAAACATCTCTGTCTTTTCCTTTGCAGTTTGAATTGAATGTCTGTGGTCTAAACCTGACATTATTTTGGTCCTTCATGCTGGATCTCAGTATACCTGAAGGGTTCAGTTGGTGTAAGAATCACAGGTCAGTCTGTGGCCTCTGCAGGATCCTTTAAGGATCCTAAACCAGACATTTTCCAGGACCCAGTTTTCGTCCTACCGACTGGGACCTAACGGTTGACGGATACCGAAGGGGGGAGACAGAGGGGTGAGTGGCCTTAATTTAAAAGCTGTGAATGAAAGAGGATGGCGGATTCCTGCATAAGCTCTTAAAATCTGTGGTAAAGAGGAAGACGGAGTCCTACGATCGTTTAAATTCCATGGTAAAAACCCGGAAACTTCTAGACACTATCAGGTAAAAATAGACGGCAGAGTCTGAAGTCTGCAAAAGTGAGTGAACATGTGAGTAAGTGGATAGAAAATACCAGGAGGTATTTCTGTCACACCAAAGGATGAGAATGTAAACAGCAGCCAGTTTTGGATGCAGAGGCTAAGAATCCTCCGCTAGAAAGAGTAGAAGCTTGAGGATTATCACTACTGGATGTTATTGCTGCCTCACTCAGAAATCAACCATAGAACACCCGAGGTCAGGGGTCAGCATCCCTAAATGTTGAAAGAACCATATTGGACCAAAAAAATAAATATGTCTGGAGCAGTAAAAAATTAAAAGACTTATTTAATCTTTTTGATAAAGACAACACATGCTGTATGTATCTATATTAGCTATGTTAGCCTACTATCAAAATGACTAAGTTGGCTCCAAATACATAATGAGCATTTATGATTCAATGTTTATTTTCCCTGCAGTGCATTCTGTAGAGAACGCACCACGTGACTGCTCTGTTGTCCGACACCGCCTGAAGTTTAACTTCATTACAATATTAATGAATTATGTTTCATTGCTTTGATGAAATTAAAAAAATGCAATAAAGAAATCCGATTTTTAAAGTCATTTTTATTTTGAGGATTCGAAAAAACAACAATAAAATGGAACATGCATAACTACGACTTATCACCAATAAAAGTCCAATAAAACAGACTGTGTTTATAAAAATAAAACAGCAGCCTTTTGAAAAGTTAAAAGATATTAAATCAAATTAATACAGTTTGAGTTTGAAAATGCCAAACAAGTTAATATTAATTTGTAAAGATGATTGGACAAAAAAAATCACAACTTTAATGGTAGATAAACTCTGCACAATTTAATCAAACTACAAGAAGCTACAGCAGCAAAAACTAAAATGATCCTAAAAAGATGGAAAAATGCAGGATTGAAACTCATTATTGGATGAAGGACGTGAAAAAGAGAAAAAAAAAGATGAAGGGAAGTGAAAGAAAGTTAAAAGCTGCAACACAAGCTGGAAATAAGAAGCAGAGATCGGGGTTCATGCTCGAGCAGACTGATAACGCAGGGAGCAAGCGGACAGTGAATGTTTCTACAAGAGGAGGAGAATTAGAGAGAAGAGAACCGTTGAAAATATGCAAATAAGCTGCGTACAGTTAGTTATATTTACAGATAAAAGCAGTTGAACAAAAAGATGAGGAGCTTAAGGAAAAAGGATGAAAACAAGGGAATGATCTTGATGAAAATGTACTCTGTTCAGATGTGAGAAATAAGATAAAGAGATGAATTAAAAAATGATCAAATATAATAACAATGATGAAAACATAGAAAGGTGAAGGAAAAGAGATACATCCCAGCAGTCAGGAAGAGCTGATTAACAGATTTTAGTGAGAGGAGAGGTGGAAAATCAGAGCACCCTTCTGGCCTCTGCGAGGACGCTGAGCCACAGGAGAAAAGAAACTAGAAAACTAGTAAATAAGTAATAATAAATCAATTTGTGATCAAACAAGCAGACAGGATTTACATGTTACAATGCAGCTTAAACCAAACCAGGACCAGATCAAGAATAAAGCAGAGAAACTGAATGAAGGAACTCCAACAAGAATCCAGATTCAGACTTTTATTTGGAGGAGATTTTGGTTTCCTCCCCTGATAATGAAAACTATAACGTTGGCTTTGTTAAGATATTTGGCATAAAGTTAGTTTACTTAAACTTCAGTTGTGGCAGAAAGATGTTGTTTGAGACGTAATCCTTTTGCAAAGAGAAAACAGTTTGAGATTAAAGGAAAGCTGCAGTTTTAGAGGCTCCTTAATCCCTACTAAGAAGCAAATGATGTTATTTTTGTTTGA
This sequence comes from Oryzias celebensis, assembly GCA_014656515.1. NCBI lineage: Eukaryota > Metazoa > Chordata > Actinopteri > Beloniformes > Adrianichthyidae > Oryzias > Oryzias celebensis. Next base: position 94,646 of record BNCR01000044.1, read on the forward strand.
CTAATTACTGCAGCGCATGGATACCAAACTGTGGACGTGCAAAGTTCACTCTATTTTTCTTTTGTCTCGTCTGTTTTGAGGTGACAGGACCACTGACGGCCCCAAAGTAAAAAATAAAATAAAACATTTCAGTGTCAACTGCATTTGAATAAACTCCTGAGGCAGAAGAGGCTTTTTGTAAAATAAAACAACTTCTAACATCCAGTGTAGCCCTGCCTGACTACAATAACTCTTTGTTCAAATGGTGGACTGTAAAGGTGTACTGGTACAACAGTATGGTAGTAAACAAAAACTAAACTCTTAACAGCTGTTAAACAGCCAGGAAGCTTGTTATCTGCAAGTGTGCAGCGCAAACCCTAAATACAGATACAGTTTCTCAGACTAAACTGCTGAGGACCTCTGACTGTTATCAGCTCTCACTTATGTCAGCTTTGAGAGTTTGATTACTGTGTTAAAGAAAAGCTTCAAACAGAGGATGTTACATAAAAACAAAAGGGGACAAACAGACAAACAAAAGGTTATTTAGAATATTAGAAGATTTCTCACAGATTACAGTCAAACTAAAGCCTTTCATGAGACAGTGGACAGAAAAAAAACTATGATTAGAAATGTTTATGATTGGAATTATTCTTCAAACATGATTCTTTTATGACGCAGATGAACTGATGTCTGGTCCCATTGAAATAGATTCAATCTTTTTCCTCTGTTGTTCTTAAACCTTCTTAATTGAAACCAATGCATGTCTTCATGAATGACGGGTTTACAGTTTTTCATTCAATTGTATTTACAATTAATAACTGAGCTGAAATTCAAAAGGAAAAACTGATTTCTCACTTTGGCGTCTTTCAGAGGTAAAACAGGCGTCAAATGAGAACTTGTATTTATTATTTGAAATGCTAAGCTGTGTATCATAGATAATTAACTGTAAAGTCTTCATTAGAATCTCTCCTCTAAAATAATCTAAAATAATATCAAAAACTTTTGCTGAATATTATGAACTAGTTTATAAGAAACAGCCCTGAGAATTCTAAAAGGGGAAAACAGATCACTTCTTCAAACAATGAAAATGAAATTCATTACCTGGGTTAGGTGTCTATATAAAGATTCTAAATCAAAAATAAAAGTTAATGGACACTTCTCAGATTTCTTAAATATAGAAAGAGGAATCAGACAAGGGTCTTCTTATAAATCAGCTATTTGAGGAAGAACATGTTCAATCTTTCTTCCAGTTGAAAGAACAGTATGGTCTCCCTTCAACAGATTTCTACAGATATGGAATTCCAAAAACCATTTACAGTGATAATGGAACCCATTTTGTTAACCAAATTATAAAAAACATAGGAACCATGTTTCACACAAACATGAAAAATCACTGTGCAAACCATCCTGAGAGCGCAGGACTAGTGGAAAGAACAAACGGAACTGTAGAGAACAGATTAAAGAAATGTATGGAGGAAACTGGTAGACCATGGACACAATGCCTTGATCTAGTCAAACTATATGTTAACATTACAAGTAATGGAGGCCTGACGCCTTATGAGACTCTATTTGGAAGACCATATAGATGACCTCATTTTAAAAATCAATGGGAAACATCTGAAGAGCAAAACCTGGCTGATTATATTAGAAAAATGCTAGAAAAAATGAAAGAAAAATCTATTGATGATGATTCTTCTCAACCTTCCCAGCAGGACCCCCAGATACTGGTTGAACCAGGAGATTGGGTCATAGTGTGGAGTGTAAAAAGAAAGCAATGGTTTTCACCCAAGTGGGAAGGACCCTACCAGGTGTTGTTGACCACGCCCACTGCGGTCAACATTACTGAAAGAACAACTTGGGTCCACCTCACACTTTGTAAAAAGGTCATCTCAGCTGAAGGATCCAAAGGGACAGGTGAGTAAAACAAGCCATAGAACAAAGTGTTGGTGGGGATCAGTCGTGCTGGGTCTGGACTGATTTAAGCAGTGGTGATGGCGTGAACACCTGTCCCCTTAGGGAGCAAACTTCAGCTGGGATGTGTCACTCATGGGTGAGACACCTCTTTTGTTTTATTTGATGTTGCTGTATTTGATTGCTCTAGACCTATACTCAAGGTAGTTCCTGCACCGATTGGAAAAGATTGCTTGTTGGAAGTTATGACAAAAGAAAACGTCAATAAATTCAGTTCTGAATGGGATTCTCTTTTCTCTGTCACTAAGGCTACAAGCCACAAACCAATATTTTCTAGGAAGGTTGCTTTTGGAAATTCTACTTGTGTTAACATCACAGAGGAAGGAAAACCACTGGGAAACTTGAGCAAGGAATGGTGTTTTGAGATAGTTACTGTTTCTGAATTTAAACCAGTTTCTAGAGGAGATGTATGGTGGTGTGGAAGAAACCTGCTTTTTGACAGAATGCCCACCAACAAGACTGGTTTGTGTTCATTGGTAACCTTACTCCTACCAGTATTGATATATCCAATGTTAACTAGTGAACTAACATCCAAACTGTCTGAAAGTCGGCTTCACAGAAAACGTAGATCCTCTTCCTGGAGGGATGAGAGAGATCCAACTTATATTGATGCAATCCGAGTTCCAGGAGGGTCCCAGATGAACATAAACTTATGGATCAGGTTGCAGCTGGGTTTGAGTCTTCATTTTGTTGGTGGTGCACAATTATTAAGAATGTTGACAGGATCAACTACGTCCATTACAATGTCCAACGGCAGGGAAACTGGACACAAGCTGGTCTCCAGGCAGTTCAAGAACAGCTCTCCACCACCTCTCTGATGACATTCCAGTCTCTATCCGAGTGTCAGTGGAAGTTTTTGCTGCACTTTTGACCTTGTGTGGATGTTGTTGTATTCCATGTCTGCGCTCGCTGATTAACAGCCTCATTATTACAGCAATGACTTTACCAGAAGAAACACAGGCTCAGCTGATCCTCTTTTAGGTGATGACTCAGAAAAAGAAAGTGATGCAGAAAATCTTCTAAATCTCTTTTCAGAAACCACTCCTTAGAGAGTAACGATGGCTTACTAACATGACCTTTAAGTGTAAGTTTATTTGTGTTTAGAAACATGATGTTTGTGTTGAAAATCCCAGTGAAGAGACATGAAGTGATGTGAGGATTTAAGCTGATAATTGACATAAAGAAGGAAATCTAAATTTGGCAAAGACCAACAGTCAGTTCTTTTAAAGCCTCTTTTGTACAAGAAAACAACAAAAAAAAAAGTTGCAGCAGGAGAACATCAGCCTCATGTCTGCAGTTTAGTGTCAACACAACTTTCTCATCATATTGATGTGAACACAACTGAAACATGGAGTCTGACCTCAGAGTCTGCAGTCTGCAGTCTGGACTCTCCAGAAAACCACACAGATGAAGAACTCCTGAATCCTGCAGGTTGCCATTGTTGCTCAGGTCCAGTTCTGTTAGATTAGACGGGTTTTTCTTCAGAGCTGAACTCAGAGCTTCACAGCTGATCTCTGACAAACTGCACCTACACAACCTGAAATCAGACAGAAAAGTGTGTTCAGGAACAGTGATGCAGCTGGAAATGCAGCAAGTTGGTAAATTCATTCAGGTTGGAGTCGCCCTGATGAGAGACTGACAGATGACATTTTTAGATGAAATTTTGGGCAGAAGAATCATGACGACGTGTAAATGGAAAAGCATTAAAGTCTCACTTCAACCATTATTTCTTTCTTTTGTAAAATCATTCCCAGTAGTCTTTTAATGATGACAGTGCAGTTTTTTAAGTCAAACTCATAAAGACTTTGTTGTTTTTTAAGACATATTTAATGTCCAGCAGCAGTAGTTCATTAGATATACAATTCTGTTTGCAGGGGGACTGTTGGCTCAGAGAAACTCCTTCTCCTTCCCGTCACTGGGAGCTCTGTCTGCACGCTCACGTGCGAGCTTCTAGCTCTAAGCTAGCATTAGAAAGTAGAAACAGAAACTCTCTTCCCCTCCTCAAACTCAACCCCTCACCCTCTGATAACTCTACTGTATCCTCCAGCTGCTGCAACACAAAACATGAACCACTGATTCTTCCTCTACTCTGCACTCACACAATCCAGAGCGCCACCGTTCAAAGATGGGCGTGGCTTTTATACTGGAACTGCAGAGCATGATGATGTGGGACTAAAGCCCCGTTTGTACAGGTAAACAGCCAAAAAAAAGTTGATTTCTCCTGCTGCATTATAAAGAAGCTGAAGCATCACTGTATTTATGAAACACCCAATTGTGAATAAAAAGAAAGGGTTCAAACAGAGATGCAGGAGGAATTTGAGACTGTAGCCTAAAGACACTCTGGTCGTTTCTCCTCACATGTGAGAATTAAAATAATCTTCTCTTTCTTTCTTCCTTTTAGTTTGTATGAAATGTCTGTGGTTTAAACCTGACAGAAGCTGACATTAGAAATGAAGAAGAAGATGGAAAGAAACATTCAAACATGAGATCTTCTGCCACAGTGAATGGACTAAAGCTCAGAAGAAGAAAACAGCCTTCAGCATGAAGATGGTCAGCATGCAGCAGGAGAACATCAGCCTCATGTCTGCAGTTTAGTGTCAACACAACTTTCTCATCATATTGATGTGAACACAACTGAAACATGGAGTCTGACCTCAGAGTCTGCAGTCTGCAGTCTGGACTCTCCAGAAAACCACACAGATGAAGAACTCCTGAATCCTGCAGGTTCTCGTTGTAGCTCAGGTCCAGTTCTGTCAGATTAGACGGGTTTTTCTTCAGAGCTGAACTCAGAGCTTCACAGCTGATCTCTGACAAACTGCAGAACTCCAACCTGAAATCAGACAGAAAAGTGTGTTCAGGAGCAGTGATGCAGGTGGAGGTTTAGCAACTTCTTTTGGATTTTGACATTTTGACCAACATGTTGGTAAATTAAGATTCAATCCATTTGAAATGACTTTAAAATGAAGTGAAAACAGACGAGGAATTGAAATGTCATTTATCATCATGAATTTTTCATTACTAAACACATTTTCTAAATGCAGGGCAGAAATGCAGATTGAACTGACAGTTGAAAAATGAATTTTTATTTGAAACATGAAACCAAAAAAACATACGATTTCAAATCCAATTGATTTTGTTTGATTTTAAAATGTCAGATTCAATCGTTTTTCTTCTTCTTGAATCTTAAATTGTAAAATGAATTTTACAAATGACATGATTACATTGTAAAGTGAATTGTTCTTTGAGAATTGAAGATCACTTTGAATTATGGGTAAAAAAACTTCAATAGGAAAACCTTGATCACATTTGAATGGATCTGACACAAAATGAATGAACAAAGAAAGTTTCAACTCTCTGGTTCCTTTCAAATCACAGGAACAAAAAGCACATTTAGAAACTTGTTGAAATGTTGGATTTCATGTTGGACTTTTGGAAACAAACTATTGGAAGTGTAGAAAAATCCAGATAAACATGAAGTTTCTCTGCAGAAACTCAAAGATGTTCACCAAAATAAAAGCATGAATCAGATCTAAACTTTCCTTTCTCTCTTCATCCTGACTGGAAAAAGCAGGTTGTGCAGAAAAACAGTAAAAAAGTCTTTAGTTCTCCTTTGAAAGCATTTACTGACATCTGTAAACTGTAGAGGGGCCTTGAAACACATTAGGATCCACGGGGCCCAAAATGTCTGAATGTGGTCCTGCAAAGGAGCTGCTGCTGGTTCTGCTGTTAAGCTGCATTCACACCGAATGCGATGTGCAAGGTTAATTCGCGTGTCCCACCCCTAAGACGCTGCATGGAGAATCTGTTGATCACTGCATGTACAAAAATGTGTTCCATAAGCTCGCCACCTCTGCCGAGTGTGGGAGGAGCTAGCAGCTAATGTTTTTAGCCTTATTCCTACATTGGAGCTGCGTCTGTTTATCTCATTTGTAATGCGTGGGAGACACGGATGATGTATAAAGATCAGGTTTATTTATTTCGAAGAACTTTAATAAAAACCATCAGTGATCACGTCTCCATGTTTGGGATCATGAAAACATTTAGAGTCTCCCTGTAGCTACAATGAGTTTCTCTCCTGCTGCTGTGTCTGATTGACAGCTGCTTCTGCTGTGTTTCTGTCTCTCTGAGTTCAAATGCTTTCTGTCCTGCATTAACCTGAGACCCGACATAGTGAGCGAGTTCACTACAGCTCCATAGGTCCTGCGACAGACTCTCTAGAGTGAACCCACCTTAACCCAACAGTAATCAGGATGGGATCTGGAAACCCTGCTGCCCAGAAAGGGATACAGCAGGTTAACAATCTAAATGGAAGTTCTCTGGATCGATCCACCATATTGGATGTTTTCTCCGCTGTCACTGAAAACGTCACGTTTCCAAAGTTGAGTCCCTGATTGGTTGAGAAGACACAGCCACCTCCCCAGAGTTCAGATTTTTTCTTCACTCTGACCATATGGGCTCAATATAAGGACTTAAAGATTCAAAACCACAACTGAATGGATCTGCAACCACAACTGCATGTTCACACATCAATCAAGTTTCATCAAACTGCAAAATAAATCTGCCCAAAAGATTTAGGTTTGTAAATGTGTAAAAAGGGATCTGCATGCCTGTAAAAAAGATTTGCTTCTTGTAAAATAATATTTACGTTTTTTAGCATTATTATTGCAGATGCAAAGCAAAAAACTGCATGTTTGTTCCTGAAATTTCGGTTGTGAATTCTGTCCCTGTTTTTACACGTCTTTATGATTGGATGACCACAAATCAAACTGTCCAATCAGAGAGCAGGAGGCTTCCTGTCATCTCGTCTCGACTTTAAGGCTGATTTCAGTTTTAACATGACAGAGATAAATGTACAGTGTTGTGTTTTTTTGCGGTGCTTTGTTGTGTTACTTTTGTTGGTGTTGCACAAAATTAGGAAAACACTAAATATTTTTACAGTAATCTCAAGTTAAAAGTTATTTGGTTTAGTTTGAAATGTTTTAATAACACCTAAGAAATGATATTGACAATAACAGGTCTTTAAAAATCAAATCACTCTGATGTGTTTCACAAAGAAACAGGATCTCACACAACAAACAGAAATGAACTTGATGTTAAAAGACGATGCCAGGAGTCCAGCTCTGATAAAATGACACAAGAGCAAAGAAAACAGAATCATTTGATCAGTTTTTGTTTTAAAAACACACGTTTTATTTACATTTCCAGACTTTGTTTGTTTTGTTCATATTTGTATCATTTTGACAGGATATTTTTTATGGAGAGAAAAATCTTTTGGGATATGTATAAGTTAATTTTTTTATATATAAAATGACATAAAAATAAAGAAAGTTGAGTGTTTTTTTTCTTTTAATGTTTAATTTATTTCTAACTTGTAACATTTTGACAAAACACATTTTATTTTGCTTTTATGGAGAGCAAAATAAAAACAAGATCGTTTTGTAAAATCCACAAAATAAAAACATAGAGGCTCCATAAGGACATTCAGGTTTGTTAGCACCACCTCATTCATTTCAACACATGAACAGGAGAAAATCTACATTGTATAGTAGTCTACATAGTGTGTAAACAGGTTGCTCAATGGCACTCAGGCAGTGGAAAGAAGTTCATCTCCAGGACAAAACTTGCTTTTAACTGAAATGGTTTTGCTTTTGTGTTCAACAAATTGGAATTAATTATCTAGTTGAATCCGTGTATCATTCGTTCATTTGTTTTTTTCAATTTAAAATCAAAAACGAAAAAATGAAAAACTGATACTTTTTCATTTTTTCGTCTCAAAATCAAAAATGAAAAAAATGAAAAAACGAATCGTTTTTTCGTTTTCCGATTTGTGTCTTAAATCGAAAATAGAGCAAACGGAATAACGAGCGTTCAGTTTCGTTTTTCGCAATATCGTTTGGAAAGTCTGGGTCAACCGGAAGTAGTTTGCGTGGAGTTTTATTTTGAAAGTTGACCCACTGCTCGTGCTATCAGTTGTCTTTCAACAAAGGGAAACGATCTCATTGTTTTGCAACCGTGAAAGGAAACCCAGAGACCCAAGGATATGACAACCGAAAATACTTCCGTCACTTTCCAGGTAAGAATCAGTTTAATTATCTTTTTTCCGTCACATGTCTGTGACAAAGTCATTTTCTTAGTCTTGCTTTGACAAGTAACTGTTGTGAACTGAAACTCGGGGGTGCACAAAAGAAACCCGAAAACCGTTCCTGTTGTCGGTAATAACGTTGTAAAGGGCCACCACGAAGCAAGGAGGCATTAAAGTTACATGTTCATCTCCTTCCTCATGAAGAGAATTAAAATATCTGATATTACACGTAGCTATTTCTGGAGTTTGTTAAACCCCTTATGTAATTATGACAAAATACTAACTGTAAATATAATAAAATGCAATAATCAGTTGTGTCTCATCTCTTTTGAACCACACAAGTCAGTAACGTAGCTGCAGTGTCTCCAAACTGTGGAATGTGCTGCTAGCTAGCGAGGAACTAAAAACTTTTTGCTTGGTTACAAAGATATATTGTTCCTAAGTTAAAGTGTAAACGTTCTCCATGTGTTATCCTGCAGTATTTTTAATCAGTGTTTGAAGTCGGTATTATTTACTTTACTCACATATTGATATTATTTACATGAGCGCTGCGGTTTGGGTCACGTTTAACCAGCTGGTCCAATAGGAGAGCAGTAATTTCCAACATGGTGAAGGTCCACGGACCACATCCAACCCGCTGTGTAATTCTAGATCAGTTTGATCTTCAGGAAGGAGCTTTCCTTCCATCTGCAGTGAAGATGATGAAGAAGAGGAAACATCTGCAGACCTTTGTGGAAAAGAAAAGATCAGTCCTGAAGGAAACTGACATTAGACATGAAGAAGAAGATGGAAAGAAACATTCAAACATGAGATCTTCTGCCACAGTGAATGGACTAAAGCTCAGAAGAAGAAAACAGCCTTCAGCATGAAGATGGTCAGCATGCAGCAGGAGAACATCAGCCTCATGTCTGCAGTTTAGTGTCAACACAACTTTCTCATCATATTGATGTGAACACAACTGAAACATGGAGTCTGACCTCAGAGTCTGCAGTCTGCAGTCTGGACTCTCCAGAAAACCACACAGATGAAGAACTCCTGAATCCTGCAGGTTCTTGTTGTCGCTCAGGTCCAGTTCTGTCAGATTAGACGGGTTTTTCTTCAGAGCTGAACTCAGAGCTCCACAGCTGATCTTTGACAAACTGCAGCTCATCAACCTGAAATCAGACAGAAAAGTGTGTTCAGGAGCAGTGATGCAGCTGGAGGTTTAGCAACTTCTTTTGGATTTGGACATTTTGACCAACATGTTGGTAAATTAAGATTCAATCCATTTGAAATGACTTTAAAATGAAGTGAAAACAGACGAGGAATTGAAATGTCATTTATCATCATGAATTTTTCATTACAAAACACATTTTCTAAATGATGGCAGAAATGCAGATTGAACTGACAGTCGAAAAATGAATTTTAATTTGAAACATGAAACCAAAAAAACATGACGATTTCCAATTGAATCCAATTGATTTTGTTTGATTTCAAAATGTCAGATTTAATTGTATTTCTTCATTTTGAATCTTAAATTGTAAAATGAATTTTACAAATGACATGATTTCATTGTAATGTAAATTGTTCTTTGAGAATTGAAGATCACTTTGAATTATGGGTAAAGAAAACTGGAAATTGGATTTCATGTTGGACTTTTGGAAACAAAACAGAAGTGTAGAAAAATCCAATAACATTTCTAACTTGTAAAATTTTGACAAAACATATTTTTATGGAGAACAAAATAAAAACAAGATCGTCTTGTAAAATCCACAAAATAAAAACATAGAGGCTCCATAAGGACATTCAGGTTTGTTAGCACCACCTCATTCATTTCAACACATGAACAGGAGAAAATCTACATTGTATAGTAGTCTACATAGTGTGTAAACAGGTTGCTAATTGGCACTCGGGCAGTGGAAAGAAGTTCATCTCCAGGACAAAACTTGCTTTTAACTGAAATGGTTTTGCTTTTGTGTTCAACAAATTGGAAATAATGATCTAGTTGCTCAATGTCCTACGTATTCATCCATGTCCATATTTACGCTCTCTTCATTTTACTTTGACCAATCTCCAACTCTGCATTAGCGCTCATGCATCACTAAATGTATTTTTATTTGTATCTGTTTTGTTTCATTTAACCAAGAGACAATGTCAGAGCCGACTTTTTTCACACATTTATTTGTTTTATTGATGTCATTGATGGTTTCACTGCAGCAAAATGTGATTAATGAAGAAATGAGGGTTTCTGTAGTTTAGTCATTGTAATTTATTTACAAAATTTGAACTGTAAGTTGTTACGTTGTACTCTGTTACTGACAAAAGTAACTTGATTACAGTAACTCATCACTTTGTATTTCATTACCCCAAACACTGTAAGTTACTTAAAAATGTGCTCATACAGATCAATAGAGTCATCTCACATCCATGAAACTCAAATTATTGCATTAATCCAAATGGATGTGAAAAAAAAGAACTTTTATTTCTTTTATTAACTTTTTTTGTGTTTTTTTAAACATCCATCATAACAGATTCACAGCTGTGCTTCCTGGGTTTCCTGTCAATCAAGATGACTCTAAACTTTGTGAATACTGGGGTCCAATCCAGTACTTTTCACAGTTCATTGATGACAATATTTTTGAGGATCTGACAGTTTTTACAAATCAAAGAAAGCAGCAAACTACAGGAGTCTCACTGAAAACCACTGTCCAAAAAAATCTAGATTTTCTTGCAGCCTTTGGAGAGACAAGATTTGTCTGTTTAAGCACCAGGACTGAGAAACAAACGTTGATCTCAAAGACTATGTGAAATAGAAGACCTGGTTATGATCCAAGCTGGGTTCTAAATACGCCCCAGAACCAGGTCTGTGGGAAAGAGCTTTCAGTCTGCTGCACTTTGACCTCTTCATATCTCTTCATAAGGAGCTGCTGCTCTGTGGGTCAGAAATCTGCTGCAACTGTTTGTCCATTTCAACCTGCAGTTCTGGGATTGATTCATGTTTTCTTTCAAGAACACAGAGAACATGAACTGATCCCAGATATCAACACCTGGATGGACTTAGGTTCTCCTGTTTAGTCTGATGTTTGTATTCTACCTACTGCTGGTTCTTCTTCAGTGATGCTATCTGACACTTTCTCCTAAATCAGAGAAAAACAGACACAAACTGTCGTAGAGAATCAACATTTGAATGAAATCTGACCTGAGAGTCTCCAGTTTACAGTCTGGACTCTCCAGTCCAGCAGACAGAAGCTTCACTCCTGAATCCTGCAGGTTGTTGGAACTCAGGTCCAGATCTCTGAGTCTGGAGGACTGAGAGCTGAGAACTGAGGACAGAGCTGCACAGCTTCTCTCTGACAGATTACAGCGACTCAGTCTGAAGAAAACAAAGACAGACAGCAGTTATTGAATCTTTCATTTTTCTAATCAAATTCATTTGTTCTCTGAAGGTGATTTTCATGAGAGTTCTTACAGAACTTTGTTGGAGGCTTTGATCACTGGCAGCAGCCTCAGAAGAGCTTCCTCTGAAGCAGAGTATTTCTGCAGGTCAAACTCTTCCAGATCTTCTTCTGATGACAGTAAGATGAAGACCAGAGCTGACCACTGAGCAGGAGACAGTTTATCTGTGGAGAGACGTCCTGACCTCAGGAACTGTTGGATCTCCTCCACTAGAGAACCATCATTCAGTTCATTCAGACAGTGGAACAGGTTGATGCTTTTCTCTGCAGACAGATCCTCACTGATCTTCTCCTTGATGAACTGGACTGTTTCCTGATTGGTCTGTGATCTACTTCCTGTCTGAGTCAGCAGACCTCGTAGGAGACTCTGATTGGTCTGCAGTGAAAGACCCAGGAGGAAGCGGAGGAACAAGTCCAGGTGTCCGTTTGGACTCTGTAAGGCCTTCTTCACAGCACTCTGGCACAACTGGACTGGACTGTTTTGATTGAGTTTAAAGATCTTTGATTTTCTCTTTTGTTCCATGAGGTTGGTTCCAGAGGTGATGAAGGTCCGGTAAACATGAAGAGCAGCCAGAAACTCCTGAACACTCAGATGGATGAAGCAGAAGACCTTGTCCTGGTACAGGCCTCTCTCCTCTCTAAAGATCTGTGTGAACACTCCTGAGTACACTGAGGCTGCTCTGATATCGATGCCACACTCTGTCAGGTCGGATTCATAGAAGATCAGGTTTCCTTTCTGCAGCTGCTCAAAAGCCAGTTTTCCCAGAGACTCCATCATCTTCCTGCTCTCTGGACTCCAGTGAGGATCTGTCTCAGCTCCTCCATCATACTTGACCTTCTTGACTTTGGCCTGAACCACCAGGAAGTGGATGTACATCTCAGTCAGGCTCTTGGGCAGCTCTCCTCCCTCTCTGCTCTTCAGCAGATCCTCCAGAACTGTAGCAGTGATCCAGCAGAAGACTGGGATGTGACACATGATGTGGAGGCTTCGGGATCTCTTGATGTGGGAGATGATCCTGCTGGCCTGCTCTTCATCTTGGAATCTCTTCCTGAAGTATTCCTCCTTCTGTGGATCATTGAACCCTCTGACCTCTGTCACCATGTCAACACACTCAGCAGGGATCTGATTGGCTGCTGCAGGTCGTGTGGTTATCCAGAGGCGAGCAGAGGGAAGCAGGTTCCCCCTGATGAGGTTTGTCAGCAGATCTCCCACTGAGGTGGACTTTCTAGGGTCATTTAGGATCCCAGTCTTGTGGAAGTCCAGAGGAAGTCGCCACTCATCCAGACCATCAAAGATGAAGAGAACCTGGAAGTCTTCAAAGCTGCAGATTCCTGCTTCTTTGGTTTCAGGGAAGAAGTGATGAACAAGTTCCACCAAGCTGAACTTCTCCTCTTTCAGCACATTCAGCTCTCTGAAAGTGAATGGAAATGTGAAGTGGAGGTTCTGGTTGGCTTTGCCTTCAGCCCAGTCCAGAGTGAACTTCTGTGTTAAGACTGTTTTCCCGATGCCAGCCACTCCCTTTGTCATCACGGTTCTGATTGGTTCTTGTCTTCCAGCTGGGAGTTGAAAGAGCTCTTCTTGTCTGATGCTTGTTTCTGCTCTGTCTGCTTTCCTGGATGCTGCTTCAATCTGTCTGACCTCATGTTCTTCATTCAGATCTCCAGTTCCTCCCTCTGTGATGTAGAGCTCTGTGTAGATCTCATTCAGAAGGGTTGGGTTTCCTGCTTTAGAGATCCCCTCAAACACACACTGGAACTTCTTCTTCACACCAGATTGGACTTTATGTCGACAAACTGCAGCAGAAGATCCTGAATGAAGACAACAAACAGAGTAAATCAACTCTCTGCAGCCCTGAAGGATGAGGGTTTGAATCCCTGTGGTTCCATGTGTTGAGACATCAGTAAATCTTCATTTATCAGCAGCTGAAACCTTCAGAGAAATCCTCTTACTGCTCTGCAGTCCATCAGCCAGCTCCTCCTGCTTCATTCTCCTCAGGAAGTTCACTGTGATCTTCATCAGTGACTCTCTGCTGCTCGTCTGATCTTCATCTTCATCCTCCTCCTCCTCCCTGTGACTCAGAAGCTTCTGGATCTTCTTCAGCTCCTTCTTCACAAAAGTGACCATGTTGTCCTCCAGCAGCTGCAACAGAATTCTAGATGAATGAGCCAATCAGAGTGAAGTCATGGAGCCAAACATCAGCTCCATGTTGGACACACTGACAATCCACTGGTCTCCAAAGTGCAGCATGGAGATGACTGTGGACAGAATGATGGAAAAGTAGTTGTTGTTCATGTACAGACCAGAAAGATGGAGTCCAGCTGTGTTTGATGCTGCTGGACAGACTGACCACTGGGAGTCTCTGAGCTCTGCTGGTCCACTCTGTGGAGAATCAGAACAATCAGCTCCATTCTGTCTGTGCTGGTGGGTTTCAAACCAAACTAACTGGAGTCGGGTCAGTTCACCAAGTCACAGCTAGAATGTTCTACAAACAAGTCAGTCCTCATTCACTCCAATGGAAAATGACCCAACTAAACAACACATAGAAGCATATTTACAATATTTGTTCCTCTGTAGTTTCATTTATTATTCATAAAGTTACTGTGGGAGTTTTTACATGAATTTTATTAGATTCTATTTGAAATAATCTCATATTTAGATCAGCAAACCAGTGGATCATATCAACACGTTCTCTGTCTATGTCTATAGAAAGTCATTGAAGTGTCTATAATGTCTTTGAGCCAAAGGCTCCACCTGCTAAACCAACCAATCAAAACCAGTTATTCTGAAAATCCACCAGAAAGAGGATTTTCATCCCACTGTCCACATTTTTAAAGAGAATTGTGTTTCTTCTAACATTTTATCTCTCAGGTCTTTATCAGAAAAAACAATAAAATGATTAAATAAAAACTAATTAATCCTTTTGAAAATTCACTAAATCTGTTGGATTTGTTTTGTCCTCTGAAGAAGAGACGGTAGAACCACAAGTCATGGATGTTTTTTCATGGAAAAACATTGACTTGAATGAACTGAACACAATGAACAGAAACAAACGTTCACAAACATGCAGAAAACACTACACTCCAAAGAAGGTCAAAGTCTGTTGACATTCAGAACATTTTTCCAAAGGAAATCACATCAACAAACAGAATGTTTTAGCAGCTGCTGCTGCAGTTACCATGAGGCACCACAAGAGGGCGTTACTGGAATGCACAGATTTTCCCTCGTGTTCCAAATAAGATTCTAATTCTAGTCAGAGAGGACATCAGTTTGGTGCCAGACCTTTGGTTAGACACACATCCAGTTCCAGCCCATAATCACAAACATGATGACCTCATTGTTGACTTGAGTCCGTTTGACTGTTGGAGGGTAAAAAAGTTCTGGATTTAGTCAGTGGATCTGCTTTCATGGATTTGGGAACGGTCAAAGTTGAAGACGAGATTTTTCATCAAGATCTTCAGTCAGTGATGGATCCTCACCACAGAAGCACAATGTTTAAAGACCACCTCCATAGTGCTCCTGCTGAAAACAATGTTCATCTCTGGTCTGAATGACTGTTGGCCAGTTGTCTCTGACCCACCTAGAGCAACAGGGAGCTCCGTCTGGATGCTCTTTGTGGACTGTAGGTCAGCGTTTAACACCATCCTCCCTAACAAACGAATGAAGACACTTGTGAGCTTAGGGCTCCTGTACTCCACCTGCATGTGGATAAACAGACTGCAGACAGAGGGTGGGAGTAGATCAACACCCTCAGTCTCAGCACTGGCTGAGAGCTGAATCTACACCCTCTACACCCATGAATGCAAACCCACCAGAACAACACTGTTGATGCATTTCCAGACAACATTGCAGATGGAAAAGCGGGATTCCCTCCAGAGAACACGTCTCCACTGCTCTAGAGTCCAGTGGCGGCGTGCTTTACACCACTGCATCCTAAGCTTTGCACTTGGTGATCCGTATGTGTCTTGGAGCTGAGTTGCTGTTGTTCCCAAACTCTTCCATTTTGTTCTGATAGAGCTGACAGTTGACTGTGGAATATTTAGGGAATGTCACGACTGGATTTGTTGCACAGGTGTCATCCTATGACAGTTCCACGCTGGAATTCTCTGAGCTCCTGAGAGCGGCCCATTCTTTCACCAATGTTTGTGAAAACAGTCTGCATGACTGAGAGATTGGTTTTCTACACCTGTGACCAGGACAAGTGATTAGAACACCTGATTCTGATCATTTGGATGGATGAGCCAATACTGTTGATAATATAGTGAATTTCAGTTTAGTTCCATCTGTGGATGTCTGGAGACGTCAACATTTCCTGTCTTACAGTTTGTAGATTTTGCCTTCAGGCCGTTATTTTATTCAGGACCAGCAAAGTGATTCTATTTATTCAGAGTTTTCTGTTTTTATAAACCATGTTTTGAAAAGTTATAAGAAAATTCTTTGTTTTATTTTTTAAAAGAAGAAGAAAACATTATTTTATTAGATTGGTTTTCAAATGTCTGTTTTAGTTACAAGTTCTTTTCATATTTTTCTTACATCTATGTCTGTCTAATTCGATCCCTGCATGTTATCAACATGTTTTAGCTGTAATGAAAAGAACATTTCTTTTTTGCATTAAATTGAAAATGTTTCCATTCCACAGAACATTGATAGTCATTTTCTGAATATTGTGTTGTGATAAATGTGATTTCTGTCCATCATTGTTCTTTAGATCTGTTCTAAAAATGAACGTGTCTTCATTCTATAGAAAGGAAGACACAGACAAAGTCATTCCTGACAGGAAGTCCACACAGATACTGAGGGACTCTGACCAGTGGTGGGAAATGAGTGTCAACGCTGAAGATTTTCACAATAAAAGCACCAGACTCAAATCTGGAGAATGTCACATTCATCTGTGTTTCCACAAAAACAGCAACAGTTTTACTGCATTTTACAGTTAGACTGAAGCAGTGCAGACTTTCTGTATTGAAAGAACAATTCCAGAGTTTAGTTTAGAATGTGTTTTTTTAGCTCATGGTAGTGGTTTCTTAGTTCTGTCAGTCATTAGAGTGAAAACACTGGAAATAACTGTGTTTCATGAATAAAAGTCTCTTCATTCTGGAAATGGGAACAGATGTTTTTTTCATAGATGCCTGCTGTTGTTGATTAGTGACAAACCTAAAAATCTAAAATCTGTTTTATAAGATTTGGTCAAATTTATTATCTCAACTTAATTTAGTTTCTACTAGAAAACAAAAAACAGGATTGACTTTTTTTTAAATAATTAAAAATAAATCCCAGCATTGAGGGGTTATGTATCTGTAGAAAAGTCTTTTATTTTCTTAGGTTTTTTATTTTGAAACACTCTTATTGGTGACTTCATTTGCTATCTTTGAGTCATTTTTCTGTTAGAGACCGCACCTCCACATATTCTTGCTGCTGTGTGTGTAGAAGCTAAAGCCACACACACTCACACATTCTTAAGTCCTGTAACTCTCAACTTCAACAGGAAATCCAGAAACGTTTGCTGGGAACAGGATTCTCCGTGTCCTTCTCTCTGACCGGCTCATGTCTGGACTCAGCTGTTTGCTTCATCCTCACAGACTGAGCTTTGTGTCCAAAGTTGTCCAGCTCTTTTCTTTCCTCTCAGACCTGAAACGGTCACAGCAGATGGTTGACCTTCCTGATGGATCGGCTGATGTTCTAGAGGAGAACGTTGTTCCTGCTGAGAGATGAACTCTGCTTTGTTCACTAGAAACTGCTTCTTACTGTGAGTCTGAAGGTCCTGGTTCAGTTCTGAACTTTGGGGGATTATCTTTGGACCGGTCACTCTTCATGGAGACACAGCTGGATGCTGCAGACTGGACTCTCTGTGTGACCTGTTGACCTCTGCAAACACAAACACATCAGAGTGTTGGAGGATCTGCGTCTTCATGAACAGCTGATGGACTTTGACATGAACACAGACTGAGCTGTTTAGTCTGGAATAACACGACATGTTTGGATCAAACGTTTAGAGTTTGAGCTCAAATGTTGGATCATTTTCTGAGAGTCAAACAAGACTTTTTTCTAGAAAAGTGGATTCAAATCTACATTTAGAAAAGTAGAAATTCTGAAAGCAGAAAGTCAAACTAGAACAATCAGATGTTTGGAAAGTCATGAAAATCTGAATCCTAGGAGTCTGCAGTGATCCTTCTCATTAGACTGGAGCTGCTGTCAGTCAGAGTCAACATGTTTTCTTCTCCAACATCTCTGCTCTCAGAGAGACTCTCAGAAGACTCAACTGAAAAGATCTCATCACACATGATGCTCCAAGTGAGTCTGATCAGAGAGATCCAGAACTGAACCAGAACTCAAGTCATTCATCTGAAAACTATTGATCATCTGAACTATTATCCAGCCTCCTTTAACTCTGACAAACACTTACTGTTCCACTGCTGAACTGAAGTCAGGAGGTTTATTCTTTGACCAGTCACTCCTGAAGGACACACAGCTGGATCCAGAATCAGGTCCAGATCCAGGTTGGTTCCTGTGAAGAATGAAGGTTGCTGGTGTGAGTGCTGAGCTCTGACATGGAGAAGAGTCCTGGACAGTTGCAGATGTTCATCTCACCTCTGAGCTTTGCTCTGGCTCTCATCTTCCCCACACAGAGTGCTTTTAGAGGGAGGGGCTCCCTCCTGTGTGTCCTCACACTGATCCATGCTGCTGGATTCACTGGATCCACATCAGCTCACACACACCTTCATCCTTCATCTGCAGAGGAAACCCTCATCATCATCATCAGAGGAAGCTGCTGAACATCAGCTGCTGCACTTCTGCTCTCCCTCCACCAGATGGAGACATGGAGCTGCAGCAGCAAACACTCCATGATGGAGCAACATTTCAGTCATTCAGTCACTTTGACAAACAAACAACAAACTTCCTGTTTCTACAATTCAGGAAACATGAAGCCCATCCAGAAAAACAGACAGAAATCAAAGAATGAGCTGAAAGAAAGAAAGACATGAATTCTTCCTCTCAAAGCTCCAACAGAGACTTTCACATCAACACAGATTTGGATGCAGGAGAACAGGAAGGTTTGGAATCCCAAATGAAACCTTCATGATGGTGAACATCAGCTGATTGTTGTTGACTTGATCAAGAAGAATCCAACAATGATCAGTGTTGGGTAAGTTACTTCTAATAAGTAATAGATTACTTAGTTACTGGTTCAAAATTATAATTTAATTACTTTATTCATTACATATTTGAGAAAGTAATTTACTTTTTTTCTACTCATCTACAAATTCTCAAGGGAAAAACAGCTTTGTACAAAAAGATCCTCTTGTTTTTCATTTAACAGAGTTCCTTTGGAAAAAGAGATTTTTTATTTCAACAGGACTTATCTGGTTAAATAAAGGTAAATAAATACAAATATAATAATTGTACATTTTTGAAGCAAAAACTTTGTCCAAGTTATGAACATGGTTGAAGACGTAACCTGGTTTCATATGAATTCAGACAACAGTGAAAAATGACACAAAGATAAGTTACTGTTACAACATATATGGTCTGTGCTACAGATCAAAGTCAGACGTGGAAAATACTGTTACATCTATATTTATATCTATATTTATATCTATATTCATGTCTGTATTTATATCTATATTTATATCTATATTCATGTCTGTATTCACGGCTGTCAATCCTGAAACTAAACCAAAGAAAACACAAAGAATATGAAATGCCTCCATGTTCATTCTGGCTGAATCTATGTTTTCTATGACAACAGTGTTTGTCAAATAGTGGGGATCCTGCAGTTATGAGTTGATGTCAGTGAAACAGAAGACACCGTCATCTCTTTAAGCTTAAATAATCAGTCACTGAAAATGACAAACCCTCTGTCTCTGGTGCGTTCACTGAGCTCCGGACATCTGAAACAAATCAAAGCAGTTTATCAGAGAAAATGTCAAACACCAGAAGAACTGATCAGTTATAACTGATTGTTTTATTGTGTCGACATTTGTTCTTATTTAGCTGCGGATTGTATAAAAAATAACAATATAATAAAACATTGTAGTGGACTGAATTGTTTGTCTGTTTGGGAACACTAAGGTCCGGAGCTCAGTGAACGCATCAGGGCCCGGGGTTCTGTCAATCAACCAGTTGTCGTAGATTTTAATTGAATAAATGGAGGGGCTGGTGCAGGAGACGGAATGAAGGCGTTTGAGGAGAATTTTAAATAAAAAATAAAATAAAAAAAGATGTTAATAAAGTTACTGATCATTTCTAACTTGATTTATGTTTTTTTTTTCCTTTTTGTATTCTTTAATGATCATAAAGATACAATATTTTGCAGATATAGTTTTGATTTGAGCAACTTAAATAATGAAAGTTGCAGCAGAAAGTTGTGGGTCAAGTTTTTCAAAGGGGGGCGTAAGAGAAAATAACTGAGAAACACTGCATTACAATGCGTTTCGTCTGTCCTTAGTGCACAGTTCTGTACAGCTGTGAGTCTACTGAACTATACACCCCCACCCCTACGGAGAGCAGTGAGCTCAAACCAACTCATACTGACCGCTAGTCACGTGCAGCTTAAAGAAGAAAAACAAAGTAAGACAGAATGATTCAATATAGAAAAAAAACGGTTTCAGGAAAGATCCGGCTCTTGTTGATCACAATCACAGAGCAGCTTTAGAGGCGTTTTCTATGGAGAGAAATAAATATCAGTTCAATTTGTACGAGTGTAATCCCTGATTTGTCCGTAACTTCGGATTTGTACGTGTGTAATCCCTGATTTGTGCGTAACTTTGGATTTGTACGTGTGTAATCCTCGATTTGTGCGTAACTTTGGATTTGTACGTGTGTAATCCCTGATTTGTCCGTAACTTTGGATTTGTACGTGTGTAATTATTTACTTGTTACTCATACAATACATTTTGTGCACAAGTACAACAATTACAAAATTTAAAAATAATTCAAAATACAATTTCCACATGCACAACTTAAAATTACAACAGCTTGAGACTAACTACATGCACAAATGAAAAAAAATACGCACAAATGGTTTGTAACGCCACAAAAAAACACATTTACACACAAATCTCATGTGAGACTCTTACGGAGTAAGGAAACTGTCAAAAAGACATGTATTCATAAAGAAAAATGTGTATTCATAAAGAAAAAGTTGTGCACAAATGTATATTTTGTGCACAACTTTGCAGAAGCTCGAGCAGGCGGCAGAGGGATTCCTGTCTCTCTGCTGCTGCCGTTGTTTGCATAGATTCGTTCTTTCTGCCAGAATTTGTTTCAGTCTCAGACATGGTTCTGGCAGAGGGAACGGACCTCGACACAACACCTTTTTTGCTGCAAATGCATGAGAATTGTATTGTTGTCCTTTTGACTAATGACACTGGTTGCTTCTGAGTTTTTACAAAACCCCTCACGCTTGCACTTTGCAGACGGTCCCTTACTTCCAGCTACGTAAGGCGCTGCAGCTGATCTTCCATGGAAAAGGCTTTTGCGATCGTTTGCTCCTTACATGGGCGGTGAAAAAGGACAACGACGCATTTGTGACCTTTTGTTTGTTTAGTCACCTGTTCGGAAAAACCTCTTGAGCTGCTTTAGGCAAAACGCTGGAGAAATATTGCCGTTTATCGCTGAATGTCGAAAATGAAACTAACTTAACCTCGTTCTTTAGCTCCAAGGTGAGAGTGATGAGAGTTTGCAGAGAAAGAAGAAGATCTTCTCCAAACATTCCCAAACAAACAGTCAAGTTAGTGAAGACAAAGTTCCAGAAACAAACTCACTTCAGTTTCTATAAAGAGCTGAAGGAGAAAAAGAGTCTCCGGTCACCGTGTCAACGCAGCACAGCTGTGAGTCCACCGAACTATACACCCCCACCCCTACGGAGAGCAGTGAGCTCAAACCAACTCATACTGACCGCTAGTCACGTGCAGCTTAAAGAAGAAAAATAAAGTAAGACAGAATGATTCAATATAGAAAAAAAAACGGTTTCAGGAAAGATCCGGCTCTTGTTGATCACAATCACAGAGCAGCTTTAGAGGCGTTTTCTATGGAGAGAAATAAATATCAGTCCAGTTTGTACGTGTGTAATCCCTGATTTGTCCGTAACTTCGGATTTGTACGTGTGTAATTCTTTACTTGTTACTCATACAATACATTTTGTGCATAAGTACAACAATTACAAAATGTAAAAATAATTCAAAATACAATTTCCACATGCACAATTTAAAATTACAACAGCTTGAAACTAACTACATGCACAAATGAAAAAAAAATACGCACAAATGGTTTGTAACGCCACAAAAAACCACATTTACACACAAATCTCATGTGAGACTCTTATGGAGTAAGGAAACTGTCAAAAAGACATGTATTCATAAAGAAAAATGTGTATTTATAAAGAAAAAGTTTGCAGGAGCTCGAGCAGGCGGCAGAGGGATTCCTGTCTCTCTGCTCCTGCCGTTGTTTGTGTAACTAACTTTTTTCTTTAATTTTGGGGAGAGGGGTGTCTCTCCCGGGTTACCGTAGAATCCAGGGAGTGTGGCAAGTTCAGCCACAGGAAGGAGTTCTGTTGAATGTGAAGAAAAAATAAATAAATAAAGGAGAAGGGTGGGCAGTCACCGAATGGCGGGCTCGTTGTCTGGTGTCATTTACTTTTACACAGACAAGTGAACCTCCTCCTTTGCTCGGTTAGACTGGTGGCAGCGTGGGATTATTTCGTCATATATTACCGCTATGTAATTTTTCTCTCCTTTTTTTTTTTTTTTCTCGAAATTGTGAGTTTGGGACTCAGTTAGCCTGAAGTTTTTCCGAATTCTGCTAGTTTAGCTCCCAGCTACTGCTAGTGCAGCTTAAAGTTCCCGCCAGTAGCATGTTGCGTGGGGACGAGGATCCCTTTAAGCCAATTATGCACCAATTCGCTGACGCTCCGTCCCGGGACGTCAAAGTGGACCTGCCCGCTTCATTCGCCGGTGACGGGAGCCAGGGATTCCTTGGCTGGGCAAGACAGCTGGAGGTGGCCGTCAGAGCCATGGTGGGACATGGCGGTCGCGATGATGATGAGCTGGCCAGAATCCTCCCGACGCGCCTGAGCAAGTCTGCTTTCCTTTTGTGGGACAGCCTTCCCGATGTGATTAAATCAGATTACAATGCCGCAAAAGAGAGACTTGGTGCTGCATTTGGACAGAGACAATTTATGGATCGTTTCAGAGCCAGCCTGTTGGCTCCGGACCAGAGCGCCCGGTGAAAGTTTGGAGGTTTACGCGGCCGATGTGCTGCGGCTGGTGGCGGCAGCGTTCCCAGAGTACGAGACAGTGGCGCAGAGAATGGAAATATTCAGACGCTTCCTCGCTGGTCTCGATCCCGCTTTGAAGGCCAAGTACCTGGAGCAGGGGGCCACGGATGTGGAGGAAGCCCTGATCATCGCTGAAAGGTGCGAGAACGCAAGAGAAGCTCTGCGGAGGGACTGTGTGATGCCAGTGGGACAGGTTTACCTGTGCAGTCGGTGTCAGTTACAGATGGTCTTCAGAAAGTTTTGGATAAATTAACAGATGAAATGTGCCATATGAGAATGGAAATGAGGGAATTGTATAATGACAACAAAAGACAAAGGGACTATGTTTCGGATAAAGGAGAGCGGCGGCCCCGTTTTTCCTCCCGTGGGCAAACAGGGCTTCTGCAGGTAAGCAGTTGGAGATTGAACGTCAGGTGGCTGGGTTGCTGGCGGACGGGGTGGTGGAGGAGAGTTGCAGCCCATGGGCATCTCCCGTGGTATTCGTCAGGAAGAAAGGAGGGCAGTGCAGATTTATCACCGTCTCAATTCGGTGACAATCAAAGACTCACACCCTCTCCCTCGAGTCGATGATAGCCTTGATGCACTAGCTGGCTCAGCCCGGTTCACTACACTGGACTTTTCAAATGGCTATTGGCAGGTTGAGGTGGTTGAGGAGGACAGGGAGAAGACGGCTTTCACGACAGGCAGGGGCCTGTATCAGTGGAGAGCCATGCCCATGGGCCTGACCAATTCACCAGCCACCTTCCAGGATGGAACTGGTGCTGAGGGGCCTCCCCTGGCACATTTGCATGGTGTATTTGGATGATATACTGATTTACAGCCACACTTTTGAGGACCACTTACAACATCTGGATGAGGTTTTGTCTAGAATACAGGGGGCAGGTCTGAGACTGAACCCCAACAAATGTCACTTTGCCAGAGATCATGTTGTTTTCTTGGGTCATCTTGTCTCTCAAAATTGCCTTCAGCCAGACCCTCGCAACACAGACAAAGTAAGGAACTGGCCAACACCTCGCACTCCCTCCGAGGTGAGAGCTTTTGTGGGCCTATGCTCATATTACATGCGGTTTGTCTGAAACTTTTCCGGGTATGCCGCCCCGCTGAATAGACTGGCTGGCAAGAATGTTTCTTTTGACTGGACGCCTGAGTGTGAGGCTGCCTTCACTTATTTGAAGCAGGTGCTTATTTCTGCACCTGTAGTGACATTACCTAACTTTACGTTGCCGTTCAGAGTCTACACTGATGCATCTAAGGACTCTGTGGGGTCTGTGCTGTCACAGGTAGTGGATGGACTTGAGCCCGTAGTAGCCTATGCGAGCCAGGCTCTCATAGCTGCTCAGAAAAGGTGGTCCACCTTTGTCAGGGAGCTCTGGGCTGTGGTGTGGGCTGTGCGTTCAGACATTCTGTGGGTCTCTCTGCGTTCACTATTATCACAGACCACCGCCCTTTACTGGGCTTCAGGAAGATGGCACTAGACCGTGACCCTTCAGGGAATGAGGCAGGTGGGTTTTGGAGTTGGACCCCTTTAACTGGACCATGGTTCACAAGGATGGCTCCAGTCATGGGAACGCAGATGCATTGTCCCGCCGGCCAGTCCCTCCTGACCCTGTCAACCATGTCGCTGCTCTGTCGGGGGTGCTTGCTGCCAGTGTGCAGCAGCCCATTTACTCTCTATCTCACAGTAACACTGAGATGCTGGCACACCAACAGGAAGACTCGGACATTTGCACTGTTCTAGCCTGGCTGCAGCAGGGCGAGTCCAGACCACCTCGCCGAGTCGTGAGAGGCTCCTCTCTTGGCCTCCGAAAGCTGTGGACTGAGTTTAACCGCCGTGGTGGAGGGATTACTGTGTCGGACTGTAACGTCTTTTCAGGTGCAGGTGGTGGTCCCCTCAGCCCTGGTGCCTGACATTCTGGGTCATCTGCATGGGGGCCCTGCTGCAGCTCACTTCTCTGCTGAGAGAGTCTGGGAGCAGGCCCGACAGAGCTACTACTGGCCCTGCATGCTGAAAGACATCAGACTGTGGCGTGAGCAGTGTCGGGCCTGCCAGACACGCAGATCCCTGGTTCCTAATGCCAAGGCCCCCACGGGAGGGTCCTCAGTCAGTCGCCCATTGCAGCGGGTGGCAGCAGATATCCTGGAGCTTCCTATAACATCTCGGGGCCACAGATATGTTTTGGTAGTTGAGGATTACTTTACTAATTTGTGAATGTGTATGCTCTGCCCAACCAGACTGCTGAGACTGTGGCCCGCTGTCTTTTTGAGGACTACTGCTGGTGCATGGGGTCCCTGAGATGCTGCACACCGACCAGGGCCGACAGTTTGAAGCAGAGGTGATTCAGAGCCTCTGTCGGTTACTGGGTATTGCTAAGACCCGTACCGCAGCATACAACCCGAAATCAGATGGCATGGTTGAGCGTCACAACAGGACACTTATTGACCAGTTGGCTAAGATGTTGTTTTCTCATGGGGGGGGAGTGGGATGACCATTTGAAATCTGTTGCTTTTGCTTACAACACCTCCAAGCACTCCAGCACACAGTTTACTCCCTTCTATCTCATGCACGGGCGGGAAGCCTGTTTGAGTGACATTTTTTAAGGCCATATTGGGTCTCAAATGTTTTTTTGTTATCTTTCATTTCCCGGCCGTTTTAATTTCATGTCATTGTAGAAATGGGGACATTTCTTTTGAAGGAGTGGACGTATGTAACTAACTTTGGGTTCTTTAATTTTGGGGAGAGGGGTGTCCCTCCCGGGTTACCGTAGAATCCAGGGAGGGTGTCAAGTTCAGCCACAGGAAGGAATTCTCTGATCTTTTTAAATCTTTTTTAATTCATAAAAGCAGGTTCTTCGCAATGCAACTACTATTTAACACATTCCATATACAGGTCTGTTTATATTTTGCTTGGTCGAGTTATATCCCAAGTAAACACCACAAACTGCCTTTTAGATCCCATTCCCACTTGACCTTTTAAAACATTTTATGGATTATTGGAGCCAGAGCTTTTAAACATAGTAAACTGCTCTCTTCAGACGGGCGTCTTCCCTTCTGCCTGTGAAACAGCAGTGGTGAGGCCCCTTCTGAAGAAGAGTCATTTAGATCCTAATACTCTGGATAACTACAAACCTGTATTGATTGTTTCAAACGTTCCAATTTCTCAACCAATCAGAGAGCAGGATTTGTTCCAAATCTTTACGTCCCGCTCACTGTTTACTGTCATGGCTGCCGTCTTCCTGCTTGAACGTAAGAGCCGGTTTTCCTCTATTTTAAGGCCAAATTGACGGTTTTAAGTGTAAGAATGAGATAGATATGTTTGTGGAAATGTTAGTCCTCTTTTCTGTGGCGTGTTTTCTGTAAAAGATGCGTTAATAGATAATAAAACAGCCGCTGTTTGCTGTTGTTTTTCTGCTAGTTTTCTCGTCTTTCATTTGCATTAGAGAATCGTTTGAAAAGGTTTCTTGTTGTCATTGTGGGTCAGTTACTTGTGTTAACCTGTTGCTTATGATCACAAAGCTCTTCATAACACTGCTGTACAATCACTGTCAGTCATAAGGAACTGAATTGTTTCATTTCTGTTGAGATTAACTTAAGATCTACATAAG
The DNA here is from genome assembly GCA_014656515.1 of Oryzias celebensis. Taxonomy (NCBI): domain Eukaryota; kingdom Metazoa; phylum Chordata; class Actinopteri; order Beloniformes; family Adrianichthyidae; genus Oryzias; species Oryzias celebensis. The sequence goes on from BNCR01000044.1 coordinate 120,987, forward strand.
AAAAGCAGCGCTGCAGAACTCAGACCCACCTTGAACTGTTTCATCTGAGCAGGAGGACCCTGTCACAGTGGTGAGTTTTCATTTCTGCTTTCAAAAGGTTCCAGCATCCTGTTACCAGCGTCTGTTTGTGTCTCCAGGTTCTCCTGTGGCAGAGAAAGTGGGAAAGAGCTGAGCCGGAGCACCAAGCTGGACTCCTCCCTGCTGCTCTGGCTGTTTAAAGGAGGGACTAGTAGACAATAAAGATGCTGGAGGAGACGTTGCCCCACCACCATCACCACACTCTGCTGCATCTCAGCTCCTCGTCCTTTGGTCTCCAAAGCTGCACCGCCTCTTCTTCTTGTGGATGTGCCGTGGAGCACCGTCTTCAGGAGGAGAAAGACAGTGGAAGCAGCAGCTGCTGCTGTACCAGAGCGAGGACCTCCACCAGAGACTAAAGCCAGCGGCAGGTGGTGCTTTACCCCTGCAGCAAGTGTGACCGCACATCCAACGCTGCCATGACTGTGCAGCTGGATGTGCGGTCACATGAGAAAAAAAGACTGACAAAAAAAGACTCTAAAGGCAATAAAAGTTTATTTCATTTGAAAAATAAATGTTTTCAATAAAAAGTTTGTGTTTCACTGTTTTTCTCTGAACGAGCAGCGCTGAGTTTAAAAAATGGCTTGAATGAAGGTTTGATCATAGAAACATTTGAAACAACAGGATGTGAAGAAGAACAAAACAATTCAACATCCTAAGAAAAGAAGTTTGCAACAAATCTAAACGCATAGACTGCACTTTACAAGCAGAAACACAACATGAGGTTTCTGAAGCAAAGAAAGACCCCACTGCCCCACATTTAAAAGTTAAGTTTGTAATATTTCTTTCAAATTTGTTACAGAATTTATCATTTATACTTGCACACACATTTATTTTACTTTACACCTTTATAAAAAAATTAACTTCATGATTTGTGCACACATTTAGTAAATTTTGTTCGGATGTGTCGAGTAATTCTTTTCTTTTGAGTTCTCCTTGAAGCCTGATGATGTGGCAGAGGGAGGAACTGGAAATCTTCCTGGACACTCCCATTTGGAGATGATGGAGGGGGGGGAGACAAAAGTTTATTCTTTTGTTGAAATATGTTTAACTTGATTTGAAGTATAAGTAAGTTTTGTTTGTTAATACCTTAAATTACAAGTAATTTACTTTATTAGTTAAAGGTTATGTTTTCAATGTTTTGTATTGTTGTCCCCTCCCTACTGGGTCTTTGGTCTGATCAGCCAGTATAAATTCTCCCTGATGTTTCCTGTTAGAAGGGTCAGTTTTGTTTAGTTGGTTTGAGCTTTTGGTTCAGTTACATTTTGTTAAGTTGACCCCATTTTAACTTAAGTCCATGTATTTTTGTTGGGTAAAATAAACAACCCTTTATTTAAAGATTCTTTTTTGTCCTGTGGCTCAACCCCATGGATGAGCGTCCCGTGACAGAAGCAAAGAAAGCAAAATAAAAGCAGTGAAGGAGACGGCATAAAAAAGAATCTTCACAACGACTTGTGGATCCACATCTTCTCTCAAAGCTTATGCTTTAAAAAATGATCCCTTTTGGCTTCAAGTTGCTCATCAAATCTGAAAAAGAAGCAGAAAACAACACAAACTGTTTACACAAAGACTTCACATCACTATGAGGCTCTGACTCTGTTCTCAGTCATCCAAAACCCCTCAATCCAACATCTGAGTGACATCATTTGTACCTTATATGCTCTTTACAAACTCCTTTTTTTCACTGAAATCATTTCAGACACATTTGTGAATATCTTTTAGATGTTTATTTAATCTTACAAATATTTCACATCACTTTGAGGCTCTGAATCTGTCTGCAGTTCATTCAAAACACTTGATTGAGGTATGCATCATTGTAATACCTAAAATGATGGTCACTAGATGGACCAGAGCAGAGTGAGCTCAGGTTTTTTTGGAAAACCCCCTTTTTTCCATTACCTCTGTCACCAAGAGTTTGTTTTCACCAGGGTCTGTTTGTTTCTTGGCAACTTATCACCAGAAGTTATGGACAAATTTTCACCAAATGGGTAAAGGAATAATTGCTTATATTTTGTGAATGATCCAACATCACTTTGCAGATCCTGGAATTTCTGTACAGAATTCCACATCTTTACCTCTCCAGCCACAGGACATTTAATAAAAACTGAAAATTCATTTTATTTTGTCATTGATACTGCAAAGTGAACATTTTCATTAAGGGGGCGAGACAACAATCCTAATTGGATAACAGCTAAAAATGTGTCACAGTTCGTCCAACCACTATAGTAGCCTAATGGCCACTGTGTGAGGTAGATAATTGCTGTTTTTATGTGATTTTATTTTTTTATTACCAATGACCATCTGACTGCTATTGCATATGAGAACACAAACAGACACTCAAATACAATTTAAATGAATTCAATTAAGTTCAATTTCATTAATATTGACCAATCTTACAACATAGTTTTCTAAGTGAGCTTCATATCGATATTTATACAGAAAAACGTCAAGACAGTTATAAAATTTGAACAGTAGCTGTCAAGTGTATCCTAATTTTTTAATGTGCTTTTCCCACACTTGAAAAGGGCTGAGCATCCAAGGTTGAAGGTCGATTTACTCAGACTGCCACTTTAGTTAATTCTCCAAATCTTTATTTAATCGATCAGCAGTCAAATAGGTAAAAACCTTAAACACACATAATGACAACAATAAATATTAACAAATTCAAATTGCATGTTCACAATAACAACCATTTTAATTAATAACTAAGCACTATAAAATGCTTTAATTACTGGTAAATCATTTTTGACACTTTTATTTTGCAGTGAATTCCCTTCCTTTAAAATCATGTTTTCAACAAAGAGCAACTACCCTTTTAATGATCCTTCACACCACGTATTTACACAATTATTTAAAAGAAGAGTTTCCAAAGTACACCCGTGAGCTTAACATTCTGACTCCATAAACATGAAATTCTGACAGGTGTTCAAAGTACGCACGAGCGTTCTCAAAGTGCTCATTTAATCCCCACGACACGCCAAAGTGAACGAGAAAATAAGCAACTGCGCCGTTTTTGACGCTTGGACAAAGCCACTTCTTACCGGCTGCCTCTTCAACAGTAGATCTATGGATGCTCAGTTGCACACAGGTAGGCAGGCATGCTTTACACACGCGCTAATGAAGTTTGTCTCACCGGTGCTTCGTTCCTGAACTAGGCGTGTGCATCGCCATTAAATGCCCGACGCAGCGAAATCACCTGCTCCACAGTTCCACCTCACGTGACCCTGTCAGACACCCAGCGCAACACCTCCCACTCGAGCTTTTTGTGCACGCACAAGTAAAGGTCGCATAAATAGAAGTGCCCGTTGTAAAGTCTGTTATAAAGTTTAAGTTTCCGTTATAAAGTCTGTTCTTCGGTCAGAAGCAGGACCACAAGGCGTCGAACATCCCGATGGAGTACCGCGCCGTTGACCGGCTTCTTCTCCCTCTGAGACTGAATGTTCGGGGTAGTAGACTCTTGCCTTGAATACGGCACACTGTGCCCTGGAACAACGAGAATGTCTACGTCCCGCACAACACCCTTGCAATCTGGAACAGCAGCCACGACTCTTCCAAGACAAAACTGACCTCGCAGAGAGTTCTGATCACACAGCCACACGACATCCCCTACAGCAATGTTCCGCTGTAGAGTGTGCCACTTGCTTCTGATGAAGAGATTCGGTCCGGCAAGCTGACACCATGCCCTCCAGAAGCTGTTGACTTGCATCTCAATTTCCTGTAGACGCTTGAAGGAATAACTTTCAAAACTGAAGGTCTTGATGTCTCCATTGTGACATGCTCGTCCCATTAGCAGAGTATTTGGTGTCACATATTGGATGGTACCCTCTTGGCTTTGGATTCGAGCATCGATTGGTCATTCGTTTGCTAAATTTGCAGCAAGTTGAAGCGCAGCTAGGTTAGATTGACTGATTTATTTAGACTTTGAAGAGCTCTCTTCGCGATTCGAACCGCAGCTTCGGCAGCTCCATTCCGATGTGGAGAATCAGCAGGAAGCACTTTCCAAGTCCAGTTTGTACCATTTCTGATGGCATATTCCTCCAATTCAGCTTTGTTCTGCTCTTGCAGGAACTTGTATAGATCTTCAAGTACAGGTTTTGCCCCAATAAAGTTGGTCCCAGGGTCTGACCAAACCTTTTGGGGGTGTCCTCTCAGAGCAGTGAACCGTTGGTAAGCCATCAGAAAGCTCTCTGTAGAGATACTGTTGACCATCTCAATGTGCAACGCTCTGCTTGCCATGCAGCTGAATACAACCCTCCAGACTTTCATTGTCACCCTTTTCTTGACATCGTCTTTCACCAAGTAGGGACCGAACATGTCAACAGCAACAAACTGGAAGGGTGCGGCAGGCCTTGTTCTTTCAATAGGCAAGTCACCCATGACTTGTTGACACACCCTCGCTTTTGCCTTACGAAAAGTAATGCACTGATTAACAGTCTTTTGAGCGAGTCTTCTGCCTTGTATAACCCAAGCTTTCTTCCTTATCCTTAGCAATGTTCCAGCAGCTCCCTCATGCCCTTCATCATGACCTTGTCTTGCCAATAAACTTCCAAGCCAGCAGTTAGGAGGGATTAATCTTGAAGTATTGAACTCTGCCTCCACACAACAATAGTCCGCTTGCTTCATCCTTGTACACAACAAGCCTTTCAATAGTAGTATTGGGAAAGACAAAACCTTCCTGAGCTGCTGCACAGAGATCACGAAATGCATCTTCTCGTTCGTGCAATGTGGGGACTCCTGAGAGCTTAATTGCCTCCCACTTTGGTCTTTCACTGTCTTTAACTTGAATGACTTGAAGGAACTTTTTAGCAGCTCTCCAAATGAAGGCGATAGTTTGATGCAACTTCTGCAAATTACTGAAACGCTTTATATCCACCAGCTGATTGACAACAGTACCAGCAGGAGGTCTGTGCATTTCTTGACTCTTAATGGAGTGTAACTTTGCACTGGCTCTAGTTGTCACAGCTACAAACGCTTTCTTTTGAAGTTTAATGACATTTTCTCGTGCTGTACTAGCAAGCTCCCTCGCAGACTTGACTGGCCAACTGTTTTCTGGAAGGAAAAGAAACTTGGGGCCATTTTGCCATTCAGAGCATTGACCCAGTTCGTCTGGTCTGGCTCCTCTTGAGATAATGTCAGCAATGTTTAATGATCCAGGGATCCATAACCAGTCCTGAATATCCGTACTGCTTTGGATTTCTCCGATCCTATTGGCAAAAAATGTCTGATATCCGTAGCTCTCTCGCTGAACAGCGGCTAGCACAGTCTGGCTGTCTACCAGATGGAACCACTTCTTTACTTGAATGGTGCAATTTCTCTCAAAATGCTTTTTAAGCCTAGCAGCATAAACGGCACCACAGACCTCAGCCTTGACAGCGTCTCCCTTATGGTCCAATGGTGTCAATTTAACTTTAGACTCAACCATCCGGATGACTGTATCCTGCTGACACCTCCACCTCAGGTACAACACCGCCCCATAGGAGTGCTCACTACCGTCAGAAAATGTGATGCCATAAGGTGGACCTGTTGCGTTTGATGGTGTCAGCGCTCTGGGAAACCTTAGTTCATTAACCTCAGCATAGTTTTCAAGCAGGCATATGGCATCTTCCCGCAAACCGTCAGACAATGCAGTGTCCCACGTACTCTCCACTTCAAGAAATCCCAGCTGGTACTTGTGGCAGTTGTCAGTGTGGCTTTGAGCGGTACATCCAAACTCTTGTGGGTAACTTCTTTGTACCTTCCAGCAGCTGAACGCATAGAACGGGCAAAATGAGTTTCTGATGAGTGAGTAGTTACATCGATTTTTTCGAAGAGATCCGGATGAGAGCCTGCTACAGTTTTCCCCAGGGGACCATCCCACAGCACAAGATCTCCAACTGAACGCACCTTTTGAGGGACAAGCCTACCCTCTTTATGACTGATGAGAAGTTTGATTTTGGTGGGTCTTCTCAGCTCCTGGAGGGAAATGTCTGGGAAGATTTTCTGCAGTTAATTGGGTGAAACATGATGGTGGATCTCTGCAATACTGTCCAGACCCTAACAGATCAATTGATGAGATCTCAACGTCCCCTTGGGGTGCCTACCCGACTCTTCAGGAGGTAACGCTTTGTCTCTACAGTCACATGCATGCCACCCACTCCATGGACAAATAGAGTGACATCCTCGCTTCGCAAGTTTAGCTGTTCAGCTGCTTCATGGGTTATATAGTTGGTGTCCGACGCCAGATCTATCAGCGTTGCTAGCTGTTGTCCCGCATTAGCAGTGACTTCAAGAATCATCATGATAACAGGAAACTCTTGTAAGTGAGCTTCTTCCAGCAGCTTTCTGCTAACAACTGAGTTGAGTGTTTTCGCTGCTGTGTTACAAAACACATTTCGACATTGCTGTGCTAGCTCTGGGCTTAGTCTTGTTAAAAACTCTTCCTGGTCCTCAGTGCACCTTTTTCCAGCTTGAGATGAAGAGTTTGGCTTTAACTTTCCCTTGAATGAGCCTTTATTTCCATGGCTTGGACACAGGAGGTAGTGATGCTTCATTCTTCCTCTGCAGCTCTCACTCTTGCAGAAAAAAGTCGTTTTGCATTCACCTTCTTCATGAACTTCAAGGCAGTCTTTACCCATTCCAGTTCTTTGAACTGCTTCTTTCTTTTCTTCCAAACTGAGAGATCTAAACTTCCTGCATCTGTACAGTTTTCGCTTATGTCCACTCTCTCCACAAACAATACAAGCTCCTTGTGGACTTGTAGCTTTGGTGGCTTTAGTTCTGGCATGCTTTAGCTGTACTTTTGCCTCTTTCCTTAGAGGTTCTTCATCTCTTAATTGATCCAACTCCTCATAGATTCCCTCCTGACTCTTCAAGAATGAAAGCAGTATGTCAAAGCGGTCCTTTGAGGGTTCGACGCCGCTCATCTCAGCCGCAAACATGAGCCACTCCTTTAGTATTTCAGGTAGCTTGCTTTCTAGGGACTTGGTCATCAAGGGATTTTTAAGAGCACCTGTATCACCAAGCTCAATTAGGTCATATAAAGCTTTTTCAACCATTCTTATGAGATCCACAATCCTTTTTGGCTGATGACCTTTAACACTAGGCAATGCTTGGAGTTCTTCAATGATTTCCAAGGCTATGGCAGTTTTATTTCCAAAACGGTTGTCCAGCACTCTGAAAATCTCTTCTGCTGATCCACATGTTGATAAACAAAGGTCCCTTGCCAGCTTTTCTTCTAGGCTGTCCAGTAGCTGAAATTTACGAACTTCCTTTGAACCAGTGGGCTCTCCCTGCGCTTGAAGCGCTTCCCAGTCCTTTTTCCAACTGTGAAAGTGTCTTTTACAGCTGTCAAACCTTGGAAGGGCAATTGGTTTCAGTTTTATTGCTGGTCCTTGATGGCAGGGAGCTACTGTTCGGATCACTTCTTGTTCAGCCTTGGATTGAATCAAGATAGCTTTTCGTGATGTCAGTTTAGTTGAGGCAATCTCAACTTTACTCTTTACTCTACGCTGAAGGTCTGCTTTCTCCTGTTCAGGTACCCACTGACTCCATTGACTGTAGGCCTCTTTGCTTGCCTTAACTCGCATTTCTACTTGGCTTAACATCAAGCTGTAAGCTTCCAGGTTTATGTCAGGAGCTGCAGTGGAGGCTGTGTAGCATTCTCCCTCAGCCAATTCAAGGCTTATTGATAATTCAGGGTGCCCAAAATTGGTCCAAATCACATCCTGAATTATCCTTTGCACTTCCTCCAGCTTCTTTTCACACTCCTCTGCTGTATTTTTAATGTCCCTGCGTTGTTCCTATTTCATGGTCCCTCCATCTTCATCCCAGGTCTCAGCCAGTGCTAACTCAAAATTATCATTTGCATCAATCACTTTGTCTGCCTCTCCTGCAACTTTTCCAAAGGCGTCTTTCAATTCATTGAGTGACATATTTTTGCATGACCTTGTCAGTGAATTAACAAGTCGAGAAAACATCTTTTTGGCGACTGTTCTACTGGACTTGAGATGTTGCAAGGCTTTAGCTTCTGTCATTTTGGAGCTGAGGTGCAGGCTTTGGAGCTGAGGCGCAGGCTTTGGCTGAGGTGCAGGCTTTGGAGCTGAGGCGCAGGCTTTGGCTGAGGTGCAGGCTTTGGCTGAGGTGCAGGCTTTGGCTGAGGTGCAGGCTTTGGAGCTGAGGCGCAGGCTTTGTTCCTTGGCCAGTTTTGACTGCTAGCCGTCTTTTATGTGGCTGGTCTTTACTGGACCTGGTTTTTACTTTAATGTGCTTTTCCCACACTTGAAAAGGGCTGAGCATCCAAGGTTGAAGGTCGATTTACTCAGACTGCCACTTTAGTTAATTCTCCAAATCTTTATTTAATCGATCAGCAGTCAAATAGGTAAAAACCTTAAACACACATAATGACAACAATAAATATTAACAAATTCAAATTCCATGTTCACAATAACAACCATTTTAATTAATAACTAAGCACTATAAAATGCTTTGATTACTGGTAAATCATTTTTGACACTTTTATTTTGCAGTGAATTCCCTTCCTTTAAAATCATGTTTTCAACAAAGAGCAACTACCCTTTTAATGATCCTTCACACCACATATTTACACAATTATTTAAAAGAAGAGTTTCCAAAGTACACCCGTGAGCTTAACATTCTGACTCCATAAACATGAAATTCTGACACGTGTGCGAAGTCAAAAAAAAAATATATATTTTTGGGGAAAAAAAAGATGAAACCTCAGTGATGGGACTGAGGCTTCTCCACCTAATTTTAACTTGTTATTTTCAATCATGGGAGGTAAAAGAGGTGGTGGAACAGCATCAATTGGTCAACAAGGTTTTAAAACTGAAGTTATTGCTTAGGCTGTTTATTCTTCATTTGAGCTTCATTCATTCTTGTTCTGCAACCCACCTATTTTAGCAGTCACTGTTTACAGACCATCAAATCCTCCCTCCAGTTTCCTACAAGAAGAGTTTTTATCCATTATTCTCTTAAGGCATAATTGGATTTTAATTACTAGAGATTTTAATTTTCATGTTGACAACTTGACAGATCCTTTTGCCTTTGAGTTTCTAAATCTTTAAATAGTATGGATTTGACCCAGCATGTGGCACAGTCTACTCACAACCGAGGACACACCCTGGACTTGGTCATTACCTACGGCCTGTCCGCTGGTGTGTCTTCTGTTGTTGACTTGGCTGTGTCAGACCATTATTGTCTGTTTTTTAAGGTGACTGGTTTTATCCAGCAGGAGGCCTCAGTGAGAACTGTGATGAAACGAATTATAAATCCTGAAGTGGCTGCAAATTTTATTGACATTTTAAAACAAACTCCTGCTCAGATTTGACCTCAGTCCTGCGATTCCTTAACTGACAACTTTATGGACAGACTGAAGTCTGCAATCGATCTAGTTGCTCCACTGAAAACAAAAATCCTGAAACTGAATCCAAAGACACCTTGGAGAAATGGGGCTACTCTAACTCTTAAGAGAATTTGCAGACGAGCAGAGAGAACGTTTAGAAAAAACAATTTAACAGTCGACTATGACTTTTTTAAAGATCAACTGAAAATTTACAACCATGCTGTCAAACAGGCAAGGACACTTTATTTTTCTAATCTCATCACAGACAATAAACACAACCCCCAGTTTCTTTTTAAAACAATTGATTTTTTATTAAACAAAGATTTTAATAAATCTATAATGCTTCACTCACAGACTACATGTGAGGACTTTGCAGACCACTTCAGGAGTAAAGTCACTGCTATCAGATCTAACCTTCAACCGGTTCATAGCACTACTTGTAAAAGATCCGTGGCGTTGGCTTTACCTGAGGAAACACTGGAGAGTTTTGTCCTGGTTGATGAGAAGATGCTTGGTCGAGTTTTTTCCCAAGTAAACACCACAAACTGCCTTTTAGACCCCATTCCCACTTCTCTTTTGAAAAAAGATTTTATGGATTCTTTGAGTCGGAGCTTTTAACCAAAGTAAACTGCTCTCTTCAGACGGGTGTCTTCCTCACTGCCTGTAAGACGGCGGTGGTGAGGCCCCTTCTGAAGAAGAATAAATTGGATCCAAATATTATGGATAATTATAGACCTGTATCCAACTTACCATTTTTAGGTAAAATTGTTGAAAAAAAAGTTTTTACTCAGTTGCATGATTTTCTAAATAAACATAATATTTTACTGAGACGACCCTTTTAAAGATTTTAACTGACCTCAGAAATCATTCAGACATGCAGAAACTTTCTCTTCTGGTGCTGCTGGATCTTAGTGCCGCCTTCGATACAGTAAATCACCAGATTTTATTAAACAGACATAGGAGTCGGGTTGGCCTCTCATGAAGTGTTCTTAACTGGTTCCGTTCTTATCTAACAGATCGACATTTTTATGTAAGTATGGATACATGCTCCTCTAGAATCCACAAAATAAGTTGTGGGGTTCCCCAAGGGTCGATTTTAGGACCTATACTTTTTAATTTGTACATGTTGCGTCTTGGGGATGTCATCAGGAGACACGGGGTTAACTTTCACAGCTACACTGATGATACACAGATTTACATCACCGTGTCTCCTGATGACCTTGAACCTATAAACACTCTTTTAAATTGTATTTTAGATATAAAATCGTGGATGGCAGAAAACTTCTTACAGCTCAACCAGGACAAAACAGAAGTTTGAATTATTGGTCCTGAAGACAAGAGAGAGATGATTTTACCCAAACTCACAAACTTTAAACCTTCTCACTGTGTGAGAAACCTGGGCGTACTTTTTGACTCTGAGCTGAATTTTATCCCACACATCAGAAATGTTATGAAGACAGGTTTTTATCATCTTAAAAACATTGCCAGAGTCCGTCCATTCCTCTCTCTTGCCAGCACAGAGGTGCTGATGAATGCTTTTATTTTTAGTCGTTTAGATTACTGTAAAGCCCTGCTCTCTGGGTTACCCAAAAAGTCTCTTTCAAATTTACAATTATTACAGAACTCAGAGGCAGGAGTTCTGACGAGGACCAGGGGGCGGGAACACATTACACCCATTTTAAAATCGCTGCATTGGCTCCCTGTGCGTTTCAGGATTGATTTTAAAGTTCTTTTAATGGTTTATAAATGTTTTAATGGTCTTGGGCCTTCTTATTTAAGTGACCTGCTTTTAAGATATGAACCCTCGCGGACCTTGAGGTCCTCTGGCACCGGCCTCTTAGTTGTCCCTAAGGTAAGGACCAAAACCTATGGGGAGAACTCATTCCACCATTATGGTCCTCGCCTCTGGAACGGCCTGCCAGAGAGCCTCAGGGCCGCAGAGACCATAGAGGTTTTTAAGAAGAGGCTCAAGACCCACCTTTTTAATTTAGCTTTTTTTATCATTTTTAGAATTATTTAATTTGATCTTTTCCTCTTTAAAAAAAAATGTAATTATTAACTTTATTTTTATAGTTAATTTATGTACACAATTGTTGTTTTAATATACTAACCATATTTATTTATTTTTATTATTATTTTTATTATTGTTATTTTTTATTTTTTAATTATAATTTTTTTTAATGCTTTTTATTCATTTATTCTTTAACTCTTCCTCACGGGAATCCGCTGTTCTGGGGTCCTCCTGCCTATGGGTGAGCTGGTGCTGCGGTGCTCATTCTCATTGGGGCGGCTGGGGTACCTCCATGTTGAGGGGGCTCTGGTCTGCCCTGTGTTGGGTGGGCACTGCAGTGATGACCCCTGTGGTTGGGCTGGACCTTGGAATAAACTGATCCCCGTAATATCGTTTCTCCACAACATAACTGAGTCAGACTTTTTCCTTGGAGCTGCAGTTTTTAATCTTTGTTCAGTTTTCCTGTGGGGGGTGTTATGTATTGTGGGGGCTGTGTGGAGGGAGGGAGGAGCTGGGGAGGGAAGGGTGATTGTAATTATATTTTTTTGTTATTATTATATTTTTATTATTATTTTTATCTTATTTTATTTTTATTTTATTTATTTATTTTTATGTAAACCGCCTTGGGTTTTTCACAAAAAGGAAAGGCGCTGTACAAATAAATAAAGTTTGAAGTTTGAAGTTTGAACAGAGACCCCTCGGCGTCTTCACCTCAAAGACCTTTATTCAAATCAAAACCTGCAGTTTGAAAAAGTTTACATTTACGCTCTGCAGAAAACCATGTCAGAGAATATGACACAGGTTTTTAGATTCTGGCTAAAAACGGCACAATCTTAATGAAAAGAGCGCCGGGAACGCTTTGGAAACAGATCCGAGTATAGTTGGAGTGGGACTTTAAAATGCTTCACAGAGATGAAATGTAACTAAAAAAACCCTTTGAAAGGTTTTGTGATCAGTACAGAGCTGATCCAGGATCACTTCATAGGTTTGTCCTGAACTAAAACATTCTTTGATAACAGCAGCAATGTTTGGATCAGCAGAAACATTCATGTTTTTGGTTTAAGGCTCTTTGTGCCAAATAACTGTCTGTCAAAATGATGGACAAACGTCATCATCCAATCAGTGATGGTTCTTCTTTGTTCCTTTTTGAACATTTCATTTGGATTTCTGAAAATGACTTTTGTTTGTTGAAACATTTCTTTCTTTTATTGTTTTGGTTTGTGAAATTTGGTTTTATTTTCTAAAACTTGTTGTTTTTTATGATGTGATTCGGTAATGAATTAGAAATGTAATTTATATTTATGATGGCAGCAGTCTGAGGCAGAAACAAAAGGCCTGATAGAGAAGAAACTGTTTCTGTGAGAAAAGGGCTCGTGGACAGAAACCTGACCTTCTGATGACCTTTGTTTGGAAGAAGCTGAAGCAGATTTTCGATTGAAACCAAAACATTTTAGAGAAGAATGAAAGACGTCTGCAAAGTGGAGCAGGAGTGAGATTGAGGAGCAGCTCAGTCTCTGTGCTGGAGATGACAAGGATTCCACAGACAGACAGAGACGCTCCACTATCAGAACTTTGAGCTCCAGAAGCTTCTCTGCTGGTTTTCTGTCTTTTTCTCCTTTAATACGAATAAAAAAGGATAAAAGAATCAAATAACTGACATACAAACATGTGTTTGTTTCTCATGCTGAACAGCAGCATCAACAGCATCTCCTTCTTTCATCCTTTCAGCTCCAAACATCCAGGAAATAGTCTGGAATGTTCCTGCAGCCTTGAACGGGGAATCTGCGCCCTCTGGTGGTCACTCTTAGAAACTCCAACCTGAACTCCAGAATGAAATGTGAACAGAAATGAATGGATTTGTTCTTGATCTGACATTTGAACCAACAAGCTCCTTTGCTGATGTTTAGTGGCCTCCACCATGTTTGGATCTTCATCAAAGTTGAGTCTGTTTCTGCAGAGTTCTGTTGAAATCACTCACACACTAAATCCATCAGAACAAGATGATCAACATGTTTGGATCAGAAAAACATCTGGCTTTCTCACAGCAGAAAAGAAAAGACATCTCCACGTCACACTGCAACACTCTAGGAGGGAATGATGGGATGTTTTCCAGCAGAAAAATGTGGCTCCATCTTCACGTTCACATCAACGTGTCAGAGGAACTCTTTCCTGGTTGAAGGAGTTTCCTTCAGGTCAAAATAGGATGACAGATCTCCCATCAGGCCTTGGGGCTCCTGACTTTAGGATGACTTCCTTCTTTCTCATAGAAACTCTTGGAAATCTCCTGTTTCATTGTCTCACATGCTTGTCCTTTTTTAAGGGGAATAAAACAATCAGGAACTTGATTTTCTGAACGTGTACATTTGTAACACATGCTATTTTCTCCATTTCCTTAAAGACGTAAATGTATAAATCAAATCAATATCACACTCTTCTGACAGAAAGGCTCCTAAAACAATTGATGTTTGTGAATCTTTGCTTGGATTTCTAGAATGAATCCTCCTGGCTGTTTGTTCCATTGACATAGAACTGGACGGATCATCTCTGATGTCATCCATACACTTTTACACTTTACTACTTGAAGCCTAAACTGTCAGCTCATAGGCGCTGCCATGTTGGCAGGAATGAACTCCGCCCACGGGGAGGAGGGGCTTGACCGGAATCAGTGGTCTGTGGTTTCTGCCTCCAATGATCCTCCATGTTTACTGCCGGCATTATTTGGAACCGACCATCTGCTAACGTCTTCAGCTTTAGCTAAAGACTCCAGCTAGACAACGCAGAGGTGGACTGATATTAGCATCATCAATCTTTATTGGTAAGTACTTTTGGTGTCTTACACATCATTTGTGAAGCTTTGAAGTATAGAGTGAACAAACAAAAAGATCTTCTTTGATGTTTTTGAAATCCATCTGAAATGATTTTCTGACGCCTTTCAGAGTAAACTATATCCATATATACCATCATAGATTATCTTTGTCACACTAAAGAACAAATTCTTTATGACGTCATGAACCCCATTTTTACCCTGAAGACCAACAAATCTCCTGCTACAGACGCTTTATCTGCAGAACTTTACCAAGCATTCTCTAATCATTTAGCTCCGTTCCTATTGCTAACATTTTTAGAAAGGAGAGAAAATAATCCTTTTTCTCAAGGAGTAATAACTCTTTTTCCAAAAGCAAAGAAAGACAGACTTTTCATTGATAACTGGAGACTGAATTCTGACTATAAAATGATGGCTTTGATATTCACTAATAGAATCAAAAGAGTTTTGGATCCAATCATTGATGAGATGCAGTCAGGTTTCATGAAAAACAGTCATATCTGGAATCATATTAGACTGGTATTAGATCTACTCCACTACTCTGATTTGGTTCCTGATGATCGCTTGATTCTTTTCCTGGACTTTTAGAAGACATTTGACACAATGAAACACCAATGTATTTTCAACTCTTTCAAATGATTTGTCTTTGGAGAATGTTGTTGTAATGCTGTCAGAACCTTCTACTCCAATGGTAACAGCTCTATTCTAATGAGACATGGCTCCACCCCGAGATTTGACCTAAAACGAGGCGTTCGCCAAGGACGCCCCATCTCACCATATCTGTTTCTACTCTGCACTCAAATCCTTACAAACCAAATCTCATCTGGTAATGTGCAGGGCATCACCATAGCTGATAAATGTAGTAGAGTGGTAAATGGACAGTCAGTTCCCTCTGTTTGGTTCTGAAACTCCATTAGGTTACAGGTCTATTTGTTACAGTTCTATAATATATGAATGGTTTTCCTCCTATAACTGCTGAATGTTTCAGTCATGAATGTAACTGTGAATGTGCTGTTGCTTTAAATGTGGTTGTGTTTAGCCAGTAGAGGGCAGTGTCGCGGAAGTTATTCCTGGACATTTATTTTGAAAGAACGGAAGACAGTCGTCTTCCTGTCAAGCTTCTTTAACTCCGCTGTGAATTCATCGGCGTGAAAGAAATCATTTCCGTGAAGTTGTAAGATCATTTACACAAAACATGTGAAACATGTATTTTGCTGTTACTTTGTTGGAGTTATTTGTTAGCGTTTAAGAACGATGATGTATTTTTACATGGATTACACAGAGGACGGGAATGTGAGTCGTGTTAGCAAGGACGCCATGACAGTTGTGTCGCGCGAACGAAAAAGGCGCCATTTCCAGTGTTCCTGAGTGTGTAATCCAGATAAAACGGTGAGTTTTTGGTTATTTATTTGTAGCTTTTCCAGTGGTTACTTAATATTGTGTTAGTAATTGTGATTTTCATGTTCATTTCTCTGTGGTCAGAGTCCACTGCTGTATTTTATTGAACTATTTTCAATATTTATGCTCAAATCTTTGCCAAAATACATCAACCAGTTACCAAAGGACAACCTCTGGGTTTTGTTTAGTTTTACCCACTGAAAGCAAGTCTGTGACCATTTTTGCTTTGTTTCAAAAACAATAAATTGCTGTATAAAAGCCCAGTTCTTGTGACCTATGAGGCAACATCACTTCTCTAGGCTACATAAAGAACTCATCATTAGCCAACTGGCTGATGATACCACACTCTTTTTACATTCTCTTTTTGTTTACATCTAGACAAGAACATTTGTAAAGACATTGATCGCACACTTCTTCATTTTACATGGAAAAATCAAAGACATCACAGAAGAAAATGTGTTCTTATGAAGGACTAGGAATCAGGAGGACTCCATTTTCTAGACTTCAACTCTCTCAATAATCCCTTTAAATGAATTGTTCTAAAAATGTTCTAAAGAACCCCACTTCTATCTGGAACATGAAACCATTTCAGATTTTCTCCCTTTTGGAGGCTTTCATTTGATTTTGAATTGTAACTGGAATGTTGAGAAACTCCCACAAAACATCTCTTTTGGTTCTATTTTTCCACACAGACATTTGGTGAAATTTGGTGAGTGGAGCACAGGAGTGAGTTTAAGAAGTTGCAGGACCAGGGGATTGTCATCCAGTGTGATTACTCCAACCGGAAGTCTGGAAAAACAAGGTGAGTGAGGCTGCAGACGTGACTAAATCAGTCTGGGCCTCCTTTCCTTTTTTCTAGCATTGCTTTAACAGTGGAGCCTGGACAGTCCCCGCTTGGTATTTCTGGTGGGAACCTCCACCTCTTGGTGGCATGGAAGGAAGGGTTGGTCCTTCCTTTGCTGTGGACTTTCAACTGAGTGTGCAGGTGGTTGAATGGAGACTCAGTGGGTGTTTCTTGGGTGGTCAAAGTTCCTGGTGGTTGGGGGGGGGGGCATTTTCTTTTGATTTATTTAAACTTTGACAACAGAAACTCAAACCTTTAATGTTAATAAACACATAAAAAGGAGAATTCCTAAAACATCCCTGTTATTTTTGTCTTTTTATGTCTCTCCCTGTTCCAGAGACACAAACAGGATCCAACGCCTGACTGCCTGTTTGTCCCTGATCCACACACAGATCTATCTAATACAGAACTGATCCATGATTCACTCAATCCTTGATTGGTCCTGTCACAAACTCACATCTATTCATAACATGTAGATGAAAGAAGAAAGTGATGATCTAGAAAAGAATCGGTTTGTCTGCAGGTCTTTGTTTCTCCAGATCCTGGAGCTGCTGAACATCTGAATCCAACTGATGTTTCAGATCAACACTCCAAGTTAGAACCAGAAGATGAAGTGCAGTTCTCCATCAGTCCACCGGGGGAGCTGCAGCACAATAACTGTCCACTTGATGCTGAGAGAGACAGTGGAGCTGATCTCAGATCAGTTCATGCTGCAGCTCTGACACTCATCTCCACTTCCTCTGATTCCTCCATCACTCTGCTCTCCACCTCCCAGGAACACCGTCCAGTCACAACATCTCTGCAGACCAGCTGCTGCTGATGCTGCTCTCTGATCCAAAAGGAGGAACATCAGATTCACCACTGCCACCTGCAGAGAGAAATGATAAAGACAGAGATGAAGGAGTGTCTCCTGATCCTGGTCTGTCAGTCAGTGATGCAGCACAGCAGCAGAAAGAGCAGCAGGAGCTTCAGTTCTGTTCAGAGCAGCAGCTTCCTGTCATCTTCACCTGTTGGAGCTTCTGCTGCTCTGATTGGCTGACTGTTGTCCTGAAGCCTGTCATCATTCTCCTCAGAGCTTCACTGAGAAGCTGCAGCTTCACAGGAAACTCTGCATCTTTGCTGTCAGACTAACTTTAGGACAAAACATCTGGAAGCAGCTGGACTGACTCCAACCCTCTACTGACCTCAGAGTCTGCAGTTTGGAGTTTGGACTCTTCACCAGATCCTGGAGCTGCTGAACATCTGAAGAAGGAAGGTTGTTGAGTCTCAGGTCCAATTCTGTCAGGTGGGACGTGTTGGACTTCAGAGCTGAGACCAGAGCAGCACAGCTGATCTTTGACAAACTGCAGAGGCTCAACCTGAATCCAGAAGAAAGAATTGAGTTTAAAGACAAAGTTCATGTTTTTCATCCTTCGGTTCTTCTAAAGAGTTCAGAGCTGAAGAAGATCAGAAAGTTTGGAAAAAGTCCAAAGATGTGAAGCAACAGCAGCAGATCAGAAGAGTCCAGCAGAAGCAGAGAAGAAGAACATTCAGGAACATTCAGGACAACATGCAGCTGCTTCAGTAAAGAAGTCCAGATGTGTGAAAGTCAAACATCAGCCTGTGGCTGCATCCAAACCAACTGATGTTTCTGCACAAACAGCAGAAAAAGTCCACTTCCTCTTTCTGCAAACAGCACTGAATCATGGGAGAATTTCAGCACCATGATGCTGGAAAGTCTTTATTCTGTTATTGGAATGAGTCTGAACTTCCAGAAAACATCAACCTTCATCCACATGAGATCAGTTTGATCTTCAGGAAGAAGCTTTCCTCACATCTGCAGTGAAGAGGATGAAGAAGAGGAAACATCACGGCAGAAATGCAGATTCAACTGACAGTTGGAAAAGGAATTTTCATTGGAATTATGAACCAAAAAAATATGACAATTTCAAATCCAATTGATTCTGCTTTGATTTCAAAATGTCAGATTCAATTGTATTTCTTCACCTTGAATCCTAAATTGTAAAAATCATTTTCAAATGACATGATCACATTGTAAAGTGAATTGTTCTTTGAGAATTGAAGGTCACTTTGAATTATGGGTAAAAAAACTTCCACAGGAAAACCTTGATCACATTTGAATGGATCTGACACAAAATCAAGAGAACAAAGTTTAAACCCCTGCAGATAAGATTCAAGAAAACAAAGTTGCTGAGTCATGGAAACTTGTCAAAGAGACATTGAAGAATTTTCCAACATCAAAGCTAAAATATTTCTCTGAAGTTTCTGTTTGATCAGTTTGTCAGTAAAAAGTTCTGTTCTAAACCTGAACTGAACTCATCCAGAAAGACTCACTGATGGAATGAAAGTGAAGATGGAAACTTTGTTGACTCAGCAGGAAGAAGACAGTTTGAGTGACGTCCAAAGTCTCAGCATCAGTTCAAGTCCCTGACTGTAGCTAGAAGAAGACTGGGAAAGGGGGTTTGTGTTTGTGTTAGCCTGGGGGCGGGGCTTGCAGCGCAGACTCTTCCTGGTAGGGGCTGTTCTCATGGGTTCTCACTGGTCTACGTCACACGGTGACGACCTGCTTGTTTTCATGGGTATGGGAGGGGCTGCGGCTAACAGCAGTGGTTTTTGGAGGATTACTCAAAAATGTGTGAATGGATCAAAATATCGCTTTGGGTTCTTTCTAGTGAAGAATGAAGAATGAACAATAAAATACACTTAAAAACTCACAAAGATGATTTTTGGGCCTGTAAATGAAGTATCTCATCGACAGTGGGATTTATAGGGAGAACTTTCCATTTACTTCATTTATTATCTTGGTGGTAGTGAAGTCCAAAACGAACCTAACTAACCCTAACCCATCACTAAGTTTTATTAACATTTGAAAACAATAATGAATCCATGGTTGATATTGGAATCCATCAGGGTACAGAACTCCAGGCTGCAGAGAATCAATGCAACATAGTGCAAATACAGTGTTATTTACTTTTTTATTTACATGGATGTTATTTATGAAGGACATTTCTATTAAGGATTTTTTGTGCCACTAATTCAAACAAAAATTACAGTTTTGGGATCATAATTTTCTAAATTGTAAACAAAATTACGTCATTATTTGAAAATGAAAACAAGAAATATTTGCTTTCAAAAACTTGCTTATTTTTTCTTTCAAGAAATATTTTCAGATGTCTTGTATCTCATCTGACTTATCTTTGACTTTGTGTTCATTAGTTTCAGTTTAGCATAATATATGTGCCACACTAAACAGCCAATCACAGACAAGAGGGTTGATGCTGATTGGTCTAGATCAGGGGTCTCAGTTAGATCCTTTGGTTGTAAATGTGTAAGAAGTATATACTGTATTATTAACTGTTTTCTGTACAAAATTATAAACAAATGTATGTATTTATTAATAATTATTTATTAATACTACATTATTAATAACATCAATAAACAAACAAAAAATCAATAAGTAGATAAATCAGTAATAAATGTCAGTTTTCTGTTTCTTCAGTCTTCTATATTTGCTGTATTCAGATTTAAATGTCTTTATTAACACAATCATGAACCGTTTTTTATTTTTTTCTCTTATTACTTTTCAAACATTTGAACTTTGGTCACAAGTTATTTAGAGCAGCCAGTCACTCACTCCTATATTTTTATAGTAGAATTCAATTCGTCACAGTGGTCACACGGCCATCAGAGCAGAATCGCTCCAGTCGCTGCAGAATGAGACGCCTGCTGGTGACGTCACCCACGACTGGAATTTTACGCCTGGAGTACAATCACGCACAAATCACGTCATTGAACTGACTCTGAAATAAATTCAGTGATCAGAGTGTGCGACTACAGAGGAAACTTTCCAAAAACATGTCTTTTGAACACTGAAAATGAAATTCACTTCAGAAATTAGAAAATACTGAATTTCACACACAGACAGAGAAACACAGAGAGAACAGACGACTAGATACAAAATAGAACAAGTTACTGGAAAGATCTGTGTAATATCTGATATCCTGGAGCACTAGAGAATGAGATTCTTCCCTTTTTTCATTTGATATTTGGATTTTTTCTCCTTTGTATTGCCTGCCTCTGTTTAGTGGACGAGCAAACCGCTTCCTCCTCTGCCTTTCATGTTCCTGCACGTTCACAGAGCAAGTGAGAAAGATGTTCTTCAAGTTAAAAAGAAACGCTGCAGACGATCACACTGCTTGAAAAGTATGAACACCACTCAGAAGTTCATCCCAGTTATCAGTCGCAATCAAAACCAGCCAACGTAGACCGTGTGATTCTGGATACGTTGGGTGATCGCTGTGAAGTAGAAACCGGCATTTATTCTCTGCAGTTGACCCATCCCCTGCTGGAGCGCGGTGGACTGCAGACAGTCGCGCTCGGGAAGCATTTGGTACATTAACTGTATCCTAACCTTAACCTTTCCTCCCGGCCCGTGAGGCCAAGAAAAAAACAAAAAGTTCAGCACTGGCTGCACGTTTTGAGAAAATGACGAACGAATAGACACTTTCTAAAAAATAGAAGTAACTTATTAATGTGGTCTGAGGAGGGGGGTGTCAGGTTTCCTGCCCCAAATATTTCCTTTTTCAAGCCCGGTCAGTGTCACGCCCCAAAGAGCCACATACTCTATTCTGATTGGTCGGTTTGTCAGCTCCACACACAACACAGAAGAAGTGCCGTTCATACAAAACCTGAAGGTCGCACAAACATTAAACTTTAATATGAAGGTGGGGGCCGCTAAATATCATCTTGGGGGCCGCTAAATATAATCTTGGGGGCCGCTAAATATCGTCTTGGGGGCGTCTAAATATCATCTTTGGGGC
The DNA here is from genome assembly GCA_014656515.1 of Oryzias celebensis. Taxonomy (NCBI): domain Eukaryota; kingdom Metazoa; phylum Chordata; class Actinopteri; order Beloniformes; family Adrianichthyidae; genus Oryzias; species Oryzias celebensis. The sequence continues at coordinate 142,299 of BNCR01000044.1, forward strand.
GTCTAAATATCATCTTTGGGGCGTCTAAATATCATCTTTGGGGCGTCTAAATATCATCTTTGGGGCGTCTAAATATCATCTTGGGGGCCACAAATTGCCTTCAAGCCGCCAGTTTAAAACCCCTGATCTAGATTCTATCCAATCCAGCATCTCTGCCTCACATTGACGGTGTCCTGTTCTGTTGAAAGGATTTTGTAGTTTTCAACCATTCTGGCCCGTTTGTCTTTGAGTAGAACCCAGAAGGAGCAGTAAAGTCCAAAATACAACAAGGTTCTGCATTTATTTCTAGAAGTGTAGCTTCTGCGTGTTTAAAAGGCTCGCAGCAGAAAAAAACCTCTTAGCTCTGTCCAGCCGGACGTTACATTATGTTACCATTATGATTTGTATCAAAACACATCAACAGTAAGATAAGCAGAACTCTAAAGACTTTCATGTCTGCAATATTACTCCAAGAAAACAAAGATGCTGATGTACAGCCAGAAGAAACTAACATTGTGTTTCTGCACTTTAAATGGTTCGGGTGAATACTCTATTCTGATTGGCTGCTGGGTGTGGATGCACACCTAAAAAGAAGTTCTGGTCAAAAGGTTCTACATGTGCAGGCTTCTTTAAAACAAACTTTTCCATCATGATGTGGACAAAAACAAGCAGTAAAAGGTGAACTTTCTCTCTGAACTGATGCTTTATTGAACCTATCAAGACGATCAGCAAATATATCGCTTTCCTTTGCCGCTGCAGTCGAGGTCTGTGGCGACTTAGTGACACGTTGTCATGTTACCATGACAACATGCTGCACCACTGATAAAATAGTCCACTTTTTGCGATCTAAACAGAAAAGAACAAAGTACTAAAAATTGATTGAATATTTGTTTCTTTTGTAAGTGACCATGGTATAAACCGGATAATTCCTGACAAAGTTTGAATTATTAGAAATTGACTGACGCAGTGAAAGCCTGAACTCCATGGTGCAATTTTAAAATAAATATTGACACGTTTCATGATAATATTATTTTTAAAGCCAATTTTGAATAGTCAATGACATATTTGTTGAATCCTTTTATTTTAAATATATTTATTTGCAAATTTAAATCAAGTTTTCTCCAACATGAAGAACTCTGCCTGAAGATCAAGTCTCTGATTGTAGAATCACAACAAGCAAAGAACTCTCTGCTCCTGCTGTTATTGGAATGAGTCTGAACTTCCAGAAAACATCAACCTTCATCCATATCAGATCAGTTTGATCTTCAGGAAGGAGCTTTCCTTCCAACTGCAGTGAAGAGGATGAAGAAGAGGAAACATCTGCAGACCTTTGTGGAAAAGAAAAGATCAGTCCTGAAGGAAACTGACATTAGAAATGAAGAAGAAGATGGAAAGAAACATTCAAACATGAGATCTTCTGCCACAGTGAATGGACTAAAGCTCAGAAGAAGAAAACAGCCTTCAGCATGAAGATGGTCAGCATGCAGCAGGAGAACATCAGCCTCATGTCTGCAGTTTAGTGTCAACACAACTTTCTCATCATATTGATGTGAACACAACTGAAACATGGAGTCTGACCTCAGAGTCTGCAGTCTGCAGTCTGGACTCTCCAGAAAACCACACAGATGAAGAACTCCTGAATCCTGCAGGTTGTAGTTCTCGCTCAGGTCCAGTTCTGTCAGATTAGACGGGTTTTTCTTCAGAGCTGAACTCAGAGCTTCACAGCTGATCTTTGGCAAACTGCACCTACACAACCTGAAATCAGACAGAAAAGTGTGTTCAGGAGCAGTGATGCAGCTGGAGGTTTAGCAACTTCTTTTGGATTTTGACATTTTCACCAACATGTTGGTAAATTAAGATTCAATCCATTTGAAATGACTTTAAAATGAAGTGAAAACAGACGAGGAATTGAAATGTCATTTATCATCATGAATTTTTCATTACAAAACACATTGAATCTGAATAAAGCGGGTTTGTGTTTGTGTTAGCCTGGGGGCGGGGCTTGCAGCGCAGACTCTTCCTGGTAGGGGCTGTTCTCATGGGTTCTCACTGGTCTACGTCACACGGTGATGACCTGCATGTTTTCATGGATATGGGAGGGGCTGCGGCTTACAGCAGTGGTTTTTGGAGGATTACTCAAAAATGTGTGAATAGATCAAAATATCGCTTTGGGTTCTTTATAGTGAAGAATGAAGAATGAACAATAAAATACACTTAAAAACTCACAAAGATGATTTTTGGGCCTTTAAATGAAGTATCTCATCAACAGTGGGATTTATAAGGAGAACTTTCCATTTACTTCATTTATTATCTTGGTGGTAGTGAAGTCCAAAATGAACCGCTTGAAAAGTATGAACACCACTCAGAAGTTCATCCCAGTTATAGGTCGCAATCAAAATCAGGCCAGAGAGAAAATCTTTCCTTCATTTTTTTTGTCTGAAATGTTTTCATTTGTAACTCAGATATCCCAGAAGTCACGGACCTTTAAAACGATTTAGAAAAAAATGAAAATCCTAGAAGTGTCATTTGTGCACAAAACACATCAACAGTAAGATAAGCAGAACTCTAAAGACTTTCATGTCTGCAGTATTACTCCAAGAAAACAAAGATGCTGATGTACAGCCAGAAGAAACTAACATTGTGTTTCTGCACTTTAAATGGTTCGGGTGAATATTCTATTGATGGGAAGAAACATTCAAACATGAGATCTTCTGCCACAGTGAATGGACTAAAGCTCAGAAGAAGAAAACAGCCTTCAGCATGAAGATGGTCAGCATGCAGCAGGAGAACATCAGCCTCATGTCTGCAGTTTAGTGTCAACACAACTTTCTCATCATATTGATGTGAACACAACTGAAACATGGAGTCTGACCTCAGAGTCTGCAGTCTGCAGTCTGGACTCTCCAGAAAACCACACAGATGAAGAACTCCTGAATCCTGCAGGTTGTAGTTCTCGCTCAGGTCCAGTTCTGTCAGATTAGACGGGTTTTTCTTCAGAGCTGAACTCAGAGCTTCACAGCTGATCTCTGACAAACTGCAGCCCCACAACCTGAAATCAGACAGAAAAGTGTGTTCAGGAGCAGTGATGCAGCTGGAGGTTTAGCAACTTCTTTTGGATTTGGACATTTTGACCAACATGTTGGTAAATTAAGATTCAATCCATTTGAAATGACTTTAAAATGAAGTGAAAACAGACGATGAATTGAAATGTCATTTATCATCATGAATTTTTCATTACTAAACACATTTTCTAAATGCAGGGCAGAAATGCAGATTGAACTGACAGTTGAAAAATGAATTTTAATTTGAAACATGAAACCAAAAAAACATGACGATTTCAAATCCAATTGATTTTGCTTTGATTTCAAGATGTCAGATTCAATTGTATTTCTTCTTCTCTAATCCTAAATTGTAAAATGAATTTTACAAATGACATGATTACATTGTAAAGTGAATTGTTCTTTGAGAATCGAACCTTTGTTGATTGATTGTGTTTCATACAGTGCCTTGTGAAAGTATTGGGAACTGAAAAATTGTCTGTCTGATTTATCCAGTTATTAGTGAAAATATTTTTCGCTGCTTCAGCACAAAGCAGTCCAGGGACCACGCAACAACGCTGTGGCGTTACAAGCCTGTCAACAGTTAGAATGGCCACGTCAAAGTCCAGACCTGAATTCAATCAAAAATCTGTGGAAGGAGCTAAAAACTGCTGATCACAAACAGCTCCATCCAACCTCATTGAGCTCCAGCTGTTTCGCAAAATATTAACTTAAGGGGCTGAATCATTTTGCACGCCCAATTTTTCAGTATTTTTTTTTTTTTTAAAGTTTGAAATATCCAATAAATTTTGTTCCACTTCATGATTGTGTCCAACTTGTTGTTGATTTTTCACAAAAAAAATATAGTTTTATATCTTTATGTTTGAAGCCTGAAATGTGGCAAAAGGTTGAAAAGTTCAAGGGAGCCGAATACTTTCACAAGGCAGTACATGTATTATTATTCCAATAGTTTAAAATAAACCATTTCAAATCAAATCAATCATCTTAAAAATACTGTAGTGATCTTGAAAACAGCAAGAGTGCATTGTGGGAGTTCAGTTTAATTCTGTTGGTGTAGTTGCACCACGAGTGAAAGGATTATTGCAGGCATCACGTCTGCTATGCTGTTGGTTTGTCAAATGTTAAAAATGTCTATCAAGTAAATACTTGCTGAGGATATTGGACTCTGCCGTTCCTAAAGCCTCTTTAACTTCCAGTTGACTGTGGTAATGCAGTGTATGAGACTCGGTTCAGCATGACTTATCTTCTGCCCGATAGAAAGGTTTAGGTGATAGAATCTAGTGCCTCGCTAGTCAGCAAAGTAAAGTTCTGTTCTATCTAGATCTACAGCGACACACAGCAGCCGCTTCAATACAAACAGATGACATTCCGTCGTGTCTCTGTCTTTCCCTCTGCATGACATCTGTGGAACGTGCGCTCTAGGTTTCTTACCCCTGGACTAAAGCTTCGTTTCCACTGAGCGGTCCGGTCCGGTAAGGAATGGTACGGTACAGTCCAGTTCATTCTGGCGAGTGTTTCCACTCAGTTAAGCCACTAAGTCACTTCCACTGAGCGCTTTGTTTTCACGGTGCATGCGTGGTGTAGTCTGCTAGCATGCGTGGTGTAGTCTGCTAGCATGCATGGTGTAGTCTGCTAGCATGCGTGGTGTAGTCTGCTAGCATGCATGGTGTAGTCTGCTAGCATGCGTGGTGTAGTCTGCTAGCATGCGTGGTGTAGTCTGCTAGCATGCGTGGTGTAGTCTGCTAGCATGCGTGGTGTAGTCTGCTAGCGTGCGTGGTGTAGTCTGCTAGCGTGCGTGGTGTAGTCTGCTAGCATGCATGGTGTAGTCTGCTAGCGTGTCATTGCGTCATTGTAGAGCGACCACTAGAAAAGCAACAACAATGGAGGTCATCCAGCAGCTCGTCTTTTTATTTCATTACTTCTGGTACATCATATAGAACAGGAATTTAATGTTGTTTGAAAGAAGATTGTGGAATAAGACAAATACCGCTGTAAAGAATCATTGGAAACGTTAGCTTAAATGAGCGCTATATTGGCTCTTTCTAATGTTGTCATCAGTTTCTGCCAATCAACAGGTGGCTACAGAGGCTCCGCCCCAAACATTCTATTCAACTTTTCAATGGACCTACCACTGATGGGGGCTCAGAGGGATGGTTCTGTACTGTTTAATGGGTCCATTTTACAATAGAGATGCTCAAAACACCGGACCGGACCGCTCAGTGGAAACTGGGCTTAAATGTTTCAGTTGATCCAGTTCTGGAACTTCTAAAGAACCTGTGTGTGTTTGCACATATACAGGTCCAAGTCAATCACTAGTCGTTTTATTGTCGGGTCTTGACTGATCCGCTCAGAAACGGCTTTAAGCTGCTGGTTCCGCCTAAAGCCGGAATTACACTGTTCTGTCTGTGGTGTGTCTCTGTTGTGTTGCACAAAAAACCTTCAATAATCAAAGGAATGTTTCCATCGACTCCATCATGTCTCTGCAACACAATACAAGTTTTACAGAGAAGTTCTATTTCAGTCTGTTGACGTGTGAATAACGAGACAAAAAGCAGAGAAATGGAAAAATATAACATCATTTATGACACAAAACATCATTTATGACACAAAACAAACATTTTAAAATAACTCAGTGTGTGACGGTGGTGGGTGGGGGGCATCATCCTGATTACCAATCCTCTGGATCTTGTATCTATGGGGGGTGCAGTACAATATTCCTATGAAAGTCAGAGGGAGTAAAGACGGACCAGAGATGCCGCAGAGACAATGGAAACTGACAGTCGTGAGATGGACTCTTCAGCAACTCAAGGGAGACGCACCGTTGATGGACCATTGAGATTCTGGAATAACAGCAGCTGAACCACAGAACTCGTCGCACCAAACCTTCTTATTATTTTGATTCTACCTGACTGAGGTTTGGAAAATTCCAAGTTTATTCATTCAACCGCTTTGCACAAATAGCGTTTGTTTAAACTACACATCAAAGTGAAGGTCCAAGGACCACATCCAACCCGCCATGTAATTCTAGATCAGTTTGATCTTCAGGAAGGAACTTTCCTTCCATCTGCAGTGAAGAGGATGAAGAAGAGGAAACATCTGCAGACCTTTGTGGAAAAGAAAAGATCAGTCCTGAAGGAAACTGACATTAGAAATGAAGAAGAAGATGGAAAGAAACATTCAAACATGAGATCTTCTGCCACAGTGAATGGACTAAAGCTCAGAAGAAGAAAACAGCCTTCAGCATGAAGATGGTCAGCATGCAGCAGGAGAACATCAGCCTCATGTCTGCAGTTTAGTGTCAACACAACTTTCTCATCATATTGATGTGAACACAACTGAAACATGGAGTCTGACCTCAGAGTCTGCAGTCTGCAGTCTGGACTCTCCAGAAAACCACACAGATGAAGAACTCCTGAATCCTGCAGGTTCTCGTTGTTGCTCAGGTCCAGTTCTGTCAGATTAGTCGGGTTTTTCTTCAGAGCTGAACTCAGAGCTTCACAGCTGATCTTTGACAAACTGCAGAACTTCAACCTGAAATCAGACAGAAAAGTGTGTTCAGGAGCAGTGATGCAGCTGGAGGTTTAGCAACTTCTTTTGGATTTGGACATTTTGACCAACATGTTGGTAAATTAAGATTCAATCCATTTGAAATAACTTTAAAATGAAGTGAAAACAGACGAGGAATTGAAATGTCATTTATCATCATGACTTTTTCATTACTAAACACATTTTCTAAATTCAGGGCAGAAATGCAGATTGAACTGACAGCTGAAAAATGAATTTTTATTTGAAACATGAAACCAAAAAAACATGAAGATTTAAAATCCAATTGATTTGCTTTGATTTCAAAATGTCAGATTAAATTGTTTTTCTTCTTCTTGAAACCTAATTTGTAAAATGAATTTTACAAATGACATGATTACATTGTAAAGTTAATTGTTCTTTGAGAATTGATCACATTTGAATGAATCTGACACAAAATGAACGAACAAAGAAAGTTTCAACTCTCTGGTTCCTTTCAAATCACAGGAACAAAAAGCACATTTAGAAACTTGTTGAAATGTTGGATTTCATGTTGGACTTTTGGAAACAAACTATTAGAAGTGTAGAAAAATCCAGGTAAACATGAACTTTCTCTGCAGAAACTCAAAGATGTTAACTAAAATAAAAGCATGAATCAGAGCTAAACTTTCCTTTTTCTCTTCATCCTGACTGGAAAAAGCAGGTTGTGCAGAAAAACAGTGAAAAAGTCTTTAGTTCTCCTTTGAAAGCATTTACTGACATCTGTAAACTGTAGAGGGGCCTTGAAACACATTAGGATCCACGGGGCCCAAAATGTCTGAATGTGGCCCTGCAGAGGAGCTGCTGATGGTTCTACTGTTAAGGTGCATTCACACCGAATGCGATTCATGGCCAATTCAGGTGTCCCGCCCCTCCTACGACACGTGGAGAATTCTCTGATCACTGCATGGCTAAAAATGTGTTCCCTAAGATTGCCGCTACTGCCGCGTGTGGGAGGAGCTAGCAGCTAATGTTTTTAGCCTTATTTCTACATGGAGCTAGCTGCCCAGAAAGGGATACAGCAGGTTAACAATATAAATGGAAGTTCAGGAGAACTATGGATCGATCCACCATATTGGATGTTTTCTCCGCTGTCACTGAAAACGTCACGTTTCCAAAGTTGAGTTCCTGATTGGTTGAGAAGACACAGCCACCTCCCCAGAGTTCAGATTTTTTCTTCACTTTGACCATATGGTCTCAATATAAGGACTTAAAGATTCAAAACCACAACTGAATGGATCTGCAACCACAACTGCATGTTCACACATCAATCAAGTTTCATCAAACTGCAAAATAAATCTGCCCAAAAGATTTAGGTTTGTAAATGTGTAAAAAGGGATCTGCATGCCTGTAAAAAAGATTTGCTTCTTGTAAACTAATCTAATAAAGGTTTTTTTAGCATTATTTTTGCGGACGCAAAATAAAAAAAAACTGCCTGTTTGCTCCTGAAGTTTTAGTTGGGAATTCTGTCCTTGTCTTTACATGTCTTTATGATTGGATGACCACAAATCAAACTGTCCAATCAGAGAGCAGGAGGCTTCCTGTCATCTTGTCTCGACTTTAAGGCTGATTTCAGTTTTAACCTGACAGAGATAAATGTACAGTGTTGTGTTTTTTCGGCGCTTTGTTGTGTTACTTTTGTTGGTGTTGCACAAAATTAGGAAAACACTAAATATTTTTGCAGTAATCTCAAGTTAAAAGTTATTTGCTTTAGTTTGAAATGTTTTAATCACACCTAAAAAATTATATTGACAATAACAGGTTTTTAAAAATCAAATCACTCTGATGTGTTTCACAAAGACACAGGATCTCACACAACAAACAGAAATGAACTTGATGTTAAAAGACGACGCCAGGAGTCCAGCTCTGATAAAATGACACAAGAGCAAAGAAAACAGAATCATTTGATTTTATTTACATTTCCAGACTTTGTTTGTTTTGTTCATATTTGTATCATTTTGACAGGATATTTTTTATGGAGAGAAAAATATTTTGGAATTTGTATAAGTTAAATTTTTTATATATAAAATGACATAAAAGTAAATAAATGTTTTTTCTTTTAATGTTTACTTTATTTCTAACTTATAAATTTTTGACAAAACACATATTTTTATGGAGAGCAAAATAAAAACAAGATCGTTTTGTAAAATCCACAAAATAAAAACATAGAGGCTCCATAAGGACATTCAGGTTTGTTAGCACCACCTCATTCATTTCAACACATGAACAGGAGAAAATCTACATTGTATAGTAGTCTACATAGTGTGTAAACAGGTTGCTCATTGGCACTCGGGCAGTGGAAAGAAGTTCATCTCCAGGACAAAACTTGCTTTTAACTGAAATGGTTTTGCTTTTGTGTTCAACAAATTGGAAATAATGATCTAGTTGCTCAATGTCCTACGTATTCATCCATGTTCATATTTACGCTCTCTTCATTCTACTTTGACCAATCTCCAACTCTGCATTAGCGCTCATGCATCACTAAATGTATTTTTATTTGTATCTGTTTTGCTTCTTTTAACCAAGAGACAATGTCAGAGCCGACTTTTTCACACATTTATTTGTTTTATTGATGTCATTGATGGTTTCACTGCAGCAAAATGTGATTAATGAAGAAATGAGGGTTTCTGTAGTTTAGTAATTGTAATTTATTTACCAAAATTTGAACTGTAACTTGTTACGTTGTACTCTGTTACTGACAAAAGTAAATTGACAGTAACTCATCACTTTGTAATTCATTACCCCAAACACTGTAAGTTACTTAAAAAAATATTCTTACACAGTTGATCAATAGAGTCATCTCACATCCATGAAACTCAAATTATTGCATTAATCCAAATGGATGTGGAAAAAAGAACTTTTGTTTCTTTTATTAACTTTTTTCTGTCTTTTTAAACATCCATCATAACAGATTCACAGCTGTGCTTCCTGGGTTTCCCATCAATCAAGATGACTCTAAACTTTGTGAATACTGGGGTCCAATCCAGTACTTTTCACAGTTCATTGATGACAATATTTTTGAGGATCTGACAGTTTTTACAAATCAAAGAAAGCTGCAAACTACAGGAGTCTCACTGAAAACCACTGTCCAAAAAAATCTAGATTTTCTTGCAGCCTTTGAAGAGACAAGATTTGTCTGTTTTAGCACCAGGACTGAGAAACAAACGTTGATCTCAAAGACTCTGTGAAATAGAAGACCTGGTTCTGATCCAAGCTGGGTTCTAAATAAGCCCCAGAACCAGGTCTGTGGGAAAGAGCTTTCAGTCTGCTGCACTTTGACCTCTTCCTATCTCTTCATAAGGAGCTGCTGCTCTGTGGGTCAGAAATCTGCTGCAACTGTTTGTCCATTTCAACCTGCAGTTCTGGGATTGATTCATGTTTTCTTTCAAGAACACAGAGAACATGAACTGATCCCAGATATCAACACCTGGATGGACTTAGGTTCTCCTGTTTAGTCTGATGTTTGTATTCTACCTACTGCTGGTTCGTCTTCAGTGATGCTATCTGACACTTTCTCCTAAATCAGAGAAAAACAGACACAAACTGTCGTAGAGAATCAACATTTGAATGAAATCTGACCTGAGAGTCTCCAGTTTACAGTCTGGACTCTCCAGTCCAGCAGACAGAAGCTTCACTCCTGAATCCTGCAGGTTGTTGTAACTCAGGTCCAGATCTCTGAGTCTGGAGGACTGAGAGCTGAGAACTGAGGACAGAGCTGCACAGCTTCTCTCTGACAGATTACAGCGACTCAGTCTGAAGAAAACAAAGACAGACAGCAGTTATTGAATCTTTCATTTTTCTAATCAAATTCATTTGTTCTCTGAAGGTGATTTTCATGAGAGTTCTTACAGAACTTTGTTGGAGGCTTTGATCACTGGCAGCAGCCTCAGAAGACCTTCCTCTGAAGCAGAGTATTTCTGCAGGTCAAACTCTTCCAGAACTTCTTCTGATGACAGTAAGATGAAGACCAGAGCTGACCACTGAGCAGGAGACAGTTTATCTGTGGAGAGACGTCCTGACCTCAGGAACTGTTGGATCTCCTCCACTAGAGAACCATCATTCAGTTCATTCAGACAGTGGAACAGGTTGATGCTTTTCTCTGCAGACAGATCCTCACTGATCTTCTCCTTGATGAACTGGACTGTTTCCTGATTGGTCTGTGATCTACTTCCTGTCTGAGTCAGCAGACCTCGTAGGAGACTCTGATTGGTCTGCAGTGAAAGACCCAGGAGGAAGCGGAGGAACAAGTCCAGGTGTCCGTTTGGACTCTGTAAGGCCTTCTTCACAGCACTCTGGTACAACTGGACTGGACTGATTTGATTGAGTTTAAAGATCTTTGATTTTCTCTTTTGTTCCATGAGGTTGGTTCCAGAGGTGATGAAGGTCCGGTAAACATGAAGAGCAGCCAGAAACTCCTGAACACTCAGATGGATGAAGCAGAAGACCTTGTCCTGGTACAGGCCTCTCTCCTCTCTAAAGATCTGTGTGAACACTCCTGAGTACACTGAGGCTGCTCTGATATCGATGCCACACTCTGTCAGGTCGGATTCATAGAAGATCAGGTTTCCTTTCTGCAGCTGCTCAAAAGCCAGTTTTAGCAGAGACTTCATCATCTTCCTGCTCTCTGGACTCCAGTGAGGATCTGTCTCAGCTCCTCCATCATACTTGACCTTCTTGACTTTGGCCTGAACCACCAGGAAGTGGATGTACATCTCAGTCAGGCTCTTGGGCAGCTCTCCTCCCTCTCTGCTCTTCAGCAGATCCTCCAGAACTGTAGCAGTGATCCAGCAGAAGACTGGGATGTGACACATGATGTGGAGGCTTCGGGATCTCTTGATGTGGGAGATGATCCTGCTGGCCTGCTCTTCATCTCGGAATCTCTTCCTGAAGTATTCCTCCTTCTGTGGATCATTGAACCCTCTGACCTCTGTCACCATGTCAACACACTCAGCAGGGATCTGATTGGCTGCTGCAGGTCGTGTGGTTATCCAGAGGCGAGCAGAGGGAAGCAGGTTCCCCCTGATGAGGTTTGTCAGCAGATCTCCCACTGAGGTGGACTTTCTAGGGTCATTTAGGATCCCAGTCTTGTGGAAGTCCAGAGGAAGTCGCCACTCATCCAGACCATCAAAGATGAAGAGAACCTGGAAGTCTTCAAAGCTGCAGATTCCTGCTTCTTTGGTTTCAGGGAAGAAGTGATGAACAAGTTCCACCAAGCTGAACTTCTCCTCTTTCAGCACATTCAGCTCTCTGAAAGTGAATGGAAATGTGAAGTGGAGGTTCTGGTTGGCTTTGCCTTCAGCCCAGTCCAGAGTGAACTTCTGTGTTAAGACTGTTTTCCCGATGCCAGCCACTCCCTTTGTCATCACGGTTCTGATTGGTTCTTGTCTTCCAGCTGGGAGTTGAAAGAGCTCTTCTTGTCTGATGCTTGTTTCTGCTCTGTCTGCTTTCCTGGACGCTGCTTCAATCTGTCTGACCTCATGTTCTTCATTCAGATCTCCAGTTCCTCCCTCTGTGATGTAGAGCTCTGTGTAGATCTCATTCAGAAGGGTTGGGTTTCCTGCTTTAGAGATCCCCTCAAACACACACTGGAACTTCTTCTTCAGACCAGATTGGACTTTATGTCGACAAACTAAAGCAGCAGATCCTGAATGAAGACAACAAACAGAATAAATCAACTCTCTGCAGCCCTGAAGGATGAGGGTTTGAATCCCTGTGGTTCCATGTGTTGAGACATCAGGAAATCTTCATTTATCAGCAGCTGAAACCTTCAGAGAAATCCTCTTACTGCTCTGCAGTCCATCAGCCAGCTCCTCCTGCTTCATTCTCCTCAGGAAGTTCACTGTGATCTTCATCAGTGACTCTCTGCTGCTCCTCTGCTCTTCATCTTCAGCCTCCAGCTCCTCCTCCTCCTCCCTGTGACTCAGAAGCTTCTGGATCTTCTTCAGCTCCTTCTTCACAAAAGTGACCATGTTGTCCTCCAGCAGCTGCAACAGAATTCTAGATGAATGAGCCAATCAGAGTGAAGTCATGGAGCCAAACATCAGCTCCATGTTGGACACACTGACAATCCACTGGTCTCCAAAGTGCAGCATGGAGATGACTGTGGACAGAATGATGGAAAAGTAGTTGTTGTTCATGTACAGACCAGAAAGATGGAGTCCAGCTGTGTTTGATGCTGCTGGACAGACTGACCACTGGGAGTCTCTGAGCTCTGCTGGTCCACTCTGTGGAGAATCAGAACAATCAGCTCCATTCTGTCTGTGCTGGTGGGTTTCAAACCAAACTAACTGGAGTCGGGTCAGTTCACCAAGTCACAGCTAGAATGTTCTACAAACAAGTCAGTCCTCATTCAGTCCAATGGAAAATGACCCAACTAAACAACACATAGAAGCATATTTATAATATTTGTTCCTCTGTAGTTCCATTTATTATTCATAAAGTTACTGTGGGAGTTTTTCCATGAATCTTATTAGATTCTATTTGAAATAATCTCATATTTAGATCAGCAAACCAGTGGATCATATCAACACGTTCTCTGTCTATGTCTATAGAAAGTCACTGAAGTGTCTATAATGTCTTTGAGCCAAAGGCTCCACCTGCTAAACCATCCATTGTCACTTGTCCACATCCTGGGTGAAATACTTGGATTATAGCAACGCACTCAATTTTTTGCAAGAGCTCAAACAGGCCTGCATTTTTTTTTCTAAAGTTCCCGTACAGTGTGTAAATTGGACTGTGTGGGTGTGGTTGTGTGAGCGCGTCCGTGCATGAGAAAAGGTTTGAAACAATTTAAAAGGAAAACTTTGTGTTATTTTTTATTTTGATTGTCAGTACATTGCCATGTTAGAAAACTGAGAGTCGGTAATTGTGGGGAAAACTTTTATTAGTTTAGACTATTACAAGGCCTGTTTCATTAGTTTGTTTTTTTTAAATAATTATGTTAATCAGCAATTCAAAAGTGATGGCTGATTTTGATTATTTAATTTTCAATAATTTTTTATTTATTGTTACTTTTGTAAGTTTCAAGTGATTTCAGTGAGAATTGTGGGTTTTTCCTTCTTTAACTGAGGGGTACCAACAATTTTGTCCACGTGTGTAACTCCATCTAACAGAGGGGATGTATGGGTGATACATTTTGTTTTTTTAAAAAAGAAAAAAAAACAATTATTTTATCAGATTTCTTTCTAAATGTCTGTTTTAGTTACAAGTTATTTTAATATTTTTTTCTTACAACTATGTCTGCCTAGTTTTATCCCTGAATGTTATCAACATGTTAAAGCTGTTTTGAAAAATTAAAAGAACATTTCTTCTTTGCATTAAAATTGAACTTTTATCCTTTCCACAGAACATCCATCTGTTCATCTTTTTTCCGCTAATCCGGAACTGGGTTGTGGGGGGAGCAGTCTAAGCAGAGATGCCCAAACTTTCTCTCTCCATGGCCACTTCTTCCAGCTCCTCTGGGGGGACCCCAAGACGTTCCCAGGCCAACCAAGAGACATTGTCTCTCCAATATTTCCTTGGGTCTTCCCCGGTGCCTCTGCCCGGTGGGAAATGTCTGGAACACCTCCCCAGGGAGGTGTCCAGGAGGCATCTGAACCAGATGCCCGAGCCACCTCAACTGGCTCCTCTCAATGTGACGGAGTATCGGGCTCTACTCCGAGTTCCTCCCGAGTGACAGAGCTTCTCTCCTTATCTCTAAGGGAGCGCCCAGCTACTCTAGCGGGGAAACTCATTTCAGCCGCCTGTATCCGGGACCTCATTCTTTCAGTCATGACCCAGAGCTTATGACCATTGATGAGTATTGGAGCATAGATCGACCGGTAAATTGAGAGATTTACTTTCTGGCTTAGCTCTCTATTCACCACAACAGACCGGTACAGCGACCGCATAACAATGGACGCAGCACCAATCCGCCTGTCAATCTCACACACTCTGATCTTCCCTCACTCGTGAACAAGACCCCAAGATACATAAATTCCTCTACTTGGGGAAGGAGCACTCCACCCACCCATAGAGGGCAAACCACCTTTCTCTGGTTGAGAACCATGGCCTCAGACTTAGCGGTGCTGACCCTCATCCCAGTCGCTTCACATTCTGCTGCAAATTGCTCCAATGCATGCTGGAGGTCCTGGTTCGATTAAGCCAACAGGATAACATCATCTGCAAAGAGCAGAGAGGAAATCCTGTGGCTCCCAAACCAGATCCCCTCCGGCCTCTGGCTGCGCCTAGAAATTCTGCCCATAAAGACAATGAACAGAACCGGTGATAAAAGGCAGCCCTGCCAGAGTCCAACATGCACTGTGAACAGATCTGACTTACTGCTGGCTATGTGGACCAAGCTCCAGCTCTGGTCATACAGAAACCGGACAGCCCTGAGTAAGGCTCCCTGGACCCCATACTCCCAGAGCACCCTCCACAGGACACCACGAGGCACGCGGTCCAACGCCTTCTCCAAATCCACAAAAGACATGTGGACAGGATGAAGGATGAGCGAACTCCCACAAACCCTCCAGTACCCTAGACAGGGTGTAGAGCTGGTCCACAGTTCCACAACCAGGATGGAAAACGCACTATTGTCGCACTATTGAAAAAAGCAAAATAATTCAAGTGCTGGTTTAAAACAAAAAGACGAACCAAAGGGAAATGGAACCTTGGCCAAACATAACAAAAGGTCAGGGGGACAGCTGACCCAGCCATGCTGGCCGTCGGAGTCAGCAGCTCCCTGCTAAGGACTGCCTAACCAAAACCACCTAAAACAAAAACAGAAACAAAGCCCGCAAACTAAGCCTACCAAGGACCCAAACCCAAATGAAAATAACAAAACCCAACAGTATAAGACTGTTGAGGAACCAAAAGAGACACAAACCAGCACAAACCAAACCCACTGCTCTCAGCCTCCTGCTCTGCCTCTGCCTTCTGCCCCCTTTGGTGTGGCCTTCTTGGTCTTAAATACCCGGCAGGTGCTGATTAGGACGATTGGCTTCACCTGCCGGGTGAGGCAGCATGACAGGATGTGGTGGCAGCAGCAGGGGGACGTAA
This sequence comes from Oryzias celebensis, assembly GCA_014656515.1. Lineage (NCBI taxonomy): Eukaryota > Metazoa > Chordata > Actinopteri > Beloniformes > Adrianichthyidae > Oryzias > Oryzias celebensis. The sequence continues at coordinate 157,937 of BNCR01000044.1, forward strand.
CACTGAATCTGAGGCTCGACTACTGGCCGGTACCCTAGCATAGTCTTTTCCAAGGAGGCTGAGGAGTGTGATTCCCCGGTAGATGGAACACACCCTCTTTTCCCCCTTATTGAAAAGGGGAACCACCACCCCTGTCTGCCAGTCCAGTGGTAAAGTTCCTGATTGAAGCGTGATGCTGCAGAGAAGTGTCAGCCAAGACACTCCCACAGCATCCAGAGACTTGAGGTACTCATACCTTGTCAACTCCCGGTGCCTTGCCACCCAGGAGCTCGTTGACTAGCTCAGTGACTACTGCTTTGGTAATGGACAGCCCCACCCCAAGGCTCTCAGCCTCTGCTTCCTCAAGAGAATGCGTGTCAGCAGGGCTGAGGAGATCCTCGAAGTATTCCTTCCACCGCCTGACAATGTACCCAGTCAAAGTCAGCAGCTCCCCATCAGAACTGAAAACGGTGCCTGCAGAAAACTGCTTTCCCCTCCTGAGGCGCCGGACGATGTAGTAGAATTTTAGTATTTATATGCTTTCTTACAACTCATATGTGCTCTTTAAGTTCTTATATACCGGTAAAATGCACAAATTGGCATACAGACACAGAAAGAAAAGACACTTGTTTTTGTGGCACAATACTTACTGTATGCAAACACACTCATGCTTAAGAGAGCATTCTTTCTCATTCTGATTTATGTGTCAGCTGCTAGATTCTGCCTTGCTGTCTTCTGAAAAAAGATAAAATGCCACAGTCTGTATATAGAGATCCCACTCAGCCAGAATAACAGAAACTGTGAACAGCTCTAACTGGAATCATTGCACAAGATGCTGTTGTGAATCCTGGATGCAGGTTAAGCTGTTGTCATGCAAATTGGTTTGTGCCCATCTATAAATATGTTTGCTTCCTGCTCGGCTTCAGAGCTCTCAGGGCTCTCTGCATGCAGCATGGCTGCATGTATTTCTTTTATTTCTTTTACTTTAAATGTCATAAAGCCTTTGTACAAAGTTTGTTTTTAGTTTTATCCTTTCTCATCCAGACCACAGAAAAATTCCACATCAATGGTTTACCAGAACCTCTGCAAGGTCAACCGATAGTCCTTTTCCACAACCTCACCGAACTCTTCCCAGGACCGAGTTTTTGCCTCCACTACAGCCTGGGCTGCAACTCGCTTAGACTGCCGGTACCTGTCAGCTTTCTCTGGAGTCCCACTAGTCTGCCTGACCTGATAGGACTCCTTTGACAGCATCCCATACTCCCTGTTTCCATCACTGGGTTCCAGGGTTGCCGCCACGACAGGCACCAAAGACCTTGTGGCCACAGCTCCGAACAGCAGCAGAGACAAGGGAGGCTGGTAACATTGAGTCTGAATGGACCATGTTCTCCACCTCCATTGTCTCTGCTGCTGTTCGGAGCTGTGGCCACAAGGAGGTGGAAAACATGGTCTATTCAGACTCAATGTTACCAGCCTCCCTCAGTACCTGATTGAAGCTCTCCCGGATGTGGGAGTTAAAGACTTCCCTGACGGAGGGCTCAGCCAGACGTTCCCAGCAGACCCTCACAGTACATTTGGGTCTACCAAGTCTTTCTGGCCCCCTTCCCCCCAACGAATCCAACTCACCACCAGGTAGTGATTAGTGGACAGCTCCGCCTCTCTCTTACCAGAGTGTCCAAGACACACGGTTGAAGGTCACCTGAAACAACTACAAAGTTGATCATAGATCTCCTGCCAAGGGTGTCCTGATGCCACGTGTATTGATGGACACCCTCAAACATGGTTTTTGCATTGGACAAACTATGAGGAGCACAGAAGACAAACAAAACAACAACAAAAGACCAGGTTCAGATCAGGAAAGCCGTTCCTACCAACTCCGCCCCTCCAGGTGCTACTGTCGTTGCCCATGTAGGCATTGAAGTCCCCCAAGAGGACGATGGAGTCCCCCGTTTGGGCACTTTCCAGTACCCCTTCAAAAGACACCAAGAAAGCCAGATACTCTGAACTGCTGCTCCAAACCACAGTCTGTGGCTGTTTGAAAGCACAGGTGAGTGCACCCAAAGGCGAAGGGACGCGACTTTCTCATCCACAGAGGTGAACTCCAACACTTGCTGGCTAACCTAGGGGCTTACGAGTTAGCCCACCCCAGCCAGCCACCTCTCACCATGTGCAACTCCACAATGGTAGGAAGTCCAACCCCTCTCGAGGGACTGAGTATCAAAGCCCAGACTTTGCGTAGAGGTGAGCCCAACTATATCTAGCCAGTATCTCTCAACCTCTCGCACAAACTCAGGCTCCTTCCCTCCCAGAGAAGTGACGTTCCATGTCCCGAAACCCAAGTTCCATGACCGGCGTTTAGACCACCAAGGCACTCGCCTTTGACTGCAACCCAAACCACATTGCACCAGCCTCTTCTGAGCTCTCCTGCAGGTGGAGGGCCAACTGTAGAGTGATTCCACATTGAGGAGCCTCGGCCACCAGGCACTCGCCTGCGAGCTGCAACCTAAAACCTGGCTCCAGGGTGGGACCCCGTTAACGCCCCGTTAACGTGACGTAACTGAATCTTTGATCGTTTTTCTCACAGAACATTGATAGTCATTTTCTGAATATTGTGTTGTGATAAATGTGATTTCTGTCCATCATTATTCCAAAAAAGAACGTGTCTTCATTCTATAGAAAGCAGCAGGTGGACCGCGGTCCAGAGCTCCACCTGAAGACAGTGAGGACAGGTGTCTCTGTGGGGAAAGTGATGACTTTACAAAATCATGTTGTGCACTTTCAGCTTGTTTGTGATCTTTATGAATGTAACTGTAAACACATTGAACTGATAAAAAACTTCTTTCTAAAATTGACTGTGCATCTAATAATCCTGTGTGTCTTTTGTGTGTCCAGAGTTCCAAAATCTGTAAAAATGTTCTTGTATGACTTTGGGAAACGCTCCACTCGATGGACTGTGACAATTTCTCGCTGACACAGGAGCGGTAAAGAGCACGAATGAGCAGCTGTGCATATTTTAAGCTACACAGGTGAGTCACAGACAGATTCTGATAAGCTGTGCTCCTGGAAAACACTGTGTCTGGAGGTAAAGTTCTACCACATCCAGAGTTACTGCAGAAACCCGCCTTAGTGCAGCTAAAACATGAAGATCAACACAGCATTTCAGAGCACAAGCTTTATCTGGCTTTTCTCGATTCCACACACGCAGTCCTAAAAAACAGGTGGATGATTAGTCTGACAGCGTTCCTTTGTCTGTTCGTTCAGGAGATGATCATGTTACTACATCACGCACTGAAATGGACAGTTTTCCCTGCACAGGTGAAACTACAATGAAGAATGCGAGCGAGTTCAAGCGCTCCGGGAGGTCAGATTCCCCACATGCACGGCTGCGTGCCGCGCAGAGATCCAGGCAAACTTTACACGTTTTTCTAGTTTGTTTGCTGCACAAGAGTTCCTGTGATTCATCCCTGCAGAGTTAGTATTGGATCACACTCTGCCAGCTCCTCTTCAGGCCTTAAGGAAAGATTCTCTGTGCCACTGGAGGAAAAGTGAAATAGTCTTTGTGAAAGTGATGGATGACAGATGACACACACACTTTTACCAAGACTGGGAGGCAGCGCCGGGCGAGTTCCACCTCCATATGTGAATGGATTGTGGTCGCCGGGGCAAAGGTCTCTGCTTCAACTGTTGTCTGAACTTTCACTAAATCCGACATCATTGCTGAACAACCGCCTGGAAATGAGACCGACTCCAACAACGATGAGAGGGAAGCTGGCATGTTTGATTACACAGCTTTTAATGGGAGCAGCAGTGATGAAGACCCTGAAACGCATCCTAAACATGGAAGCATCAGAGCTGCAGGAGGGAATCCAGCAGCTCCTCTTATCTGTTGAACAGCAGTTTGAGGTCCAGACAAAGTCATTCCTGACAGGAAGTCCACACAGATACTGAGGGACTCTGACCAGTGGTGGGAAACGAGTGTCAACGCTGAAGATTTTCACAATAAAAGCACCAGACTCAAATGTGGAGAATGTCACATTCATCTGTGTTTCCACAAAAACAGCAACAGTTTTACTGCATTTTACAGTTAGACTGAAGCAGTGCAGACTTTCTGTATTGAAAGAACAATTCCAGAGTTTAGTTTAGAATGTGTTTTTTTAGCTCATGGTAGTGGTTTCTTAGTTCTGTCAGTCATTAGAGTGAAAACACTGGAAATAACTGTGTTTCATGAATAAAAGTCTCTTCTTTCTGGAAATGGGAACAGAGGTTTTTTTCACAGATGCCTGCTGTTGTCGATTATTGACAAACCTAAAATTCTGAAATCTGTTTTATAAGATTTGGTCAAATTTTTTAACTCAAACTAATTTAGTTTCTACTAGAAAACAAAAACATGATTGATTGTTTTAATAATTAGAAATAAGTCCCGGCGTTGAGGGGTTATGTTTCTGTAGAAAAGTCTTTTATTTTCTTAAATCTTTTATTTTGAAACACTCTTATTGGTGAGGTCATTTGCTATCTTTGAGTCATTTTTCTGTTAGAGACCGCACCTCCACATATTGTTCCTGCTGTGTGTGTAGAAGCTAAAGCCACACACACTCACACATTCTTAAGTCCTGTAACTCTCAACTTCAACAGAAAATACACAAACGTTTGCTGGGAACAGGATTCTCCGTGTCCTTCTCTCTGACCGGCTCATGTCTGGACTCAGCTGTTTGCTTCATCCTCACAGACTGAGCTTTGTGTCCAAAGTTGTCCAGCTCTTTTCTTTCCTCTCAGACCTGAAACGGTCACAGCAGATGGTTGACCTTCCTGATGGATCGGCTGATGTTCTAGAGGAGAACGTTGTTCCTGCTGAGAGATGAACTCTGCTTTGTTCACTAGAAACTGCTTCTTACTGTGAGTCTGAAGGTCCTGGTTCAGTTCTGAACTCTGGTGGTTTATGTTTGGACCGGTCACTCTTCATGGAGACACAGCTGGATGCTGCAGACTGGACTCTCTGTGTGACCTGTTGACCTCTGCAAACACAAACACATCAGAGTGTTGGAGGATCTGCGTCTTCATGAACAGCTGATGGACTTTGACATGAACACAGACTGAGCTGTTTAGTCTGGAATAACACGACATGTTTGGATCAAACGTTTAGAGTTTGAGCTCAAATGTTGGATCATTTTCTGAGAGTCAAACAAGACTTTTTTCTAGAAAAGTGGATTCAAATCTACATTTAGAAAAGTAGAAATTCTGAAAGCAGAAAGTCAAACTAGAACAATCAGATGTTTGGAAAGCCATGAAAATCTGAATCCTAGGAGTCTGCAGTGATCCTTCTCATTAGACTGGAGCTGCTGTCAGTCAGAGTCAACATGTTTTCTTCTCCAACATCTCTGCTCTCAGAGAGACTCTCAGAAGACTCAACTGAAAAGATCTCATCACACATGATGCTCCAAGTGAGTCTGATCAGAGAGATCCAGAACGGAACCAGAACTCAAGTCATTCATCTGAAAACTATTGATCATCTGAACTATTATCCAGCCTCCTTTAACTCTGACAAACACTTACTGTTCCACTGCTGAACTGAAGTCAGGAGGTTCATACTTTGACCGGTCACTCCTGAAGGACACACAGCTGGATCCAGAATCAGGTCCAGATCCAGGTTGGTTCCTGTGAAGAATGAAGGTTGCTGGTGTGAGTGCTGAGCTCTGACATGGAGAAGAGTCCTGGACAGTTGCAGATGTTCATCTCACCTCTGAGCTTTGCTCTGGCTCTCATCTTCCCCACACAGAGTGCTTTTAGAGGGAGGGGCTCCCTCCTGTGTGTCCTCACACTGATCCATGCTGCTGGATTCACTGGATCCACATCAGCTCACACACACCTTCATCCTTCATCTGCAGAGGAAACCCTCATCATCATCATCAGAGGAAGCTGCTGAACATCAGCTGCTGCACTTCTGCTCTCCCTCCACCAGATGGAGACATGGAGCTGCAGCAGCAAACACTCCATGATGGAGCAACATTTCAGTCATTCAGTCACTTTGACAAAGAAACAACAAACTTCCTGTTTCTACAATTCAGGAAACATGAAGCCCATCCAGAAAAACAGACACAAATCAAAGAATGAGCTGAAAGAAAGAAAGACATGAATTCTTCCTCTCAAAGCTCCAACAGAGACTTTCACATCAACACAGATTTGGATGCAGGAGAACAGGAAGGTTTGGAATCCCAAATGAAACCTTCATGATGGTGAACATCAGCTGATTGTTGTTGACTTGATCAAGAAGAATCCAACAATGATCGGTGTTGGGTAAGTTACTTCTAATAAGTAATAGATTACTTAGTTACTGGTTCAAAATTATAATTAAATTACTTTATTCATTACATATTTGAGAAAGTAATTTACTTTTTTTCTACTCATCTACAAATTCTCAAGAGAAAAACAGCTTTGTACAAAAAGATCCTCTTGTTTTTCATTTAACAGAGTTCCTTTGGAAAAAGAGATTTTTTATTTCAACAGGACTTATCTGGTTAAATAAAGGTAAATAAATACAAATATAATAATTGTACATTTTTGAAGCAAAAACGTTGTCCAAGTTATGAACATGGTTGAAGACGTAACCTGGTTTCATATGAATTCAGACAACAGTGAAAAATGACACAAAAATAAGTTACTGTTACAACATATATGGTCTGTGCTACAGATCAAAGTCAGATGTAGAAAATACTGTTACATCTATATTTATATCTATATTTATATCTATATTCATGTCTGTATTCACGGCTGTCAATCCTGAAACTAAACCAAAGAAAACACAAAGAATATGAAATGCCTCCATGTTCATTCTGGCTGAATCTATGTTTTCTATGACAACAGTGTTTGTCAAATAGTGGGGATCCTGCAGTTATGAGTTGATGTCAGTGAAACAGAAGACACCGTCATCTCTTTAAGCTTAAATAATCAGTCACTGAAAATGACAAACCCTCTGTCTCTGGTGCGTTCACTGAGCTCCGGACATCCGAAACAAATCAAAGCAGTTTATCAGAGAAAATGTCAAACACCAGAAGAAATGATCAGTTATAACTGATTTTTTTTATTTTGTCAACATTTGTTCTTATTTAGCTGCGGATTGTATAAAAAATAAAAATATAATAAAATATTGTCGTGGATTGAATTGTGCTGTGTCTGCTTGGGAACACTAAGGTCCGGAGCTCAGTGAACGCACCAGGGCCCGGGGTTCTGTCAATCAACCAGCTGTCGTAGATTTAATTAAATAAATGGAGGGGCTGGTGCAGGAGACGGAATGAAGGCGTTTGAGGAGAACTTTAAATAAAAAATAAAATAAAAAAAGATGTTAATAAAGTTACTGATCATTTCTAACTTGATTTATGTTTTTTTTTCCTTTTTGTATTCTTTAATGATCATAAAGATACAATATTTTGCAGATATAGTTTTGATTTGAGCAACTTAAATAATGAAAGTTGCAGCAGAAAGTTGTGGGTCAAGTTTTTCAAAGGGGGCGTAAGAGAAAATAACTGAGAAACACTGCATTACAATGTGTTTCGTCTGTCCTTAGTGCACAGTTCTGTACAGCTGTGAGTCTACCGAACTATACACCCCCACCCCTACGGAGAGCAGTGAGCTCAAACCAACTCATACTGACCGCTAGTCACGTGCAGCTTAGAGAAGAAAAATAAAGTAAGACAGAATGATTCAATATAGAAAAAAAACGGTTTCAGGAAAGATCCGGCTCTTGTTGATCACAATCACAGAGCAGCTTTAGAGGCGATTTCTATGGAGAGAAATAAATATCAGTCCAATTTGTACGTGTGTAATCCCTGATTTGTCCGTAACTTTGGATTTGTACGTGTGTAATCCTCGATTTGTGCGTAACTTTGGATTTGTACGTGTGTAATCCCTGATTTGTGCGTAACTTTGGATTTGTACGTGTGTAATCCCTGATTTGTGCGTAACTTTGGATTTGTACGTGTGTAATCCCTGATTTGTGCGTAACTTTGGATTTGTACGTGTGTAATCCTTGATTTGTCCGTAACTTTGGATTTGTACGTGTGTAATCCTCGATTTGTCCGTAACTTTGGATTTGTACGTGTGTAATCCTCGATTTGTGCGTAACTTTGGATTTGTACGTGTGTAATCCTCGATTTGTGCGTAACTTTGGATTTGTACGTGTGTAATCCCTGATTTGTGCGTAACTTTGGATTTGTACATGTGTAATCCCTGATTTGTGCGTAACTTTGGATTTGTACGTGGTAATTCTTGACTTGTAACTCATACAATACATTTTGTGTATTTAAAAAAAAATACAATTTCCACATGCACAACTTAAAATTACAACAGCTTGAAACTAACTACATGCGCAAATAAAAAAATACGCACAAATGGTTTGTAACGCCACAAAAAAACACATTTACACACAAATTTCATGTGAGACTCTTATGGAGTAAGCAAACTGTCAAAAAGACATGTATTCATAAAGAAAAATGTGTATTTATAAATACAGAAGAAAAAATATGAAAACAACATTTAGTTTTATGTTTCACATGTCTGTTTTGAATATGAATTTCTCCTGTTAAATAACTGTCAAAAATACGTCACGGGGTCACAGGCAGAAACATCGAGTCCCGGAGCATCGATTCATCTGAATGAGCTGATAGAATTCAACTTTATAGAATGTTATTGTTACTGGCAGGAAAATGATCTTGTTACTGTTGCTCTGCTGGAAAAAAAGATCTAAAAAGCCAAGTCCTGCTGCTTTTTAATTATTTTTTTATATTTTATTTTTTTATTTGCCAGGCGACATCAGTGGATTGTTAAAACAATAAACCGAACCCGGAAGTGGTTAAAGAAAATCAAAAAGCTCGAGCAGGCGGCAGAGGAATTCCTGTCTCTCTGCTGCTGCCGTTGTTTGCATAGATTCGTTCTTTCTGCCAGAATTTGTTTCAGTCTCAGACATGGTTCTGGCAGAGGGAACGGACCTCGACACAACACCTTTTTTGCTGCAAATGCATGAGAATTGTATTGTTGTCCTTTTGACTAATGACACTGGTTGCTTCTGAGTTTTTACAAAACCCCTCACGCTTGCACTTTGCAGACGGTCCCTTACTTCCAGCTACGTAAGGCGCTGCAGCTGATCTTCCATGGAAAAGGCTTTTGCGATCGTTTGCTCCTTACATGGGCGGTGAAAAAGGACAACGACGCATTTGGGACATTTTGTTTGTTTAGTCACCTGTTCGGAAAAACCTCTTGAGCTGCTTTAGGCAAAACGCTGGAGAAATATTGCCGTTTATCGCTGAATGTCGAAAATGAAACTAACTTAACCTCGTTCTTTAGCTCCAAGTTGAGAGTGATGAGAGTTTGCAGAGAAAGAAGAAGATCTTCTCCAAACATTCCCAAACAAACAGTCACGTTAGTGAAGACAAAGTTCCAGAAACAAACTCACTTCAGTTTCTATAAAGAGCAGAAGAAGAAGAAGAGTCTCCGCTCACCGTGTCAACGCAGCTGCAGCTCAGATCACTGACTCGGAACCAGGAAGAGTCCACCTGGGATGGAGGCGGGGCAGCACAGGTGGGCGGGGCATCAGGTGGAAATGATGATGTCAGATTCTCCTCCTGACACAGACTGTGACCCTTCCTGGAATCAAACCCTCGACCTGCCTGTTGTCTACCAAGTGAACAGCCACTGCTCCACAGTCAGAGGATCAGGATCTGATCAGGTTTTTTTTCTGACGCTCATCAACACGGCGGACATGAAAAAGGGGGCGGGGCTTCTGGTTGGAGGTGAAATGACTGTCAGGAGCTGCAGGATGTTTGGAAACTGACCTGAGAAGTTCAGATGAAGATGGAGGAAGAAACATCACATGAACACTGCAGGAAGTTTAGAGAAACAATCGAGATTCTGATTTTGTGATTTGATGAAGAGAGTTCTGGATCACTGATGAAGATGCTGAGAGCAGATCTGAGAAGAACCTCCAAACAGACAGAAGCTGAGAATCAGAAATCTGAGATTTGCTGAACTAAAGACAAAGAACAGGTTCAAGAAGAAACCTGACAGTAGCTGGGAGGAGGGGCGGAGCTTCAAGATGTCAGATTGTTGATCTCAATGAAAGGTTAGGTCATGTGACCTTCTGCTTTCTGTTTTCCTCCTTCCAGAAGTGACATGAACTCCCTTCATCTGTCATCTACTGACACTGAAGCAGAAACAAGTCAGAACAAGAGAACATTCCTTTACTTTCAGATAAACTGACAGTTGTTCCCACACAGCCGACATGTTGAAGTTTGTTGCAGGAGCTCTGATGCCTTCATGGTCACGGTGTTACAATCAGGGGTTATAAATCATTGGACACACAAGCTGAATATATTCATAAAACCCCTTTTGTAATTTAAACGAAACTTTATTTAAATTATTTATGTTTGTGTTCTTCTTTTTGTTGGATCGGACTGAAAAAGAGAGGAGGAAGAAGAGAGAGTTGTCGGGGGTGGGGGAACGCTAATAATCATTGCAGTCAAGTGTGAATGTAGGTCTAAAATGGGCGGGGCCTGTCCACACACTCAATTCTTACAAACATACCTGCTGGCTCCAAGAGTCTTCACAAGCTTGTCCACATCCCGGAGGCAGCAGCGGCGTCCAGGGCCCGCCCCCACACCCATACTGTGGGTCCAACGGAGGAGATCCACCCGCCCGGCAGCCCAGCCAGGTACCCAGACCAGGGCCCACAGGACCACCACACAGGCCCCCAACACCCGAGAGCAGTGAGGTATAGAAGCACAGAGTGCAAGCCCCAGCCAGAAGAGCAGCCCCTCACACCTCGCCAGGGAGCCGAGCGTGGGGCCCCACCACCCCAGAGAAGATGCCCACCACCACCCAGGACTCATGAGCATCCCCCCACACCAGCCCCGGGTACAAGCCAGGGCCCCCCAAAGGCGACCCACTCCAAAGCTTCAGTCAGCCACGGAGATCCAGAAGAGAGCACGGCAGGGCTCAGTTATCCCCACCTAGAGGAGGGATGACCAAGAGAAGTGGGGGTTCCTGAAGGTGTAGCGTACATAGCCTGACCAGGCTCTCCCAATGTTGTAATTTTGTCAGGGACCCGGCGCCCGAGGGCAAGGACCAGAACCCGCACCACAAGGACACAGAAACCCTCCAGGCTCAGATGGAATGTGATCCCCCGCTCATGGACTTGCCAGAGAATTAAGGGATCCCTCTCCCTGTGTGGGGAAGGGGCCGCCGGGCTCAGGAGGCCAACACCCAAGAGACAAGGCCGCTGCTGCTGAAGACCTTGTTCCCTCTGCCAGGGATGGGGTAGGGGACAGAAGATCAGCAGTCCCACCTTCCTTGTGTAATGTATTAGTGTGTGTTGGGGTGTGTTTCTTGAGGTTTAAAGGGTGTGTGTAATAAAGGGTGCAGTTAAAATTGGCGAGCAGGACACTCAGGACATCTCCTGATTGCTTATAGTGATGTCCAGTCACCCTCTCACCAAGGGGCTCTAAATGTCTACGGTGCAGTTAAAAATGGAGGGTACAACACTGGTAGGACATCCCCTGTCCCCTAGTCTTTTCTGATCACATTGTTGACTGAAAGCGCTGCTCTGACCTCTGACCTCATTTCTGCTGCTGATCTTGAGAGCAGCTCTGACTGAAAGAATGAGGATCTTCCAGATGATCTTTGGGACTTTTTCTCTGCTTCGGTTTGAAAGAACGTTCTGCAGTAGAACCACATTCCTGAAGGAGAAGTGGATCAGAGCGTTCAGCAGAACCTATGCAGCTGGGAAGGACACGCCTACCTGCTGAGGAGCGGCGTTACAGAGAAGGACTATGTTTCTACAGCTAAAACCAAGGACATCAGGTCAGAGACTGTCCAGTAAAAGACAAGGCTCAGCACAGAAGTGGAGGCCGCTGCACAGGCCCGTTACCATCAAAGCCTCCGCCTCCCACATCCGTCTGTCTGTGACTTTTCATGTCCAAGCTTACCTGATTAAAATGTCTGCCTTTATCGACGCTGGTTCTGCCGCTGACTTCATTGATGAAAACTTAGTGAAGAAACCTACGATTCCTTCAAAACACTCTCAACCCCTTAAGGTGCCATTGACCGTCTTTACTCCTTCTCAGCACCTGAACAGCAGGCTATGCAGAAGTACATTAATGGCTCGTCTGCTGGATTGATCCGTCTCTCCTCATCTCCCCCTGGTGCAGGTTTTTTCTTTAAGACAAAAGATGGAGGTCTGTGTCCTTGCATTGACTACCGAGGGTTGAACCAGGTAACAGTCAAGAACCGCTACCCTTTGGCTCTCATGAATTCTGCATTTGAGTTGCTCCAAGTATTTTATAAAAAGTAACAAGTAAAAATTGTTGTTCCTAATGTTAAAAACTGATAATTAAAAAAATAACGTTTTAATAAGTGAATTATCCCGACAAGGCTTTTAAAGCGCCCACCCCCCGACTTTCTCTTGTTCTCACCTGCCTCATAGTTCCTGACCAATGACTGAAGAGATCTTTAGTCACATGGTTTTGTTTACAAACTTTTGTTCAAAACAGAAATCTCTGGTAGACGTCATTCTGAATACAGAGCAAATGCAATCTTCAGGACTCAATCCAGAACAAATTAAGTGGACTTGATCCAAACCAACGGACTTTCCCGTCTGAAAACACCCTTAATCTGACAGCTGCAGTGTCAAAAAAGATCCTCCTGAAGCAGTAAATTTACTTACACTTATAATGCAATTCTCTCATTTCTAGTCCCATTTCCTAACTCATTTTTTTCTATTATAAAATCGTTCCCAGTGGTCTTTTCCTCTTCAGGGCGGCTGATCCCAGGGTGGCGGGAATGTGAAAGGGAACAGCGGTCATGCTGAGGCAGCGAGGAGCTAAAAGCCTCTAACTAGTCTCCTGAACTCGGGTCACAAAGACCATGAGGGGCAGCTGAGGGGATACCTACAATAGAGAGGGGAGGGGGTGCATGTGGACCCGGCGGTTCATGCTGTAGAACTGAGGAGCGCATGTGAGGAGAGGACAGCAGAGGGCAGCAGAGAGTCACCAGACTGAAGCTCCAGCATCATCTTTGAATGAAGGGAACAAAACGCAGAAAATCTCCACAGAAAGAAAAGGATGACGTCACAGCCCGGCTCATGCTTCTGGACAGGAGGAAGCAGCAGACCGAGGAAGAAGAGTAAACTGACTTAAAAACCACTTTATTCCACATGCAGAACTTTATTTCAAACCTTTAATCCATTTATGGTTTATTCAGATTCAGGGGCACATTAAAACCTTTGATCTTTATTTACATTTATGGAACTTTTTCAGTTTGTTGGATCAAACCAACAATTAAACGTCCAGTTCATAACTTATGATCAGATATTAATACTGTACCAACATTGATTTAGGCCATGAAGCATCCTTAAGTAATAATGAATTGCTTTGCTATGTTTGTAAATACAAATCTATTTCAAACTTGTTAGTAGTTAATGCAGAAAAAAAGTATCAGTGATGTAAGTTTCAAACATCCACTAATGTATATTATTTCTCATGAGAAAAACTCAGTAATATAGAGCAAGTTTCCAACATTTGAAATAAAAATCATTGATTGAAGTCAGTATAAAAAAATAAAAAATATGTGCAGATAATTTTCATTAGAAACATCCTTAGTCATGAATCACACTTTACGGAACCAAGTCAAGTGATTTGATTCAAGCCTTTGTTCAAGACGGCGTTCCTTCTTCTGCTGCCTGATTAACAGCCGTCCTTCTGGTTTGAACAGAGTTTCTAAAGTTCTCCTCGCTGTTGTGACTGTAGACTTTGTTTGTCAGGTCCACTGACCTTCAGCTGATATCACAGCAAGTAAGTTGAACTTGAATTGAGGCGCTATAAAAAGGCCAAGGCGTCCACTGACATCATGGGCATCAATTGACCACTGGAACTGCCCACTTCCTGTTTGTACACGTCCAGGTAGCCTCACAGGTAACATAGAGGTGGTAACCTGTTTTCAGGTGTTTGCTAGCTAGCATTATATCTTCAGACTGTTATGTGTTTTTAGCTCTGGATAACCACACAGGCTGTGGACTGAATTTAAATCTAGCCCCTCCTGCTGCTACCGCCAAAGGAGATGTGGGGAGGACTGATCTGACATTCACGGCGGGCTTTGTCCCTCCTCTCTCCACCAGCAGCACTCCCATCACCGAACAGCGTCAGACTTGCTGGCTCAGCCTTTGTTGTTTTATGGATCTAGTTTTAATGAGTGGATGTGATGTGCTAGTTTTCTTGCGTTGCAGAATTTAGTTTTGTCTTGGTTGTTAATCGGAGCAAAGGGAGTCAAGAGACCCGCTCCGACTTGGTTTTGTTTCTTTGTTTATTTAAGCTTTCTGTTTTGTTTGTGTGGGAATCTCATGAATCCCATGTTGTTTTTCCCCCTCCCTCAGTGCTGAGGACCCAGGTGTCAACCCTGTGCTTAAGGTGGAGGCTTTCCCCAGTTTGGAGTGACGTGTCTTGGTGGAAGGGTCTCATTACTGGGTGTGATTTGTATCACGTGAGTGGGGGGATTCATAGATTTTTGGTTTTGTTCTTTTGGGAGCCTCCACCTCCATTAGTATTCCAGTCCTCAGCAGACGGAATTTTTCACTATTACTTTTGGTGTGAATGTTTTCTTAATGAGCTCTTCTTATGGATGTTTTTAGAGTTTTGGAATAAAAATGATTTTGAACTTTGTACCTAGAAGAAAATACAATAAAGACAATGAAATCTGTACCAAACATACAAAACCTTCTGGATGTGTCACAAATTGTTACTGTAATTTCCCACCTCCAGTAAACGCACCACTTGATTCTCAATCAACTTCACCTGGTCCCTCCTGTTCTTATACTTCTGACTCTCACCACACCGCTGCCAGATCGTCATTTGTGCCAACAGTTATTTTCCAGCTCTCGCCAAGTGTTCTAGTCTCCTGTGTATTTGGTCCCTGCCTCGTTTTGAACCACGTCTTTGCCTGAACCCCTCTGGATATTCCCACTGGATGCTCCCACTGGATGCCTTCTGCCTTTTTTGGGTTTTTTGATTCTGGACTGTTTTTGGATTGCGCTTCTTGTCACGCCCTTTTGGAGATTCCTGTTTGTGTCTGGACTGTCTGCTCGGTTACTGGATCTTGGACTTATTACGGACTTTGATTTATGCTGCCCTGGATATAACTTTAATAACTGAACTTTGAATAAAACCCCTTAAAAGACTGTTCTGATATTTTGGTCTTCTGCTGGATTTCTAAGGGTGGATGTTCTCCAGAAAGAGACACAAGAGACAGAAGGACAAGTTCATATGTTTATCATGTTAGTTACAACTGGACCTTCTAAATGATCCAGGAATGTTAGAAAAGAGAAATGAAAGGAACAGAAGTCACTGTTGTTCTACTCGTCTTGTTCAGAGATTCTTGTTTTCAGTGTTTTACTGTAGTTACAATAAAAATGAAACATTTACTAAAAAGTCTGTTTCTTGTTCTTCACTGATTCCAGTTTTCTGTAACAAACTTGTCAACACAAAAGAAGAGGATGAGGAGGAAACTCTGACATGGATGCAGCGACTGTCTTCATAACATTAAGTACAGTATAGAAAAACAAAAGCCCTCCATAGTTCATAAGATCAGAAAAAACTAAACACATTCATGAAGGAAAACCGATTTCTCAGTTGTCTTTGGAGGGAAACATTTTTACAGTGATTACACTCATAAAACTGCTGTTAAAATAGACAAATCTTCCATTTGAGGGAAAACTCTTCACCCCCCCCCCCCCACCTGCACACATACATGACAGAGGCCTTCCATTCCAGGCAGATGAAGTCACAGCTGAGGTTTGGAGCTGCTGCATGTCGTGCAGACGGACCAAAACTCGCTCTAATGTTGTTCAGCTACAATCATTCTGTAGCTCCCGACTCCAACTGTAACCGTGGAGACAGTTTGATTTTATTATTATTCGAGATTTTGACAAAATGACCAATGAGATGATTTTTAATATTTACAAACAGCAAAGAAAAGAAACCAAAGAAGATGTTTGTGAAGACACATCATCAAACACTGATGACCTTCACAGTCTGCAGGCTTTAAGGAGTGTGAGGGCAGACCCCACTGCCCCACATTTAAAAGTTAAGTTTGTTATATTTCTTTCAAATTTGTTACAGAATTTATCATTTACACCTGCACACACATTTATTTTACTTTACACCTTTATAACAAAATTAACTTCATGATTCACACATTTAGTTAATATTGTTCGGATGTGTCGAGTAATTCTTTTCTTTTGAGTTCTCCTTGAAGCCTGATGATGGGGCAGAGGGAGGAACTGGAAATCTTCCTGGACACTCCCATTTGGAGATGATGGAAGGGGGGGGAGACAAAAGTTTATTCTTTTGTTGAATTACTGTTTCTTTTGTTGAAATATGTTTAACTTGATTTGAAGTATAAGTTAGTTTTGTTTGTTAATACTTTAAATTACAAGTAATTTACTTTATTAGTTAAAGGTTATGTTTTCAATGTTTTGTATTGTTGTCCCCTCCCTATTGTGTCTTTGGTCTGATCAGCCAGTATAAATTCTCCCTGATGTTTCCTGTTAGGAGGGTCAGTTTTGTTTAGTTGGTTTGAGCTTTTGTTTCTGAGTCTCTTAGTTACATTTTGTTAAGTTGACCCCATTTTAACTTAAGTCCATGTATTTTTGTTGGGTAAAATAAACAACCCTTTATTTAAAGATTCTTTTTTGTCCTGTGGCTCAACCCCATGGCCGAGCGGCCCGTGACAGAAGCAAAGAAAGCAAAATAAAAGCAGTGAAGAAGACGGCATAAAAAGAATCTTTACAACGACTTGTGGATCCACATCTTCTCTCAAAGCTTATGCTTTAAAAAATGATCCCTTTTGGCTTCAAGTTGTTCATCAAATCTGCAAAAAGAAGCAGAAAACAACACAAACTGTTTACACATGTCTTTTTTTCTCATGTGACCGCACATCCAGCTGCACAGTCATGGCAGCGTTGGATGTGCGGTCACACTTGCTGCAGGGGTAAAGCACCACCTGCCGCTGGCTTTAGTCTCTGTTGGAGGTCCTCGCTCTGGTACAGCAGCAGCTGCTGCTTCCAGTGTCATTCTCCTCTTGAAGACGGTGCTCCACGGCACATCCACAAGAAGAAGAGGCGGTGCAGCTTTGGAGACCAAAGGACGAGGAGCTGAGATGCAGCAGAGTGTGGTGATGATGGTGGGGCAACATCTCCTCCAGCATCTTTCTTGTCTGCTAGTCCCTCCTTTAAACAGCCAGAGCAGCAGGGAGGAGTCCAGCTTGGTGCTCCGGCTCAGCTCTCTCCCACTTTCTCTGCCACAGGAGAACCTGGAGACACAACGAGACGCTGGTAACAGGATGCTGGAACTTTTTGAAAGCAGAAATGAAAACTCACCACTGTGACAGGGTCCTCCTGCTCAGATGAAACAGTTCAAGGTGGGTCTGAGTTCTGCAGCACTGCTTTTCTTATGTTAATCTCAACAGAAATGAAACAATTCAGTTCCTTATGACTGACAGTGATTGTACAGCAGTGGAATGAAGAGCTTTGTGATCATAAGCAACAGGTTAACACAAGTAACTGACCCACAATGACAACAAGAAACCTTTTCAAACGATTCTCTAATGCAAATGAAAGACGAGAAAACTAGCAGAAACAAATACAGCAAACAGCGGCTGTTTTACAATCTATTAACGCATCTTTTACAGAAAACACGCCACAGAAAAGAGGACAAACATTTCCACAAACATATCCATCTCATTCTTACACTTAAAACCGTCAATTTGGCCTTAAAATAGAGGGAAACCGGCACTTACGTTCAAGCAGGAAAACGGCAGCCATGACAGTAAACGGTGGGCGGGACGTAAAGATTTGGAACAAATCCTGCTCTCTGATTGGACGCCAATAAGTTTGATACTTGAAATTGGAACAAATCCTGCTCCCTGATTGGTTGAGAAATTGGAACATTTGAAACAATCAATACAGGTTTGTAGTTACCCAGAGTATTAGGATCTAAATGACTCTTCTTCAGAAGGGGCCTCACCACCACTGTTTTACAGGCAGAAGGGAAGACGCCCGTCTGAAGAGAGCAGTTTACTATGTTTAAAAGCTCTGGCTCCAATAATCCATAAAATGTTTTAAAAGGTCAAGTGGGAATGGGATCTAAAAGGCAGTTTGTGGTGTTTACTTGGGATATAATTCGACCAAGCAAAATATAAACAGACCTGTATATGGAATGTGTTAAATAGAACCTCTGCCGGAATCCGGGCTTCCCGGATGAGATTGCATGAGATAGAAGGGAGTAAACTGTGTGCTGGAGTGCTTGGAGGTGTTGAAAGCAAAAGCAACAGATTTCAAATGGTCATCCCACTCCCCCCCATGAGAAAACAACATCTTAGCCAACTGGTCAATAAGTGTCCTGTTGTGACGCTCAACCATGCCATCTGATTTCGGGTTGTATGCTGCGGTACGGGTCTTAGCAATACCCAGTAACCGACAGAGGCTCTGAATCACCTCTGCTTCAAACTGTCGGCCCTGGTCGGTGTGCAGCATCTCAGGGACCCCATGCACCAGCAGTAGTCCTCAAAAAGACAGCGGGCCACAGTCTCAGCAGTCTGGTTGGGCAGAGCATACACATTCACAAATTAGTAAAGTAATCCTCAACTACCAAAACATATCTGTGGCCCCGAGATGTTATAGGAAGCTCCAGGATATCTGCTGCCACCCGCTGCAATGGGCGACTGACTGAGGACCCTCCCGTGGGGGCCTTGGCATTAGGAACCAGGGATCTGCGTGTCTGGCAGGCCCGACACTGTTCACACCACAGTCTGATGTCTTTCAGCATGCAGGGCCAGTAGTAGCTCTGTCGGGCCTGCTCCCAGACTCTCTCAGCAGAGAAGTGAGCTGCAGCAGGGCCCCCATGCAGATGACCCAGAATGTCAGGCACCAGGGCTGAGGGGACCACCACCTGCACCTGAAAAGACGTTACAGTCCGACACAGTAATCCCTCCACCACGGACAGGCGGTTAAACTCAGTCCACAGCTTTCGGAGTCCAAGAGAGGAGCCTCTCGCGACTCGGCGAGGTGGTCTGGACTCGCCCTGCTGCAGCCAGGCTAGAACAGTGCAAATGTCCGAGTCTTCCTGTTGGTGTGCCAGCATCTCAGTGTTACTGTGAGATAGAGAGTAAATGGGCTGCTGCACACTGGCAGCAAGCACCCCCGACGAAGCAGCCACATGGTTGACAGGGTCAGGAGGGACTGGCCGGCGGGACAATGCATCTGCGTTCCCATGACTGGAGCCATCCTTGTGAACCATGGTCCAGTTAAAGGGGTCCAACTCCAAAACCCACCTGCCTCATTCCCTGAAGGGTCACGGTCTAGTGCCATCTTCCTGAACCCCAGTAAAGAGCGGTGGTCTGTGATAATAGTGAACGCAGAGAGACCCACAGAATGTCTGAACTCTCGCACAGCCCACACCACAGCCCAGAGCTCCCTGACAAAGGTGGACCACCTTTTCTGAGCAGCTATGAGAGCCTGGCTCGCACAGGCTACTACGCGCTCAAGTCCATCCACTACCTGTGCCAGCACCAACCCCACAGAGTCCTTAGATGCATCAGTGTAGATTCTGAACGGCAACGTAAAGTTAGGTAATGTCACTACAGGTGCAGAAATAAGCACCTGCTTCAAATAAGTGAAGGCAGCCTCACACTCAGGCGTCCAGTCAAAAGAAACATTCTTGCCAGCCAGTCTATTCAGCGGGGCGGCATACCCGGAAAAGTTTCAGACAAACCGCATGTAATATGAGCATAGGCCCACAAAAGCTCTCACCTCGGAGGGAGTGCGAGGTGTTGGCCAGTTCCTTACTTTGTCTGTGTTGTGAGGGTCTGGCTGGAGGCAATTTTGAGAGACAAGATGACCCAAGAAAACAACATGATCTCTGGCAAAATGACATTTGTTGGGGTTCAGTCTTAGACCTGCCCCCTGTATTCTAGACAAAACCTCATCCAGATGTTGCAAGTGGTCCTCAAAAGTGTGGCTGTAAATCAGTATATCATCCAAATACACCATGCAAATGTGCCAGGGGAGGCCCCTCAGCACCAGTTCCATCCTGGAAGGTGGCTGGTGAATTGGTCAGGCCCATGGGCATGGCTCTCCACTGATACAGGCCCCTGCCTGTCGTGAAAGCCGTCTTCTCCCTGTCCTCCTCAACCACCTCAACCTGCCAATAGCCATTTGAAAAGTCCAGTGTAGTGAACCGGGCTGAGCCAGCTAGTGCATCAAGGCTATCATCGACTCGAGGGAGAGGGTGTGAGTCTTTGATTGTCACCGAATTGAGACGGCAATAATCAATGCAAAATCTCCACTGCCCTCCTTTCTTCCTGACGAATACCACGGGAGATGCCCATGGGCTGCAACTCTCCTCCACCAACCCATCCGCCAGCAACCCAGCCACCTGACGTTCAATCTCCAACTGCTTACCTGGAGAAGCCCTGTTTGCCTGCGGGAGGAAAAACGGGGCCACCGCTCTCCTTTATCCGAAACATAGTCCCTTAGTCTTTTGTTGTCATTATACAATTCCCTCATTTTCATTCTCATATGGCACATTTCATCTGTTAATTTATCCAAAACTTTCTGAAGACCATCTATAACTGACACCGACTGCACAGGTAAACCTGTCCCACTGGCATCACACAGTCCCTCCGCAGAGCTTCTCTTGCGTTCTCGCACCTTTCAGCGATGATCAGGGCTTCCTCCACATCCGTGGCCCCCTGCTCCAGGTACTTGGCCTTCAAAGCGGGATCGAGACCAGCGAGGAAGCGTCTGAATATTTCCACTCTCTGCGCCGCTGTCTCGTACTCTGGGACCGCTGCCGCCACCAGCCGCAGCACATCGGCCGCGTAAACCTCCAAACTTTCACCGGGAGCTCTGGTCCGGAGTCAACAGGCTGGCTCTGAAACGATCCATAAATTGTCTCTGTCCAAATGCAGCACCAAGTCTCTCTTTTGCGGCATTGTAATCTGATTTAATCACATCGGGAAGGCTGTCCCACAAAAGGAAAGCAGACTTGCTCAGGCGCGTCGGGAGGATTCTGGCCAGCTCATCATCATCGCGACCGCCATGTCCCACCATGGCTCTGACGGCCACCTCCAGCTGTCTTGCCCAGCCAAGGAATCCCTGGCTCCCGTCACCGGCGAATGAAGCGGGCAGGTCCACTTTGACGTCCCGGGACGGAGCGTCAGCGAATTGGTGCATAATTGGCTTAAAGGGATCCTCGTCCCCACGCAACATGCTACTGGCGGGAACTTTAAGCTGCACTAGCAGTAGCTGGGAGCTAAACTAGCAGAATTCGGAAAAACTTCAGGCTAACTGAGTCCCAAACTCACTATTTCCAGAAAAAAAAAAAAAAAAGGAGAGAAAAATTACATAGCGGTAATATATGACGAAATAATCCCACGCTGCCACCAGTCTAACCGAGCAAAGGAGGAGGTTCACTTGTCTGTGTAAAAGTAAATGACACCAGACAACGAGCCCGCCATTCGGTGACTGCCCACCCTTCTCCTTTATTTATTTATTTTTTCTTCACATTCAACAGAACTCCTTCCTGTGGCTGAACTTGACACCCTCCCTGGATTCTACGGTAACCCGGGAGGGACACCCCTCTCCCCAAAATTAAAGAAAAAAGTTAGTTACACAAACAACGGCAGCAGCAGAGACAGGAATCCCTCTGCCGCCTGCTCGAGATCCTGCAAAGTTGTGCACAACTTTTTCTTTATGAATACATTTCTTTTTGACAGTTTCCTTACTCCATAAGAGTCTCACATGAGATTTGTGTGTAAATGTGGTTTTGTGTGGCCATTCGTGCGTTTTTTTTATTTGCGCATGTAGTTAGTTTCAAGCTGTTGTAATTTTAAGTTGTGCATGTGGAAATTGTATTTTGAATTATTTTTAAATTTTTTAATTGTTGTACTTATGCACAAAATGTATTGTATGTGACACAAGTCAAGAATTACTACACACAAATTGGACTGATATTTATTTCTCTCCATAGAAAACGCCTCTAAAGCTGCTCTGTGATTGTGATCAACAAGAGCCGGATTCTTCCTGAAACCGTTTTTTTTCTATATTGAATCATTCTGTCTTACTTTAGTTTTCTTCTTTAAGCTGCACGTGACTAGCGGTCAGTATGAGTTGTGCACAAATGTATATTTTGTGCACAACTTTTTCTTTATGAATACACATTTATCTTTATGAATACATGTCTTTTTGACAGTTTCCTTACTCCGTAAGAGTCTCACATGAGATTTGTGTGTAAATGTGGTTTTGTGTGGCGTTACAAACCATTCCTGCGTATTTTTTTTAATTTGTGCATGTAGTTAGTTTCAAGCTGTTGTAATTTTAAGTTGTGCATGTGGAAATTGTATTTTGAATTATTTTTAAATTTTGTAATTGTTGTACTTGTGCACAAAATATATTGTATGAGTAACAAGTAAATAATTACACTCGTACAAATCCGAAGTTACGGACAAATCAGGGATTACACACGTACAAATTGGACTGATATTTATTTCTCTCCATAGAAATCGCCTCTAAAGCTGCTCTGTGATTGTGATCAACAAGAGCCGGATCCTTCCTGAAACCGTTTTTTTTCTATATTGAATCATTCTGTCTTACTTTATTTTTCTTCTTTAAGCTGCACGTGACTAGCGGTCAGTATGAGTTGGTTTGAGCTCACTGCTCTCCGTAGGGGTGGGGTTGTATAGTTCAGTAGACTCACAGCTGTACAGAACTGTGCACTAAGGACAGACGAAACGCATTGTAATGCAGTGTTTCTCAGTTATTTTCTCTTACGCCCCCTTTGAAAAACTTGACCCACAACTTTCTGCTGCAACTTTCATTATTTAAGTTGCTCAAATCAAAACTATATCTGCAAAATATTGTATCTTTATGATCATTAAAGAATACAAAAAGGAAAAAAAAAACATAAATCAAGTTAGAAATGATCAGTAACTTTATTAACATCTTTTTTTATTTTATTTTTTATTTAAAATTCTCCTCAAACGCCTTCATTCCGTCTCCTGCACCAGCCCCTCCATTTATTTAATTAAAATCTACAACTGGTTGATTGACAGAACCCCGGGCCCTGGTGCGTTCACTGAGCTCCGGACCTTAGTGTTCCCAAGCAGACACAGCACAATTCAATCCACGACAATGTTTTATTATATTGTTATTTTTTATACAATCCGCAGCTAAATAAGAACAAATGTCGACACAATAAAACAATCAGTTATAACTGATCAGTTCTTCTGGTGTTTGACATTTTCTCTGATAAACTGCTTTGATTTGTTTCGGATGTCCGGAGCTCAGTGAACGCACCAGAGACAGAGGGTTTGTCATTTTCAGTGACTGATTATTTAAGCTTAAAGAGATGACGGTGTCTTCTGTTTCACTGACATCAACTCATAACTGCAGGATCCCCACTATTTGACAAACACAGTTGTCATGGAAAACATAGATTCAGCCAGAATGAACATGGAGGCATTTCATATTCTTTGTGTTTTCTTTGGTTTAGTTTCAGGATTGACAGGCGTGAATACAGACATGAATATAGACATGAATACAGACATGAATATAGATATAAATATAGATATAAATATAGATATAAATATAGATGTAACAGTATTTTCTACATCTGACTGAGTAGAAAAAAAGCAAATTACTTTCTCAAATATGTAATGAATAAAGTAATTATAATTTTGAACCAGTAACTAAGTAATCTATTACTTATTAGAAGTAACTTACCCAACACTGATCATTGATGGATTCTTCTTGATCAAGTCAACAACAATCAGCTGATGTTCACCATCATGAAGGTTTCATTTGGGATTCCAAACCTTCCTGATCTCCTGCATCCAAATCTGTGTTGATGTGAAAGTCTCTGTTGGAGCTTTGAGAGGAAGAATTCATGTCTTTCTTTCTTTCAGCTCATTCTTTGATTTGTGTCTGTTTTTCTGGATGAGCTTCATGTTTCCTGAATTGTAGAAACAGGAAGTTTGTTGTTTCTTTGTCAAAGTGACTGAATGACTGAAATGTTGCTCCATCATGGAGTGTTTGCTGCTGCAGCTCCATGTCTCCATCTGGTGGAGGGAGAGCAGAAGTGCAGCAGCTGATGTTCAGCAGCTTCCTCTGATGATGATGATGAGGGTTTCCTCTGCAGATGAAGGATGAAGGTGTGTGTGAGCTGATGTGGATCCAGTGAATCCAGCAGCATGGATCAGTGTGAGGACACACAGGAGGGAGCCCCTCCCTCTAAAAGCACTCTGTGTGGGGAAGATGAGAGCCAGAGCAAAGCTCAGAGGTGAGATGAACATCTGCAACTGTCCAGGACTCTTCTCCATGTCAGAGCTCAGCACTCACACCAGCAACCTTCATTCTTCACAGGAACCAACCTGGATCTGGACCTGATTCTGGATCCAGCTGTGTGTCCTTCAGGAGTGACCGGTCAAAGGGTGAACCTCCTGACTTCAGTTCAGCAGTGGAACAGTAAGTGTTTGTCAGAGTTAAAGGAGGCTGGATAATAGTTCAGATGATCAATAGTTTTCAGATGAATGACTTGAGTTCTGGTTCAGTTCTGGATCTCTCTGATCAGACTCACTTGGAGCATCATGTGTGATGAGATCTTTTCAGTTGAGTCTTCTGAGAGTCTCTCTGAGAGCAGAGATGTTGGAGAAGAAAACATGTTGACTCTGACTGACAGCAGCTCCAGTCTAATGAGAAGGATCACTGCAGACTCCTAGGATTCAGATTTTCATGGCTTTCCAAACATCTGATTGTTCTAGTTTGACTTTCTGCTTTCAGAATTTCTACTTTTCTAAATGTAGATTTGAATCCACTTTTCTAGAAAAAAGTCTTGTTTGACTCTCAGAAAATGATCCAACATTTGAGCTCAAACTCTAAACTTTTGATCCAAACATGTCGTGTTATTCCAGACTAAACAGCTCAGTCTGTGTTCATGTCAAAGTCCATCAGCTGTTCATGAAGACGCAGATCCTCCAACACTCTGATGTGTTTGTGTTTGCAGAGGTCAACAGGTCACACAGAGAGTCCAGTCTGCAGCATCCAGCTGTGTCTCCATGAAGAGTGACCGGTCCAAACATAAACCCCCAGAGTTCAGAACTGAACCAGGACCTTCAGACTCACAGTAAGAAGCAGTTTCTAGTGAACAAAGCAGAGTTCATCTCTCAGCAGGAACAACGTTCTCCTCTAGAACATCAGCCGATCCATCAGGAAGGTCAACCATCTGCTGTGACCGTTTCAGGTCTGAGAGGAAAGAAAAGAGCTGGACAACTTTGGACACAAAGCTCAGTCTGTGAGGATGCAGCAAACAGCTGAGTCCAGACATGAGCCGGTCAGAGAGAAGGACACGGAGAATCCTGTTCCCAGCAAACGTTTGTGTATTTTCTGTTGAAGTTGAGAGTTACAGGACTTAAGAATGTGTGAGTGTGTGTGGCTTTAGCTTCTACACACACAGCAGCAAGAATATGTGGAGGTGCGGTCTCTAACAGAAAAATGACTCAAAGATAGCAAATGACGTCATCAATAAGTGTGTTTCAAAATAAAAGATTTAAGAAAATAAAAGACTTTGCTACAGAAACATAACCCCTCAACGCCGGGACTTATTTCTAAATATTAAAAACAATCAATCATGTTTTTGTTTTCTAGTAGAAACTAAATTAAGTTGAGATAATAAATTTGACCAAATCTTATAAAATAGATTTTAGAATTTTAGGTTTGTCACTAATCGACAACAGCAGGCATCTATGAAAAAAACATCTGTTCCCATTTCCAGAAAGAAGAGACTTTTATTCATGAAACACAGTTATTTCCAGTGTTTTCACTCTAATGACTGACAGAACTAAGAAACCACTACCATGAGCTAAAAAAACACATTCTAAACTAAACTCTGGAATTGTTCTTTCAATACAGAAAGTCTGCACTGCTTCAGTCTAACTGTAAAATGCAGTAAAACTGTTGCTGTTTTTGTGGAAACACAGATGAATGTGACATTCTCCACATTTGAGTCTGGTGCTTTTATTGTGAAAATCTTCAGCGTTGACACTCGTTTCCCACCACTGGTCAGAGTCCCTCAGTATCTGTGTGGACTTCCTGTCAGGAATGACTTTGTCTGTGTCTTCATTTCTATAGAATGAAGACACGTTCATTTTTAGAACAGATCTAAAGAACAATGATGGACAGAAATCACATTTATCACAACACAATATTCAGAAAATGACTATCAATGTTCTGTGGAATGGAAACATTTTCTTTGTTCTTTTCATTACAGCTAAAACATGTTGATAACATTCAGGGATCGAACTAGACAAACAAAGATGTAAGAAAAATAGGAAAAGAACTTGTAACTAAAACAGACATTTGAAAATCAAGCATGGAACTGTCATAGGATGACACCTGTGCAACAAATCCAGTCGTGACATTACCTAAATATTCCACAGTCAACTGTCAGCTCTATCAGAACCAAATGGAAGAGTTTGGGAACAACAGCAACTCAGCTCCAAGACACATACGGATCACCAAGTGCAAAGCTTAGGATGCAGTGGTGTAAAGCACGCCGCCACTGGACTCTAGAGCAGTGGAGACGTGTTCTCTGGAGGGAATCCCGCTTTTCCATCTGCAATGTTGTCTGGAAATGCATCAACAGTGTTGTTCTGGTGGGTTTGCATTCATGGGTGTAGAGGGTGTAGATTCAGCTCTCAGCCAGTGCTGAGACTGAGGGTGTTGATCTACTCCCACCCTCTGTCTGCAGTCTGTTTATCCACATGCAGGTGGAGTACAGGAGCCCTAAGCTCACAAGTGTCTTCATTCGTTTGTTAGGGAGGATGGTGTTAAACGCTGACCTACAGTCCACAAAGAGCATCCAGACGGAGCTCCCTGTTGCTCTAGGTGGGACAGAGACAACTGGCCAACAGTCATTCAGACCAGAGATGAACATTGTTTTCAGCAGGAGCACTATGGAGGTGGTCTTTAAACATTGTGCTTCTGTGGTGAGGATCCATCACTGACTGAAGATCTTGATGAAAAATCTCATCTTCAACTTTGACCGTTCCCAAATCCATGAAAGCAGATCCACTGACTAAATCCAGAACTTTTTTACCCTCCAACAGTCAAACGGACTCAAGTCAACAATGAGGTCATCATGTTTGTGATTATGGGCTGGAACTGGATGTGTGTCTAACCAAAGGTCTGGCACCAAACTGATGTCCTCTCTGACTAGAATTAGAATCTTATTTGGAACACGAGGGAAAATCTGTGCATTCCAGTAGCGCCCTCTTTTGGTGCCTCATGGTAACTGCAGCAGCAGCTGCTAAAACATTCTGTTTGTTGATGTGATTTCCTTTGGAAAAATGTTCTGAATGTCAACAGACTTTGACCTTCTTTGGAGTGTAGTGTTTTCTGCATGTTTGTGAACGTTTGTTTGTTTTCATCATTTTATTGTTTTTTCTGATAAAGACCTGAGAGATAAAATGTTAGAAGAAATACAATTCTCTTTAAAAATGTGGACAGTGGGATGAAAATCCTCTTTCTGGTGGATTTTCAGAATAACTGGTTTTGATTGGTTGGTTTAGCAGGTGGAGCCTTTGGCTCAAAGACATTATAGACACTTCAATGACTTTCTATAGACATAGACAGAGAACGTGTTGATATGATCCACTGGTTTGCTGATCTAAATATGAGATTATTTCAAATAGAATCTTATAAGATTCATGGAAAAACTCCCACAGTAACTTTATGAATAATAAATGGAACTACAGAGGAACAAAGATTGTAAATCTGCTTCTATGTGTTGTTTAGTTGGGTCATTTTCCATTGGAGTGAATGAGGACTGACTTGTTTGTAGAACATTCTAGCTGTGACTTGGTGAACTGACCCGACTCCAGTTAGTTTGGTTTGAAACCCACCAGCACAGACAGAATGGAGCTGATTGTTCTGATTCTCCACAGAGTGGACCAGCAGAGCTCAGAGACTCCCAGTGGTCAGTCTGTCCAGCAGCATCAAACACAGCTGGACTCCATCTTTCTGGTCTGTACATGAACAACAACTACTTTTCCATCATTCTGTCCACAGTCATCTCCATGCTGCACTTTGGAGACCAGTGGATTGTCAGTGTGTCCAACATGGAGCTGATGTTTGGCTCCATGACTTCACTCTGATTGGCTCATTCATCTAGAATTCTGTTGCAGCTGCTGGAGGACAACATGGTCACTTTCGTGAAGAAGGAGCTGAAGAAGATCCAGAAGCTTCTGAGTCACAGGGAGGAGGAGGAGGAGCTGGAGGATGAAGATGAAGGGCAGAGGAGCAGCAGAGAGTCACTGATGAAGATCACAGTGAACTTCCTGAGGAGAATGAAGCAGGAGGAGCTGGCTGATGGACTGCAGAGCAGTAAGAGGATTTCTCTGAAGGTTTCAGCTGCTGATAAATGAAGATTTACTGATGTCTCAACACATGGAACCACAGGGATTCAAACCATCATCCTTCAGGGTTGCAGAGAGTTGATTTACTCTGTTTGTTGTCTTCATTCAGGATCTTCTGCTGCAGTTTGTCGACATAAAGTCCAATCTGGTCTGAAGAAGAAGTTCCAGTGTGTGTTTGAGGGGATCTCTAAAGCAGGAAACCCAACCCTTCTGAATGAGATCTACACAGAGCTCTACATCACAGAGGGAGGAACTGGAGAGCTGAATGAAGAACATGAGGTCAGACAGATTGAAGCAGCATCCAGGAAAGCAGACAGAGCAGAAACAAGCATCAGACAAGAAGAGCTCTTTCAACTCCCAGCTGGAAGACAAGAACCAATCAGAACCGTGATGACAAAGGGAGTGGCTGGCATCGGGAAAACAGTCTTAACACAGAAGTTCACTCTGGACTGGGCTGAAGGCAAAGCCAACCAGAACCTCCACTTCACATTTCCATTCACTTTCAGAGAGCTGAATGTGCTGAAAGAGGAGAAGTTCAGCTTGGTGGAACTTGTTCATCACTTCTTCCCTGAAACCAAAGAAGCAGGAATCTGCAGCTTTGAAGACTTCCAGGTTCTCTTCATCTTTGATGGTCTGGATGAGTGTCGACTTCCTCTGGATTTCCACAAGACTGGGATCCTAAATGACCCTAGAAAGTCCACCTCAGTGGGAGATCTGCTGACAAACCTCATCAGGGGGAACCTGCTTCCCTCTGCTCGCCTCTGGATAACCACACGACCTGCAGCAGCCAATCAGATCCCTGCTGAGTGTGTTGACATGGTGACAGAGGTCAGAGGGTTCAATGAGCCACAGAAGGAGGAATACTTCAGGAAGAGATTCCAAGATGAAGAGCAGGCCAGCAGGATCATCTCCCACATCAAGAGATCCCGAAGCCTCCACATCATGTGTCACATCCCAGTCTTCTGCTGGATCACTGCTACAGTTCTGGAGGATCTGCTGAAGAGCAGAGAGGGAGGAGAGCTGCCCAAGAGCCTGACTGAGATGTACATCCACTTACTGGTGGTTCAGGCCAAAGTCAAGAAGGTCAAGTATGATGGAGGAGCTGAGACAGATCCTCACTGGAGTCCAGAGAGCAGGAAGATGATGGAGTCTCTGGGAAAACTGGCTTTTGAGCAGCTGCAGAAAGGAAACCTGATCTTCTATGAATCCGACCTGACAGAGTGTGGCATCGATATCAGAGCAGCCTCAGTGTACTCAGGAGTGTTCACACAGATCTTTAGAGAGGAGAGAGGCCTGTACCAGGACAAGGTCTTCTGCTTCATCCATCTGAGTGTTCAGGAGTTTCTGGCTGCTCTTCATGTTTACCGGACCTTCATCACCTCTGGAACCAACCTCATGGAACAAAAGAGAAAATCAAAGAACTTTAAACTCAATCAAATCAGTCCAGTCCAGTTCTACCAGAGTGCTGTGAAGAAGGCCTTACAGAGTCCAAACGGACACCTGGACTTGTTCCTCCGCTTCCTCCTGGGTCTTTCACTGCAGACCAATCAGAGTCTCCTACGAGGTCTGCTGACTCAGACAGGAAGTAGATCACAGACCAATCAGGAAACAATCCAGTTCATCAAGGAGAAGATCAGTGAGGATCTGTCTGCAGAGAAAAGCATCAACCTGTTCCACTGTCTGAATGAACTGAATGATGGTTCTCTAGTGGAGGAGATCCAACAGTTCCTGAGGTCAGGACGTCTCTCCACAGATAAACTGTCTCCTGCTCAGTGGTCAGCTCTGGTCTTCATCTTACTGTCATCAGAAGAAGATCTGGAAGAGTTTGACCTGAAGAAATACTCTGCTTCAGAGGAAGCTCTTCTGAGGCTGCTGCCAGTGATCAAAGCCTCCAACAAAGTTCTGTAAGAACTCTCATGAAAATCACCTTCAGAGAACAAATGAATTTGATTAGAAAAATGAAAGATTCAATAACTGCTGTCTGTCTTTGTTTTCTTCAGACTGAAAGACTGTAATCTGTCAGAGAGAAGCTGTGCAGCTCTGTCCTCAGTTCTCAGCTCTCAGTCCTCCAGACTCAGAGATCTGGACCTGAGTTCCAACAACCTGAAGGATTCAAGAGTGAAGCTTCTGTCTGCTGGACTGGAGAGTCCAGACTGTAAACTGGAGACTCTCAGGTCAGATTTCATTCAAATGTTGATTCTCTACGACAGTTTGTGTCTGTTTTTCTCTGATTTAGGAGAAAGTGTCAGATAGCATCACTGAAGACGAACCAGCAGTAGGTAGAATACAAACATCAGACTAAACAGGAGAACCTAAGTCCATCCAGGTGTTGATATCTGGGATCAGTTCATGTTCTCTGTGTTCTTGAAAGAAAACATGAATCAATCCCAGAACTGCAGGTTAAAATGGACAAACAGTTGCAGCAGATTTCTGACCCACAGAGCAGCAGCTCCTTATGAAGAGATATGAAGAGGTCAAAGTGCAGCACAGACCTGGTTCTGGGGCTTATTTAGAACTGAGCTTGGATCAGAACCAGGTCTTCTATTTCACAGAGTCTTTGAGATCAACGTTTGTTTCTCAGTCCTGGTGCTTAAACAGACAAATCTTGTCTCTTCAAAGGCTGCAAGAAAATCTAGATTTTTTTGGACAGTGGTTTTCAGTGAGACTCCTGTAGTTTGCAGCTTTCTTTGATTTGTAAAAACTGTCAGATCCTCAAAAATATTGTCATCAATGAACTGTGAAAAGTACTGGATTGGACCCCAGTATTCACAAAGTTTAGAGTCATCTTGATTGACAGGAAACCCAGGAAGCACAGCTGTGAATCTGTTATGATGGATGTTTAAAAAGACAGAAAAAAGTTAATAAAAGAAATAAAAGTTCTTTTTTTCCACATCCATTTGGATTAATGCAATAATTTGAGTTTCATTGATGTGAGATGACTCTATTGATCAACTGTAGAAGTATATTTTTTTAAGTAACTTACAGTGTTTGGGGTAATGAATTACAAAGTGATGAGTTACTGTAATTAAGTTACTTTTGTCAGTAACAGAGTATTAGTGATGCATGAGCGCTAATGCAGAGTTGGAGATTGGTCAAAGTAAAATGAAGAGAGCGTAAATATGGACATGGATGAATACGTAGGACATTGAGCAACTAGATCATTATTTCCAATTTGTTGAACAGAAAAGCAAAACCATTTCAGTTAAAAGCAAGTTTTGTCCTGGAGATGAACTTCTTTCCACTGCCCGAGTGCCAATGAGCAACCTGTTTACACACTATGTAGACTACTATACAATGTAGATTTTCTCCTGTTCATGTGTTGAAATGAATGAGGTGGTGCTAACAAACCTGAATGTCCTTATGGAGCCTCTATGTTTTTATTTTGTGGATTTTACGAGACGATCTTGTTATTATTTTACTCTCCATAAAAATATGTGTTTTGTCAAAATTTTACAAGTTAGAAAGAAAGTAAACATTACAAGAAAAAAAAACACATTTATTTACTTTTGTCATTTTATATATAAAAAATTTTACTTATACATATGGAGAAAGATTTTTCTCTCCATTAAAAATATCCTGTCAAAATGATGCAAATATGAACAAAACAAACAAAGTCTGGAAATGTAAATAAAATGTATGTTTTTCAGCAAAAACGAATCAAATAATTCTGTTTTCTTTGCTCTTGTGTCATTTTATCAGAGCTGGACTCCTGGCGTCGTCTTTTAACATCAAGTTCATTTCTGTTTGTTGTGTGAGATCCTGTGTCTTTGTGAAACACATCAGAATGATTTGATTTTTAAAAACCTGTTATTGTCAATATCATTTTTTAGGTGTTATTAAAACATTTAAAACTAAAGCAAATAACTTTTAACTTGAGATTACTGTAAAATATTTGGTGTTTTCCTAATTTTGTGCAACACCAACATAAGTAACACAACAAAGCGCAGCAAAAAAACACAAGACTGTACATTTATCTCTGTCAGGTCAAAACTGAAATCAGCCTTAAAGTCGAGACGAGATGACAGGAAGCCACCTGCTCTCTGATTGGACAGTTTGATTTGTGGTCATCCAATCATAAAGACGTGTAAAAACAGGGACAGAATTCACAACCGAAACTTCAGGAACAAACAGGCAGTTTTTTGCTTTGCGTCTGCAAAAATAATGTTAAGAAAACTTAAATATTATTTTACAAGAAGCAAATCTTTTTTACAGGCATGCAGATCCCTTTTTACACATTTACAAACCTAAATCTTTTGGGCAGATTTATTTTGCAGTTTGATGAGACTTGATTGATGTGTGAACATGCAGTTGTGGTTGCAGATCCATTCAGTTGTGGTTTTGAATCTTTAAGTCCTTATATTGAGCCCATATGGTCAAAGTGAAGAAAAAATCTGAACTCTGGGGAGGTGGCTGTGTCTTCTCAACCAATCAGGGACTCAACTTTGGAAACGTGACGTTTTCAGTGACAGCGGAGAAAACATCCAATATGGTGGATCGATCCAGAGTTCTCCTGAACTTCCATTTATATTCTTAACCTGCTGTATCCCTTTCTGGGCAGCTAGCTCCATGTAGAAATAAGGCTAAAAACATTAGCTGCTAGCTCCTCCCACACGCAGCAGAGGCGGCGAGCTTATGGAACACATTTGAGGCCATGCAGAGATCAGCGAATTCTCCACGTGTCGTAGGAGGGGCGGGACACGTGAATTGGCCATGAATCACATTCGGTGTGAATGCAGCTTAACAGCAGAACCAGCAGCAGCTCCTCTGCAGGGCCACATTCAGACATTTTGGGCCCCGTGGATCCTAATGTGTTTCAAGGCCCCTCTACAGTTTACAGATGTCAGTAAATGCTTTCAAAGGAGAACTAAAGACTTTTTCACTGTTTTTCTGCACAACCTGCTTTTTCCAGTCAGGATGAAGAGAGAAAGGAAAGTTTAGATCTGATTCATGCTTTTATTTTGGTGAACATCTTTGAGTTTCTGCAGAGAAACTTCATGTTTATCTGGATTTTTCTACACTTCCAATAGTTTGTTTCCAAAAGTCCAACATGAAATCCAACATTTCAACAAGTTTCTAAATGTGCTTTTTGTTCCTGTGATTTGAAAGGAACCAGAGAGTTGAAACTTTCTTTGTTCATTCATTTTGTGTCAGATCCATTCAAATGTGATCAAGATTTTCCTATTGAAGTTTTTTTACCCATAATTCAAAGTGATCTTCAATTCTCAAAGTACAATTCACTTTACAATGTAATCATGTTATTTGTAAAATTCATTTGACAATTTAGGATTCAAGAAGAAGAAATACAATTGAATCTGACATTTTGAAATCAAAGCAAAATCAATTGGATTTTAAATCTTCATGTTCTTTTGGTTTCATGTTTCAAATAAAAATTCATTTTTCAACTGTCAGTTCAATCTGCATTCCTGCCATGAATTTAGAAAATGTGTTTTGTAAAGAAAAATTCATGATGATAAATGACATTTCAATTCCTCGTCTGTTTTTACTTGATTTTAAAGTCATTTCAAATGGATTGAATCTTAATTTACCAACATGTTGGTCAAAATGTCCAAATCCAAAAGAAGTTGCTAAACCTCCAGCTGCATCACTGCTCCTGAACACACTTTTCTGTCTGATTTCAGGTTGTGCAGCTGCAGTTTGTCAGAGATCAGCTGTGAAGCTCTGAGTTCAGCTCTGAAGAAAAACCCGTCTAATCTGACAGAACTGGACCTGAGCGACAACAAGAACCTGCAGGATTCAGGAGTTCTTCATCTGTGTGGTTTTCTGGAGAGTCCAGACTGCAGACTGCAGACTCTGAGGTCAGACTCCATGTTTCAGTTGTGTTCACATCAATATGATGAGAAAGTTGTGTTGACACTAAACTGCAGACATGAGGCTGATGTTCTCCTGCTGCATGCTGACCATCTTCATGCTGAAGGCTGTTTTCTTCTTCTGAGCTTTAGTCCATTCACTGTGGCAGAAGATCTCATGTTTGAATGTTTCTTTCCATCTTCTTCTTCATTTCTAATGTCAGTTTCCTTCAGGACTGATCTTTTCTTTTCCACAAAGGTCTGCAGATGTTTCCTCTTCTTCATCCTCTTCACTGCAGATGTGAGGAAAGCTTCTTCCTGAAGATCAAACTGATCTCATGTGGATGAAGGTTGATGTTTTCTGGAAGTTCAGACTCATTCCAATAACAGAATGAAGACTTTCCAGCATCATGGTGCTGAAATTCTCCCATGATTCAGTGCTGTTTGCAGAAAGAGGAAGTGGACTTTTTCTGCTGTTTGTGCAGAAACATCAGTTGGTTTGGATGCAGCCACAGGCTGATGTTTGACTTTCACACATCTGGACTTCTTTACTGAAGCAGCTGCATGTTGTCCTGAATGTTCCTGAATGTTCTTCTTCTCTGCTTCTGCTGGACTCTTCTGATCTGCTGCTGTTGCTTCACATCTTTGGACTTTTTCCAAACTTTCTGATCTTCTTCAGCTCTGAACTCTTTAGAAGAACTGAAGGATGAAAAACATGAACTTTGTCTTTAAACTCAACTCTTTCTTCTGGATTCAGGTTGCAGTTCTGCAGTTTGTCAAAGATCAGCTGTGCTGCTCTGGTCTCAGCTCTGAAGTCCAACACATCCCACCTGACAGAACTGGACCTGAGACACAACAACCTTCATTCTTCAGATGTTAAGCAGCTCCAGGATCTGGTGAAGAGTCCAAACTCCAAACTGCAGACTCTGAGGTCAGTAGAGGGTTGGAGTCAGTCCAGCTGCTTCCAGATGTTTTGTGCTAAAGTTAGTCTGACAGCAAAGATGCAGAGTTTCCTGTGAAGCTGCAGCTTCTCAGTGAAGCTCTGAGGAGAATGATGACAGGCTTCAGGACAACAGTCAGCCAATCAGAGCAGCAGAAGCTCCAACAGGTGAAGATGACAGGAAGCTGCTGCTCTGAACAGAACTGAAGCTCCTGCTGCTCTTTCTGCTGCTGTGCTGCATCACTGACTGACAGACCAGGATCAGGAGACACTCCTTCATCTCTGTCTTTATCATTTCTCTCTGCAGGTGGCAGAGCTGGTGAATCTGATGTTCCTTCTTTTGGAGCAGAGAGCAGCATCACCAGCAGCTGGTCTGCAGAGATGTTGTGACTGGACGGTGTTCCTGGGAGGTGGAGAGCAGAGTGATGGAGGAATCAGAGGAAGTGGAGATGAGTGGACTGATGGAGAACTGCACTTCATCTTCTGGTTCTAACTTGGAGTGTTGATCTGAAACATCAGTTGGATTCAGATGTTCAGCAGCTCCAGGATCTGGAGAAACAAAGACCTGCAGACAAACCGATTCTTTTCTAGATCATCACTTTCTTCTTTCATCTACATGTTATGAATAGATGTGAGTTTGTGACTGAACCAATCAAGGATTGAGTGAATCATGGATCAGTTCTGGATTAGATAGATCTATGTGTGGATCAGGAACAAACAGGCAGTCAGGCGTTGGATCCTGTTTGTGTCTCTGGAACAGGGAGAGACATAAAAAGACAAAAATAACAGTGATGTTTTAGGAATTCTCCTTTTTATGTGTTTATTAACATGAAAAATTTGAGTTTCTGTTGTCAAAGTTTAAATAAATCAAAAGAAAATGTGTGATAACTGATGATTGGATCCAAAACTCTTTTGATTCTATTAGTGAATATCAAAGCCATCATTTTATAGTCAGAATTCAGTCTCCAGTTATCAATGAAAAGTCTGTCTTTCCTTGCTTTTGGAATAAGAGTTATTACTCCTTGAGAAAGAGGATTATTTTCTCTCCTTTCTAAAAATGTTAGCAATAGGAACGGAGCTAAATGATTAGAGAATGCTTGGTAAAGTTCTGCAGATAAAGCGTCTGTAGCAGGAGATTTGTTGGTCTTCAGGGTAAAAATGGAGTTCATGACGTCCTCCAGTGTGAGAGGGCTGTCACACTGACTCCTTTACTCTTCATCAATACTTTTCAGGTCTTGGATATTGTTAAGAAACAAAGATGAAGTGTCCTCATTGGATCTTGAGCTGGACAGATTTGCTTGGAGCAAAAAAAAATCCTACATTTTTAGTGACCAGCAGGTTTATTAAAATGTTGTTTTTCTTCTTCTTTTTAGCAGTTCATTGTTGATGTTTAGTTTGACTTGTTTGTGAAGTTGTTGTAGCTTTACCTTGTTTTATTTGGTTTACATTGATCTGTCCGTCACAAATAAATGAAATTTTATGGTAAATTCATCTGATCCAGTTTAAACACTGCAACCATGAACTTGTCTGAAGCTGAACAGTTTTTTTCTTCTTTGTAGAAATACTGCTGCTATCTGTGCTCTCGTCTCTTTTGAGGTTTGTCTGTGATCTTGATGCAGTTTAGCAATTATTGTAACACTATATTACTGATCCGTAACACTTTGTTTATCCAGCAACAGCTTAGAAAACATCATTATAATAAAATTCACCTTCAAATAATCGTAATAACAAGTAAAAACCATCAAAGTACAACTCTGGTTCTGGTTTCATCTGCTGACTTAGTTCTAGTTTTCTATTTGGAAGATGCTCGACTGCCTCATGTTTTGGATTTCAATGTTCCAAATTGAAAAATGTTGTCGTTTAAAATGTTGTCAATAAAGAAAAGAAAAACTTTGGTTCTGAAGATAAAGAACAACACCGACTTCCTCTTCCGGTATGAGGTGAGCTCTATCCGCCATTTTCTCCAGCGCCAGCCGCCGTTTTTTTCTGCAGCTCGGTAGTCTTGAAAATAACTTCTATTTCATAAAGAATTTGTTCTTTAGTGTGACAAAGGTAATCTACGATGGTATATATGGATATAGTTTACTCTGAAAGGCTTCAGAAAATCATTTCAGATGGATTTCAAAAACATCAAAGAAGATCTTTTTGTTTGTTCACTCTATACTTCAAAGCTTCACAAATGATGTGTAAGACACCAAAAGTACTTACCAATAAAGATTGATGATGCTAATATCAGTCCACCTCTGCGTTGTCTAGCTGGAGTCTTTAGCTAAAGCTGAAGACGTCAGCAGATGGTCGGTTCCAAATAATGCCGGCAGTAAACATGGAGGATCATTGGAGGCAGAAACCACAGACCACTGATTACGGTCAATCCCCTCCTCCCCGTGGGCGGAGTTCATTCCTGCCAATATGGCAGCGCCTATGAGCTGACAGTTTAGGCTTCAAGTAGTAAAGTGTAGAAGTGTATGGATGACATCAGAGATGATCCGTCCAGTTCTATGTCAATGGAACAAACAGCCAGGAGGATTCATTCTAGAAATCCAAGCAAAGATTCACAAATATCAATTGTTTTAGGAGCCTTTCTGTCAGAAGAGTGTGATATTGATTTGATTTATACATTTACGTCTTTAAGGAAATGGAGAAAATAGCATGTGTTACAAATGTACACGTTCAGAAAATCAAGTTCCTGATTGTTTTATTCCCCTTAAAAAAGGACAAGCATGTGAGACAATGAAACAGGAGATTTCCAAGAGTTTCTTCGAGAAAGAAGGAAGTCATCCTAAAGTCAGGAGCCCCAAGGCCTGATGGGAGATCTGTCATCCTATTTTGACCTGAAGGAAACTCCTTCAACCAGGAAAAAGTTCCTCTGACACATTGATGTAAACGTGAAGATGGAGCCACATTTTTCAGCTGGAAAACATCCCATAATTCCCTCCTAGATTGTTGCAGTGTGACGTGGAGATGTCTTTTCTTTTCTGCTGTGAGAAAGCCAGATGTTTTTCTGATCCAAACATGTTGATCATCTTGTTCTGATGGATTTAGTGTGTGAGTGATTTCTACAGAACTCTGCAGAAACAGACTCAACTTTGATGAAGATCCAAACATGTTGGAGGCCACTAAACATCAGCAAAAGAGCTTGTTGGTTCAAATGTCAGATCAGGAACAAATCCATTCATTTCTGTTCACATTTCATTCTGGCGTTCAGGTTGGAGTTTCTAAGAGTGACCACCAGAGGGCGCAGATTCCCCGTTCAAGGCTGCAGGAACATTCCAGACTATTTCCTGGATGTTTGGAGCTGAAAGGATGAAAGAAGGAGATGCTGTTGATGCTGCTGTTCAGCATGAGAAACAAACACATGTTTTTATGTCAGTTATTTGATTCTTTTATCGTTTTTATTTGTATTAAATGAGAAAAAGACAGAAAACCAGCAGAGAAGCTTCTGGAGCTCAAAGTTCTGATAGTGGAGCGTCTCTGTCTGTCTGTGGAATCCTTGTCAAAATAAAACCAAATTTCACAAACCAAAACAATAAAAAAAGAAATGTTTCAACAAACAAAAGTCATTTTCAGAAATCCAAATGAAATGTTCAAAAAGGAAACAAAGAAGAACCATCACTGATTGGATGATGACGTTTGTCCATCATTTTGACAGACAGTTATTTGGCACAAAGAGCCTTAAACCAAAAACATGAATGTTTCTGCTGATCCAAACATTGCTGCTGTTCTCAAAGAATGTTTTAGTTCAGGACAAACCTATGAAGTTATCCTGGATCAGCTCTGTACTGATCACAAAATCTTTCAAAGGGTTTTTTTAGTTACATTTCATCTCAGTGAAGCATTTTAAAGTCCCACTCCAACTATACTTGGATCTGTTTCCAAAGCGTTCCCGGCGCTCTTTTCATTAAGATTGTGCCGTTTTTAGCCAGAATCTAAAAACCTGTGTCATATTCTCGGACATGGTTTTCTGCAGAGCGTAAATGTAAACTTTTTCAAACTGCAAGTTTTCATTTGAATAAAGGTCTTTGAGGTGAAGACGCCGAGGGCCTGGCTGTGCTCCTCAGATGCTACAAAAAGCATGTGATAAAGGGATTCTTTCAGTACACTTATTATACACTAAGGTGTACGTTATAAATAGACTGAAATTAATTTCAATAGCTATTATCTATTGTGTTGTCAGAGCGGCCAACTTTTTATTAAAGCTTGGAGTGAGACTCTGTACCTCAACCCAAAACTACCAATAAATTCCCTTTTTCATGAAACTTGTTGATTGTTTTTAAGGGTCATACATTGAAGTTGCTGGATTTAAAGGTAATGACAGCAACATTTTGCTTTGGCTATAAAAGATATTTTTCATCCATTTGTCCAGAGTCAGACGCGTCTTATTGCATTCTCTGATGGCATTACAGTACCAAGCTTTACACAGAGGTAATATTTCTATATCATCATTTCTCACTGATCAAAACCCAGTGAGAGCCGCAAAGTTCCACTGCACTGTTCAAAAAAGAAATGAAACAAAATCTTCATGTTTTTGTGCCAATTTAACCCTTTATTTATCAAATATGGATTTTAAATCTTGACAATAATGAAACTCTAGTAGTGTTATATGGGGTTCCATTTGTGCCAAAAAATTTGTCGTCAGAAAAGTCCTTAGCAACCGGTTATGCACCGGCTTTCTGTAAGATTTTTCTCTCTTGGTTTGTTGTAAAACTGAGGCAGTATTAGAACAGCTGGATGTCACAACTGGTCACGCCCAAAGTTTATCAACATGTTTAATTTAAATTACATTAAAAAAGGGAAAAAAACAATATTTTAGTGAAACAAATATTTTGAAACAAATATTCAACTAAACCTATTTCTCTTCTAAAGGGACTTTAAAATGAAAAAGCCTAATGTTTGTAACCAGCCACCTAGTGGTCACATAATAAATTGCATTGGCTCCACTTTTTTATTTGTGATTTGTTTTAACATCTTCAAAAAGGAGGTAAAAGTGAATGGGTGGGTTGCCATAGTTTTTTCAGGCTTTTATTGATGATTGGATTGCTTTTCAAAATAATCTTACATGTGTTTTTAAAGAATCTCATTCTGCATCTTCTCATAACATCGTTGTCTCTATAATAAAACAAGAAGGAAGGCAGAAGAAAAAGAGAAAAGAGACATTATTGTAGGTTAAGAATGAGCTTTCAGTAATCAATCTGGATGTTTGTGGTTCAGATGTGAGCTTCCTATCTAAATTCATGCTCCGTTAATCTGAGACAAGCAAACATTTTTCTGTCATGTGTTTACTATCAATGTCACAGCTGATTGCTTTTATTTTGAAAACGTGTCACTCCCTTGTTTCTCAACAGGCCTCTTTAAACAGAGCAGAGGCAGAGAAGGTCCGATTTCCTCTGATGAGAAACATCAGCTCAACTTAACATGAGCTCCCTCTCTGTCTGATTGGAAGACGATCATTTATTCTGGTTTTTTTGTGAGATTTCTCTCTCTCATATGAAAAAAAAGCACTGTGGCTAATGAGGGCTGCAGTTTACCTGCTTTTCCTGCTTTCAACCAGTAAAGAAAAGCAAGGAAAACATTACACACGTGGACAAAATTGTTGGTACCCCTCAGTTAAAGAAGGAAAAACCCACAATTCTCACTGAAATTACTTAAATTTATTGAAAATTAAATAATCAAAATCAGCCATCACTTTTGAATTGCTGATTAACATAATTATTAAAAAAAAAAAAAAAAAAAACGAATGAAACAGGCCTGGACAAAAATGATGGTACCTCTATAAAAGATTGAAAGCTATTTGACCAGACTGACATGATTAACTCAGGTGTGTCCTTTAATTGACATCACAGGTGTTACCAAACTCCTAATCAGTCAGTCTGCCTATTTAAAGGGAGACAAGTAGTCACTCTGCTGTTTGGTGAAAAGGTGTGTACCACACTGAACATGGACAACAGAAAGCCAAGGAGAGAATTGTCCCAGGACATCCGAAAAAAAAAAAATTATAGATAAACATCTTAAAGGTAAAGGCTATAAGACCATCTCTAAACAGCTTGAACTTCCTGTGACAACAGTGGCTCATATTATTCAGAAGTTCAAGACCCACGGGACAGTAGCCAACCTCTCTGGACGTGGCCACAAGAGGAAAATTCATGACAAATTGAAGAGACGGATCGTTCGAATTGTATCCAAAGAGCCCAGAACAACCTCCAAAGAAATTAAAGGTGAATTCCAAGGCCAAGGTACATCAGTGTCAGATCGCACCATTCGTCGTTGTTTGAGCCAAAGTGGACTTCATGGGAGACGACCAAGGAGGACACCACTGCTGAAAAACAATCGTAAAAAAGCGAGACTGGAATTTGCAAAAATGCATGTTGACAAGCCCCAAAGCTTCTGGGAGAATGTCCTTTGGACAGATGAGACCAAGCTGGAGCTTTTTGGTAAGACACATCAACTCTATGTTCATAGACTCAAAAACCAAGCATACGAAGAAAAAAGCACTGTCCCTACGATGAAACATGGAGGAGGCTCAGTCATGTTTTGGGGCTGCTTTGCTGCATCTGGCACAGGGTGTCTTGAATGTGTGCAAGGTACAATGAAATCTGTAGACTATCAAGGCATTCTGGAGAGAAATGTGCTGCCTTGTGTCAGAAAGCTTGGTCTCAGTCGCAGGTCATGGGTCTTCCAACAGGACAACGATCCAAAACACACAGCCAAAAACACCCAAGAATGGCTGAGAGAAAAGCGTTGGACTATTCTAAAGTGGCCTTCCATGAGCCCAGATCTGAATCCCATTGAACATCTGTGGAAGGAGCTGAAACATGCCATTTGGAGAAGACACCCATCAAACCTGAGACAACTGGAGCAGTTTGCTCATGAGGAGTGGGCCAAAATACCTGTTGACAGCTGCAGAACGCTCATTGACAAATATAGAAATCGCTTCATTGCAGTGATTGCCTCGAAAGGTCGTGCAACAAAATATTAAGTTATGGGTACCATCATTTTTGTCCAGGCCTGTTTCATTAGTTTGTTTTTTTTAATGAACTTGAACTTTTTGAATCTTTTTTTGTCAGTCTTTTTTTCTCATGCCCTCCCTCCAGCTGTCAGTCATGGCAACGTTGGATGTGCGGTCACACTTGCTGCAGGGGTAAAGCACCACCTGCCGCTGGCTTTAGTCTCTGGTGGAGGTCCTTGCTCTGGTACAGCAGCAGCTGCTGCTTCCACTGTCTTTCTCCTCCTGAAGACGGTGCTCCACGGCACATCCACAAGAAGAAAAGCAGGTGCAGCTTTGGAGACCAAAGGACGAGGAGCTGAGATGCAGCAGAGTGTGGTGATGGTGGTGGGGCAACGTCTCCTCCAGCATCTTTCTTGTCTGCTAGTCCCTCCTTTAAACAGCCAGAGCAGCAGGGAGGAGTCCAGTTTGGTGCTCCGGCTCAGCTCTCTCCCACTTTCTCTGCCACAGGAGAACCTGGAGACACAAACAGACGCTGGTAACAGGATGCGGGAACGTTTTGAAAGCAGAAATGAAAACTCACCACTGTGACAGGGTCCTCCTGCTCAGCTGAAACAGTTCAAGGTGGGTCTGAGTTCTGCAGCGGTGCCTCTCACATGTAGAACCTGGATCTAGCGCTTCCTCTGGACCCCTCGTGCTCTTTTGGGTGGAGGGAGGAGACGGGCGGCCAGCATCAGGCCAGTTTGCAGGACCTGAGTTCAGGAGAAAAGACTGAACTTCCAGTCTCTTTCTGCCCGTAGAGAAACTCCCTCCTGAGACGAAACAGAAGAAAGCATCAGAGGAGGTTCTTCTTCTGCTTCAAGTTCATAACAGCTGTCCACAGCACAGAGGAACACAGACTGATGCTGGCAGAGCGGCTCGTGTCAGTCACACTTTGGTCCATATGTACATGCATGTGTCCATGATCCACATGTGTTCACCTGCATTGTTAGAACACCTGTCCTGTTTGATTGATCTCAACAGAAATGAAACAATTCAGTCCCTTATGACTGACAGTGATTGTACAGCAGTGGAATGAAGAGCTTTGTGATCATAAGCAACAGGCTAACACAAGTAACTGACCCACAATGACAACGAGAAACCTTTTCAAACGATACTCTAATGCAAATGAAAGACGAGAAAACTAGCAGAAAAACAACAGCAAACAGCGGTTGTTTTACAATCTATTAACACATCTTGTACAAAAACACGCCACAGAAAAGAGGACTAACATTTCCACAAACATATCTATCTCATTCGCTGAACGGCAGTTGAACAGCAGTTGAACGGGCGCTGAACGGCAGTTGAACGGCAGTTGGACGGCAGTTAAAACGGCAGTTGAACGGCAGTTGGACAGCAGTTAAAACGGCAGTTGAACGGCAGTTAAAACGGCAGTTGAAGGGCAGTTAAAACGGCAGTTGAACGGGCGCTGAACGGCAGTTGAACAGTAGTTGAACGGGCGCTGAACGGCAGTTGGACGGCAGTTAAAACGGCAGTTGAACGGCAGTTGGACAGCAGTTAAACCGGCAGTTGAACGGCAGTTAAAACGGCAGTTGAAGGGCAGTTAAAACGGCAGTTGAACGGGCGCTGAACGGCAGTTGGACGGCAGTTAAAACGGCAGTTGAACGGCAGTTGGACAGCAGTTAAAACGGCAGTTGGACAGCAGTTAAAACGGCAGTTGAACGGCAGTTAAAACGGCAGTTGAACGGGCGCTGAACGGCAGTTGGACGGCAGTTAAAACGGCAGTTGAACGGCAGTTGGACAGCAGTTAAAACGGCAGTTGGACAGCAGTTAAAACGGCAGTTGAACGGCAGTTAAAACGGCAGTTGAACGGCAGTTGAACAGTAGTTGAACGGGCGCTGAACGGCAGTTGGACGGCAGTTAAAATGGCAGTTGAACGGCAGTTGGACGGCAGTTAAAACGGCAGTTAAAACGGCAGTTAAAACGGCAGTTAAAACGGCAGTTGAACGGCAGTTAAAACGGCAGTTGAACGGCAGTTGAACGGGCGCTGAACGGCAGTTGAACGGCAGTTGAACGGGCGCTGTATGGCAGTTGAAGTCCTCATTCTAGAAAAGGGGACCACCTCCCCAGTCTACCTGACCAAAAGTACTGTACCCGACTGCCAAGCACTGCTGCAGGGACATATCAACCACTGGATTGTGTTCCCTTGTTTAGTTTTAAGAATTAGGGGAATTGAACGTTTTTGGGTCAGAGGGAAACCTACACTCCTGGATAAAAACCCTGTAGGTAAAAAGCACATTTTTTATTGTTTCTGTCTATTCATCTTCTTCCTGTCATCCGGGTGGCAAAGATAGCCAGACTTCTCTCTCCTCGGCCACGTCCTCCAGGTCCTTTGCGGAAACCCAAGGCGTTTTCAGGCCAGCCTAGAGAGGTCGTCTCTCCAGCGTGTCCTTGGTTTTTCCTGTGGCCTCCGCCCAGTGGGACATGCTCAGTTTACCTCCCAGGGAGGCGTCCAAGTGGCATCCCGACCAGATGCCAGAGCCACCTTAAC
Source organism: Oryzias celebensis (assembly GCA_014656515.1). Lineage (NCBI taxonomy): Eukaryota > Metazoa > Chordata > Actinopteri > Beloniformes > Adrianichthyidae > Oryzias > Oryzias celebensis. The sequence goes on from BNCR01000044.1 coordinate 202,654, forward strand.
TAGCTCCTGTCCATGAGGAGGAGCAGCGGTGCTAGTCTGAGCTCCCTCCAGGTGACCGAGTTTCTCAAAATATCTCTAAGGGAGCGTCCAGCCACCCAACGGAGGAAGGTATTGGTGCTGTTCAACCAGGATTCAGCAGTCTTCAGACAGTCAGGTCCATTTCTCTCTGAGCTGAACCCAGAAGGAGCAGCAAAAGCCAAATTAAGGGTTCTGTATTTATTTATGTCAGTGTAGCAACCAGCCTGTTTGAAAATTGTAAATAAAAAAATAGCCTCAGATTCTTATTATGTCCAGTGTGACATTACATGATGTTACTATTATAAATTGCATTGATAAACTATAGTTTTTTCATGAATAAATAAATGAAACATGAAATATACAGAGAAAACATCTTTTTACCTAAAAACAGGTTTTAAACTTTGGACAAAAGCTAAGGAGTTCTTAAAAATAAGATTCTGTGTTCTTGTCAGACAGGATCATCTGCAGAAGCAAATTTATTCAAAGGACAGATTAACAGTAACATTTAAAAATGCTATTTTCTTCTGCATATTAAAGCCTTGTGTCCACTGAGCGGTACGGTACGTCCATTCTGGTTTAGAACGGTCAAGGCAATTCAGCTGAGTGTTTCCACTCCAAGTTGGATCATCACGGTGCATGCAGGGTGTAGAGCGATTGTGTAGCTTTGTGTGATAGTAGTGTAACTACGGCAAAAACTAACAACAACAAAAACAATGGAGGTTATCCTGCAGCTCTTTTTTTCTGCTTGATTTTTGGTTCTCTGTATATACAAAGCCTTTAATGTTGCTAGATAAGAGGGGTATAAGAGGAGTGATGTTGATGAGGAGATGGAGAACAGCTGGAGAGGATGTGGGGGAGAGAGCAGAGCAGGTTAATGTTCAGGAGAGGGTTCACTCTGACGGTTGGAGGTGGAGCTGGAGGCCCGAGTCCTGACAGAACAGAACAGAACGTTTCTGGGAGTCTAAATGAATTCTAAGATCATTAACAATCTTTATACTGAGGTTCCTCCTAAAACCACATTGATAGTTTTCAGAAATGTTTTGGGTATTTAAACACTCATACAGTTGAGTAGTGACATTTTTCTCCGTAATTTTACTTGAAAACGGTAAGTTGGATACACGTCTGTAGTTATCCAGAGTATTAGGATCTAAATGACTGTTCTTCAGAAGGGGCCTCACCACCACTGTTTTACAGGCAGAAGGGAAGACGCCCGTCTGAAGAGAGCAGTTTACTACGTGTAAAATCTCTGACTCAAAAGAATTCAACCCGCCCCTTCTCACCATGAGCAACTCTAGAATGGTAGAGAGTCCAACCCATCTCCAGGGACTGCGTTTCAGAGCCCAGACTGTGTGTCGAGTTGGGCCCACACACAATCATAGGGGAGGAGTGGAGCCTCCCTGGACTATTTCCCAGGGAGAATGAGGAGTGTGATTCCTAGGTAGTTGGAACACACCCTCCAGTCGCCCTTCTTGAAAAGGGGACCACCTCCTTAGTCTGCCAGTCCAATAGTGAAGTCCCCGACTGCCAAGCACTGCTGCAGGGACATATGAACCAAGACAGTCTCATAGCAGGCAAAGTCATCAGTTACTCGGGGTGGACTGTATCCACTCCCAGTGCCTTGTAAACCTGCACAAGTTCAGGATTCTTCTCTCCCAGAGACTTTTCAAGTCCCTAAAGCAAAGGCCCTCTGCATTTATCCGAACTTGGGACCGACACAAAAGAACACTGGATTGTGTTCCCTTGTGGTTGCATTACCCTCCCACCCACCCACACACCCACCCACACACACACACACGTGTTTTTAAACTGTTTTTAGATTTTTTTTTTTAAGTTTTTTTTTTTTTTTTTTTAGATTTTTGCTTTAGTTTTTTTTTAGTTTTTTAATCTTTTTATTTTTTTCAAAGTTTTTTTTATATCTTTTTTTGCAGTGTTTGCAGTGGTCTGGTTTTACTTTTTCAAGCAAAACACCGTACGAAGGAAATTTTGGAAGGAGGACCTCTTCACAGGTTTGTCGTTTGCCTCTTTCACTTTGTCCATTTTTTTCGTAGTTTTTTCTTTTTTCTTCACCTTCTTGGAATTTTTCAGCTGGAATTTTTTCAGATCTTTGTCCAGCTCTTCAATGTTCTCAACAAGTCCATCTTTTTTATCCTTCATTGTTTCCTCAGTTTCTTCAATCACCTGTTCATTTATTTCTTTGTTTTTCATTTCCTTTTTCTTTCTCTTATCCTGTTTTTTTCTATTTTAGGTTTGTTTGGATTTTCCTGCTGGAGAATTTGCAGTTTTGTTTCCAAATGTGTGATAATGTTCTTAATTTGAGCTTGTCTTTCATCTGACGTTTCCTCAACTGCCAGCACATTTTCTTCTTCACTTTCTTTTTCTTTGGCTTCATTGACTTCCATCCCTTCATTTTCCACTATCTCTTCTTCTTCCTCCATCCCTTCATTTTCCACTATCTCTTCTTCTTCTTCCATCCATTCATCTTCCACTATCACATCATAATCGTTCATGTTCAAACATTCATTTTCCTCCAAACATTGGTTTCCTTCTAAACTTTTGACTTTGTCCTTCAGCTCATCCACGTGATCTTCCAGGTAAAAGAGGTTTTCTTTGAGCTTCTCTGTCATTTTGATCTCCTCAAACAGCTCGTTGCTTAAACGCATCCTCTCTACTTCAGTCATTTGGAGTTGCTTGATCACATTAGGAAAGATCATCTGCATTTGGGAAACTTCTTGGAGCCTGTTCTTCAGCTGGACATTTTCTTTCCGAAGCTCCTGGACTTCCAGAGTCAGTTCTCTGTGTTACTCTTTCATTTTTTGTGTTTCTCCAAATTCAGGAGCTTTTCTGAGCTCATCCATGTCTGCAGGCAGCGTGTTGGTGAAATGCTGTGGAGCTGCTTGCAGCTCTGTCTTCAGGTGAAGGTTTTCTTTTTCGAGGTCTTGGGCTTTCAGAACCAGAAAACAGTTGGCATGTCTGAACTTCTGGATCTGTTCCTGCAGCCTCTGTCGTTCGGCGTTGGCCGTCTGCATTTTGCGGCGTCCTCTGCTCTCAGCTGGATCAGCTGATGGTTCTCCTCCTGCGCCCGTCTGATCTGATGCATGAGCTCAGAGATGATGGAGTCCGGATGGGCGAAGTTCGGCGTCATGTTTGGATTTCCCTGATGGAAGGTGTCCCGTGGCTGCGCCTGTCGGTTATACCCGGATGGATCGGGATGGCAATATCCGTGGGTATAAGGTCCGGGAGCGCCGCAGGGATTTCCGACACCGTGGAGGTTCTGCCTGAAGTTCTGGATGTGTCCGGGGTAATAAGCCATTGCTTCAGAGATGGAATCCGAAACAGCGTCAATATTTGCAGGTGTGATCTCGAAGGAATGCTTTGACTCGCTTTGTAAGGAGCTGGAAGTCGCTAACAAAGGAACGTCGCCCGTCCAGTAGGTAGAGATACTTGATAGTTCTGTAGGCAAGAAATCCTGACGTCACATCATCAACTGAAGCTGCCCAGATACGTCACCGATGATCAGAAACAGACCCGGGCATGTTTGATGTTGTGACGTCATTCAAATGTCATATGCATGTCCCAGACATATCAAGTTTGTGTCTCTGTGTGTGTGTGTGTGAGAGTGCGTGTGTGTGTGTGTGTGTGTGTCTGTGTGTCTGTGTGTGTGTGGGTGTGTATTTGCTGAGGTGCAAAGTGTGTCTAATAAAGTAGTTAAATTGGTGAGTAGGCCACTGAGAGAACACCTCCTGATTGCTAATTTGCAACAATTTCAAAAAGAACTTTTTTTACATTATAGTTATGGGGTGTTTTTCAAAGAGTTTTTCAAGCAGAAAACTGATTTCATCCATTTTGAAATAATGCTGCAACATAATCAAATGTGGAAGAAGTGAGACGCTGTGAATACTTTCCAGATGCAAAGTATGTTGTAACTTATTTTTGAGTCTTTTTTCACACCGTGATCTGAATTTAAATAAAATCAGGTTCTGTCTTCAACCATGTTCATACTTTGCACAAGATTATTGCTTTAAATGATACTTTTTACTTCATTGTTGTGTATTTACCTTTATTTAACCACATAAGTCCTATTGAAATGAAAAATCTTTTTCAAAGGAGCCTGTTAAATGAAAGACAAGAGGATCTTGTTTGTGCAAAGCTCTTCTATCCTGGAGAATTTGTATATGAGTGGAAAAAAGTCAAGTTACGAGTAGTGAATTACATTTTCAGATAGGTATTGAGTAAAGTAATTTGATTACAATTTTGATCCAGTAGCTAAGTAAAGTAATCAATTACTTTTTAGAATGAACTTAACACAGCACATCACGTCTGAAACCTCCCTCCTCCTGTTCAAACTTGCTTGCAGACATAAAGATAACAAAGGATATGAACCTCTGGGTCAGTAGCAGCAAATCAAAGTCAATGACGAGTCTGCAAACATGAGAGAAGTGGAGCGGCTCGTCCTCTGGAGCAGCCAGAACCACCTGGAGCTAAACCCACTGAAAACTGTGAAGATGACAGTGGACTTCAGGAAGAAAGCCCCGCAGTCCTCAACAGAACAGCTCCCTCAATAGTCTCACACAGGTTTCTAGGGTTCACCATCTCACAGGACCTGCAGTGTATCTCCCACAAAGCAGAGATTGTATTTTCTGTGTCAATTAAAGGAAGTTCATCCTACCACAGGTGCTGCTGACAATCTTCTACATTGCAATGATCCAATCTGGATCTGCAACCAGACATGACAGGGACAGGCTGCAGAAAACCCTCAGGGCTGAAACTTCCCCTCAATCCAGGACCTGTACTGGTCCGGGTTAGGAAACAGGCAGGTCAAGTCTTCACAATCCACCTCACACACCAAATACAATCAGTTTAGACTCCTCCCCTCAGACCAGCATTTCAGAGCTCTGCACATCAATTGTCAGAGTTGTGTAGGTGGACCCAAAAATGCAGGACAACAGGGAGTGCAGGCAGAAAGTTTGATTCAAGAGATAGCCAGGGAGGTGCAGAGGACTTGGTGGGTGTTCAGGAGCTGACTGCAGGCAGGAGGCGTCAGGATGGGAAGTCCAGGCGTTCCTTAACAACACAACAGACAAAGTTAGAGGTGGAAGGCAAGACGACTGGACCAAAGGTGGACAAAACACTTGGCTTCAGTGGCTTTAGGTGGGTGTACTCTACCGGTGAGGAACAGATGAACCGATGTCAGCTGATGGGCGTGGACATCCTAATAACTGGTCCGCCTGATGAGGAGATGACGAACAGGTGTGCAGGAACCGTGAGCGAGGGCGGCCCCGATACCTGACAGTCAATACCACCCACCACAAAGACAGCTTCATCCCCAGAACTGTCGCTCTGATGAACTCTGGACCAGTCACAGCGTGTGAAACAGGAGCTCTTTGAAACCAGCTTCAATGTTGTTCATATCTTTCTTTCTTTCCTATTTTTCTTGTTTACACCTATTTATGATTTGTCTTTGTTTGCTCTGTCCTTGTAGATGAGTCATCAAAGCCAAATGTATCGTATGTGTGCACTCATTTTTGGTCAGTAAAGCTGCTTCTGAAGAGACCAAGTATGACACAGAGTTAGCAGTGTATAATCATAGACATTTGCTCACATCCCGTGAAGGGTCGCCACAGCAAATCAGCATTCACCTCTCTGCACAGGTCGTTTGCAGAGAGTTTTACGCCAGATGCCCTTCCTGATACAACCCTGTATTTATGTGGGCTGGGGACCAGCACAAGGAGACCCAGACTGGGGCCCCTTTGTGGCTAGGTAGTAACGGGTAAAGGGTCTTGCCCATTGACCTGTACTGGAATAAGCTAATTGTACATCCTGGAAAACAAACCCTGGTTTTCCACACTCCAGCCCTCCACCCAACCAACGGAGTCATGAATAATGATATCCATTACTTTCCCAACAGTATTGGCTCAGAGATCTAAATGATCAGAATCAGGTGTCCTAATCACTTTTCCTGGTCACAGGTGTATAAAATCAAACACTCAGGCATGCAGACTGTTTTCACAAACATTGGTGAAAGAATGGGACGCTCTCAGGAGCTCAGAGAATTCCAGTGTGGAACTGTTATAGGATGCCACCTGTTCAACAAATCCAGTGGTGACATTTCCTCACTCCTAAATATTCCACAGTCAACTGTCAGCTCAATCAATCAGAACCAAATGGAAGAGTTTGGGAACAACAGCTACTCAGTCACCAAGTGGTAAACCACGTAAACTGACAGAGAGGGGTCAGCGGATAGTGCAAAGACGTGAAATGCTACAGAGATCCAAACTTCATGTGACCTTCAGATTAACCCAAGTACAGTACGCAGAGAGCTTCATGGAATGGGTTTCCATGACCGAGCAGCTGCATCCAAGCAACACATCACCAAGTGCAGAGCGTCTGATTCAGTGGTGTAAAACACGCCGCCACTGGACTCTAGAGCAGTGGAGACGCCTTCTCTGGTGTGATGGATCACGCTGTTCCATCTGGAAATATTGTTGCACTCCAGTTTTTATTTTGAAGAAGATTGAGCTCAACCAAATGAAGAAACAACAAATTGTAAGATTACCAATGTTTAATAAAGTTTCACATTCAACAGTTCATGCTATACGGAGGATAAGCTGTTAAGATAAGGTGTTGTCCTCCTGCTGTGGCTAACATCTGGGACTCCAAGCAGACTCCTTCACTGATGCACTGATCATCACTGATGGTGCAGGATGGCGAGAAAATATATTCTAACTGCAAAGGTTGGTTTTATTCCCTGTGCCTCTAGAAACCTTGATCTCCATCTTGTCTTCATCATCTCAAATGCTTTCTCCACCACAGAGCGTGCCCTGGCGTGTCGGCTGTAACGCGCCTCAAATGCATTCATCACGGGTTCCCTGTAGGGTGTCAGCAGCGTGATGGAATCCCAATGCAGGGATACCCACTGTCACCCAAAATGATGAATCCTTCAGGTGGTTGTTTGATAAAAAATTGGACTGTTTGGTAGAACCCGTGAATCACGTACTGAATTTGGACACCCACCAAAAAATATGTAAAAATGTGACATTAGAGTCACATACAGCCTGCATTTTGATTAAATAAAAAGCTTCCTGTTAGAATAACAAGCTGCATTTTCTTTTAGGGCCTTTATTCTTATGTGGCAGACGTTGATGCTCCCCACAACCTTTTGGAAGGCAGCAGACCCAGTGAGCTGCTCGAAACCAGCAGCAACTAATGGTTGTTCATCCACACTGGGACCAGCATGACGCTGCACATCAGCTGGAGGATGTGGTCTGCTGTTCTGTGGACAATGTACTCACAGTGGAGCGTGGCATGTCAAAGGTCCTGGCTAATACGTGGTAGATGTGCCAGACGCCAGCCAGGAAAGGAACAGCAGGACCTCAGTCTCCTGTGCTCACCCCAGAGCGTGAGGAACCCGAAGCTGCTCCACCAGATGTCCTATGGTCCAGTGGGTCAACCCAAAATCCAGCCTAGTGTCAGACTGACCAAACTGACCATAAGCATAGAGGGCAAAGACAGACACCTTTATGTTGGCAAAGCAGCAGAGACGTAGAAGACCCTGTAAAATGTAACATTAATTCTTTTATTTGTTAAATTATGTTTAATTTTGTGAATGTTTCTGTTTATTACGATGGCTTATATTTATTATAGAAAGTATTTTTATTTGTTTGGGTTTCTGGATTTTCATGTTAATTTTTAATATCAAAGTAATTATTTTTGTTTAAAACGAGTGTACTGTAAATCTTTTTGTAAGCTGCAGATGAATCAACAGTTAGATTTTTTTTTTAAGGACTCACTTACTTAGAGTTGGCGAATGGACAAAGCATTCTCAAGGAGAACAGGCCAAGCAAAGGACCCCCAGTGACCGAGCCGATGACGACCTTTCATGGACGTAAAGACCTCACCAATGACAGGACGGGTTTGTTTTACCTGCAACATCCCTCCCAAAACTGATGCCAGTCCCGCCATGGCGATGAAGACGATGCCGTAAAAGAAACCTGTACCAGCACATGATGGGACACAGATTCCATCTTCTGACACTTAATCGTGCAACACTTCTCAGAAGAACACGAGGAACTCACTTAAGGCTTTGGAGATGATGAGCAGGTATATCTCTGATCTCCTGATGTACGGTTTGATTCAGGTCCTCCACCGTCACCGCAGCTAGGACGTTGATTAGAGAAGAAACGGTACTAAAAAACACAACTAGCTTCAATGCAGAGTCGTAGTAACTACATGGAGTGAGTTTCAGTTTTTGTGGGATTCAAACCTCAGAGAACCACTGTACACAGCTGCGAGGAAAAGCCCGGGAAGACCAGGGTTAACTGTTAGAATGTCCATGACCAGGTTCGGCATCATCTGTCAAAAGATAGCATTTTCTAGTGTCAATAAAAGAAAAAATAAAGACACAAATGATGGTGTTTTTGCTTGAAACCTGATCAGAAGAAGAAATCAGGCCCGCTGTCCACGGTCACAGTCCTTATAGATTCAGTAGAGGCACAGTCCACTAAACACAATACACACAAAGCACGACCAAATCCCCAACAGGTTGATGTACACAGCTCTGTAAAAGAATAAAAAACAACACTTATCTTTTTCAAAAAATGTTCAATTTGCTTTTTTTGAAGTCTGTGCTACAATTTGTGTTTTTTATGAGGACCTTTTCATGCTAGACGAGTCTGAGTCTGTCATGGATCCTCTCCTCCTCATCCACGCAGTCTGTGGGGAGGCAATCAGGTGATTAGCTTCACCTGCCTCCTCCCTTTATTAGGAGCTGCTGCCCTGCAGTCTGGGTCAGTTTGTCTCAACCAACTATTGGATAAAGTGTGTACCTATGGGCACTTAAAGTCACACACTAACTCAACTCCTGCTGCAGTTTTCATCAGCTGATCCTGATTCACAAGTTGCCATTGCCAATATCTGTGTGCTCCCTGCTGACCAGAGGTTGTTACTGCTCTTTGTCACTCCAGCTTTCTTCGCCCTGCCTGAGCCAAATAATCCCTGCTATACTCATTCCGTGCTTGTATTTATTGGGTACAAATACAAATCTTTCAGCACAAACTGATTTACTATGAACCCCAATCAGGCAATAGAATGGGAAGGCCCAGGTAGAGGACACCATGCATGCTCACGTAGCAAATTTCTCGCAGTTAAACAGTAAGCATAAATTAAATAATGCCAAAAGTAAAACCAACTCACAGTACCGCCACGACCCTCTGACCTGGCTCCTTCTCCCTCTACTAATGTAGTTCATGCTATAGCTGCAGAACCTTTGTACCTACGCCTGAGAGATTTTTCCGTACAGTCACAACACTGTCGTTTTATTCTGTTTCAGTGCTCCATGCAGTTTTCCACCAAGCCCTTCTCTTTTCCTACTGAAAGGTCTAAGGGGATTATCCTTTGTCTGGTGAAGCAGCCCAGTAAAGGGATAGCAGACTGGAATAAGAACTCTGTTTCGTGCTCTTTTCTTTGGGAGTTTTTCCAAAAAGTTAAGAAGGGTTTTTGATCCAGTCAATGAAGCAGATGTTTGACTCCCATGCATCAAGCAAGGTAACCGCTCGGTGGACCGTTATGCCATTGAGTTCCGCACTCTAGCTACCAACTCTACTCAGAAGGAGTACTCCTAAATGAGTTAATCAACAGGCGCTACGTATTTACAAGAGTAAAGGCTCTGGACCACAAAAAACACCAGACCTAACTTTCTTTCTCTGTGCAGGACTCCTGTTAGGAGCTCAGAAATATGAACCCCTGTAGAGCAGGAGGAGCCGATGCAGCTCGACGTATCCGCCTCTTCAATGAGGAGCAACAGAGGAGGCTGGTACAAAGGTTTTGCTTCTTTTGTGGAGAGAAAAGACAGGAATAAGGAGGTCACTGTTGAGCCGAGCCCTAAATGGTAAACAGTGTATACTTGTACAGCACTTTTTCACCTTCCTTGAAACCCCGAAGTGCTTCACAGTTACAATCCCATCACAATCACATTTACCAACTGATGGCGCTCCGCTGCCAAACACCGGCGCCAACCTTCCCACCAGAGGCAATGTGGGGTTCAGTGTCTTGCCCACGGACACTTTGACACATGGGCGGGCAAGGCAGGAATCGAACCTGTAATATTCCGATCACAGGTCGATCGCTGCACCACTGACCATCCCTACTGGATCCTAAAACCTCTCATCCCTCTACACATGCCATTCTGCACATTAATGATGTTAGTTGTACAACCAGTATGCATCGATTCTCGGGCATACTCTGAATACATGGACCAGAATTTTGCAACACAATTGGGTGCCAAATTGAGTCCACAAGACAAAACCGTACAAGTCAAAGCCATAGATGATCACGTGATTTCACAGATCGCCTTCACTACTGAGCCCTTAAGACTTCAAAAAGATAACCACTATGAAACCCTGTCATTTCACATCTTAACATCCCCTGAACATCCTGTGATCTTTGGCTGCTCTTGGCTTACTCGTCACAACCCCCACATTAATTGGAGTTCAGGAGAGGTCTTGGGTTGGGCCTCGTCCTGTCCATCCAAGTGTCTCCTACCAAACAAGGTCACAGAAACGTAGAACTTTCCATGGCAGATGAATATCCTGATCTATCCAGGGTTCCTTGTCAGGATTTGCTTCAGGGACCCAAAATACAACAAACCCAGGAGTAGAAGAAAACCAGATTTATTAAAGCCTTTCACTCAGATGCTTCCCCCAGGACTTGGAGATAAATGGCAGATTGAGGTGAGGAGAGATGACTCCAGGCAAGAGGGGGAGTAGAGTCCTCTGTACGGCAAGGAAGGCGTGGCTCCAGGTAAAGGCAATAGGGAAGAAAATGGACTCAGGATCCTGGGGCTTAGTCACCAGTTCTTAAAACACAAAAGCACCAGGGATGTCTGGGAAGGTTTCCAAAAAGGAGAAGGTGCGGGGACTTACAAGACTTTGGAAGAAATTGAGCAGGAGAGAGACAAGGGCATGTAACGGCAGCTGTTGCAGTAAGATGTCTGGACAAGGCTGAGCAGTATAGCTGGCAGTCAGGTAGAGAGCTGAGCATGAACACCGCTGGAGGTGTCTCTGGAAGTAGTGCAACGATTCAGCAGAGAATGAATGGCAGAGGGAGAGATAGATAGGAGCAGGCACAGGTGGAGGAATCAGCTGAATGGCAGCAGGCAGACTGCTGCTGCTTTGACATTCTTGTGTGCTACCATGACCTTAAGGGGGTCTTTAGTAAGACCAGAGCAGCCTCTTTACCTCACAGGCCTTACAACTGCGCTATTGATTTGTTGCCAGGCACCACAAGGGTGGAGTGGTGGCTATATTCCCTTTCCACTCACGAACAACAAGCCATGCAAGAGAGCATCGACAATGCTTTGGCTTCAGGTCTCCTTCATCCCTCCTCCTCACCCACTGGAGGCGGCTTTTTTTTTGTAAAAAAAATGGGGGTCTTCGTCCATGCATTGATTACAGAGGGTTGAACCAAATAACAATAAAGAACAGATACCTGCATCTTCTCCAAAGTTGACCTCAGAAACGCATACCATTAATTAGAATACATGAGGGAGATGAACGAAAAACTGCTTTCAACACTCCAGCAGGTCATTACAAATATCTTGTGATGCCATTTGGACTAACTAACGCCCCTGCTACATTTCAGAACATGCTCAATTATGTTTTGGGAACATGGCTAATTACTTTGTGGTTGTCTCTCTGGATGACATCTTGATCTTCTCCAGATCCGAGACCAACATATCCAACACGTGCGACAAGTGTTACAAAGACTTTTGTAAAACAGACTCTTCGTCAAGGCTGAAAATGAGAATTTCACGCTTCTGCCACGTCATTCCTTGGATTCCTGGTGGCTCGAGATGAGATCATGATGGACCCTAAGAAAACTGAAGCAGAACTAGAGGGACCAGTTCCCCAGTCAAGAAAGCAATTATAACGGTTTTTGGGGTTTGCTAACTTTTACCGCCGGTTCATAAAGGGTTACAGTCAAGTGGTCGCTCCTCTTCATGCTCTCACCTCTTCCAAGTGTACGTTTCTCTGGTCGGCTGCTGCTGCTTATGCTTTTACTGAGCTCAAACACCTATTCACCTCTGTACCTATCCTCACTATGCCTGATCCTAACAGACAGTTCATCGTGGAAGTGGATGTTTCAGAGACCGGTGCAGTGCTCTCACAAAGTTCAGAGACAGATCTAAGTCCATCCATGTGCTTTTTTTTCTAGTCGTTTGTTTCCTAACAGAGATCCATTATGATGTTGGTGTCCGTGAGCTGTTGGCTATAAGGCTGGCCCTGGCAGAGTCACATTGCCCGAAGGAAAGTTTTCAATCTTTCATTGTCTTTACCGACCACCAAAACTTGGAGTATCTTTGCACAGCTAAACGCTTTAACTCTCGTCAAGCCCGGTGATCCATGTTCTTTACAAGATTTGATTTTACTCTGTTCTATTGTCCTGGGTCCAGGAACACAAAGGCTGATGCCTCGTCTCGTCTGCATGACAAAGAGGAGACCCTATCTGAACCTAAATACAGTCTGCCATTGTCTGTCCGTAAAGCCTTGTTGATCACTGAAATGAAAATTAGGTTTTGAAAGCTACTGAGCAGTTTCCACACCCACACCGTCAGCCTGTCCACAAGACCATCTCTTTGTTCATACATATAATAATACAATGCTGTCATGCTTCACGTCTGTATTGTCATCCAGGGGTTCGTCGTGGCCTTTCTGTGGTGCAGCTGCGGTTCGGGTGGCCCACCCTGCAACGAGATGTGAAAGAATATGTGGCTGCGTTATGAAGGTAAAGATGTGTCAAAATGCATGAGCTTGTAGATTTGATTTTGACACATCTTTACCTTCATACTGCTTGTCCTGAGTGCACGCTGTCCAAGACCGACAGACGACATCCAGAGGACCTTCATCCATTGCGTGTGCTACGACCTTCTGGGTCACGGTTAGGGTTAGAATCATAGCTTTGATTATGATAGCCAGGAAACCTGAGAGCATAATTCCCAACAAAAACATTAGGAAAAGAAAGGATTTAGGTTCTTGGTACCTTCTTCCATTGAACATTTTGAAAATCAGCAATTGGGATAAATCTCATAAGGAGTCCTAGTAAATAATAACATCTGATTGTATTCAAAAGAAGAAGAGCTTAAGGTTTGTTTTTGTACTTCACATCAACCTACCTGGAACACATCAGTCCACACCACGGCTTTAAGCCCCCCCCTGCAACACCACAGACCAACACAATGATCAACTTTAAGAAATCTAAGACAAATGTCAAACACATTTTTAATAAAAACTGTTAAATATTTATGCAGCACATATGAACAGAAGCTCTGAACAAAATAGTCATATATCCTATAAGTGAAAGGTGGCAAACAGCACTGAAAAACTCAACAGCAGCTTTAAAATGCATCCATCTGTTGGGGTTGCTGGAGCCTGTCCCAACTACTGTTGGGAAAAAGTGGAGATCACCCTGGACATGGTTGCCATGGTTGCGGACAAGTTGTAGGGCCGCACTCACATTCATGACCACGAATGATTTAAAGAAACCAATGAACCTGTGAAGAGGAAACCACAAAAAACCCACAAATGTACGAGGAGACCACACCTCTCTCCAAACTGATACACTAACACATCAATATGAGTTTTTATCGTAGACATATTGTTTTCTTATTGCTTTTGTCATGTCCTCAAATTTGTTTTGTGAATAGAAAGTCATAGCAGGTGTTGGATGTTCAATTTAAAAAACCTCACAACTGTTTGGCACAGTTTGGCTCTTTTTTTCCACAACACAACAATGGACACAATTCAAAGACTGTAAAAGATTAAACAAAAACAATAAAGGAGTAGATAAGTCAGGCAAAACAGCTGTTAAACTCACAGCCAAACAGAAGTGAATTCTCCTTTTTTATAGCATAGACCCAAAATATTTCATGAGCTACTTTAATGCTTCCTTTTTGTTCAGATAGATACTCTAAAATACCACAACTAGGATTGTATCGGAGACCACAGAAGAAGAACTGAAAACCAGCTGTAGGTCAAAATTGAAAAAGTTTCTCATTTACTAACCAACGTGCAGTAAAAAGTACAGACAGCAGCTGTTGATGAAATTCCAACCCAGAGATTCATGTTGATGACTGCAAAGAAAAGAAGAGACACAAAACTGATCAAGATTGGGAATTTTTACTATTGCTGTGACTGATAAGATGGAGGTACCTTTGCTCAATGCTAATTCTGGTCCATAAACAGAAATTCCACCAACCAGAACCTGCAGCAATGAAAAAGTTAGACACTTCCAACATAAGACCGCCTGAAAAGAGCAATGTGTCTTAACTCACAGTTTAAAACAAGAATATTACTGTTGCCAGCTGACGAATGGTTTTATTAAAACGGAGTTCCAAATACTTGAAAAAGAAAAGCACAAAAATAATAAATAGAATAAAAATCAAACCTTTAAAGTCCCACTCCGATCATCTAGTAATCTATTGTAAAAGCGTTCCCGGTGATCTTCTAATTATGATTCTGTCGTGTTTTGCCAAAAACTAAAATCCTGTGCCGTTTTCTGGGTCATAGTTTCTGCAGAGTAGAAGAAGTTCATCAGAAATTCACATCTGATTCATAAGTGGCCACGTTGGTGCAGAACAACCCCGCCCCCGTTCCCTGCCCCGTTGCTTGGTCCTTGAAGCGGGGAGCTTGTGGCCCGCCCAGCATATTTTATATCACAAATACGATCTATTTCAAACTGTATTTTTCCATCTGCTCCAGATTCACAACTATTTAAATAAATACATTTTCTTATATATGCCATCCATCACCAGAAAAATGCCACAAGAACATGTTAAAAGCACCAAAAACGATTTTAACTAGAGTGAGTCTTTAAGAGTCACATAGTTTCATCATAAACAGTCAAAGAAATACCACAATGGATATGGATCACTACATCCTAAATACATAAAACTCTCACCTCATAAGTACTGCTAAATCCCAGCCTGTAGAAGACTGGAAGAAATATCTCAGACGTTAAGATTGATCCCAGAAAATAGGAGATACAAAACAGTCCAAAAATGGCTCCAAAGCGATATACCTACAAATGTCATTATCAATCAGTGATAATAAACAACAGACATATAAACAGACATATAAAAGCTATACCATTGACTGTATATGAAGAACGGGACTGAGTCACCCCTCCCTCCTGCAAGAAGCCAGAATCCCATAGAGAAATAAACAGCTATTACTCAGCTATTCTATTGTCAGAATAACTATTTCAGGATCTGATACCTTTTTTTATCATGCTCATGACAATCCCCTTTTTTCATGATATTTTTGCTTTAGTGCACGTTATTCTAGTTATAAAATGACCGATCTGATACCTCAAAATAAATAGGTGGTCTCATTTCAAAACTTTGAAGCGTTTGGTTGACAGATTTTCCTGAGCTCAATTACAGTGGAAAAGGTGTGGTCTTCTAACATCCTCACTCCTGATTGGAGAGAGTGGTTGACATAGAAATGTTGACTTAGACAGACTTGGACCAATCCCTGTGTGACAAAGGCGCTGAGGCGTGTGGATCCATATACAACGTTTAATGAGCAAAGGTAAAAAAGGTAAAACAGGCAGAGACTAAGACGAGGCACAGGCCAGGGTCAAACACTAGAGCAAGGCGGGAGACGAGATGTAGACAGAGAGCAGAGCTTATAACTGGTGGAGGTGACGACAGAATGAGGATTAGCTGCGAGGATGAGAACAGGATGCATTGCATCCAGAGAGATGAAGTGAGGAAGCAGATGGCAATCAGAACTCTGGCGAAGGATCCCTCTGGTGGTCGGAGGTTGAAGCGACTGGGTGAACCCTGACAGAAACAGACTGCAGAGCCGAGCTTATAACTGATGCCGGTGATGACCATAATGAGGATCAGCAAAAAAACAGGAGCCGAATGCAGTGCATGCAGAGGGCAGCTGGCGATCAGAACACAGGAGAGGGCTCCCTCTGGTGGCCGGAGGGGTATGTATCTGGGTGAGTCTTGACACGCTGCTTGATGACGATTTTTGGCTCCAACATGGTGATAGCCTTATTGTGAAAATGATGACTGAACTGAACCGGAAGTAAGACATTTTCAATGGATGACATCCCTGACATGACAAAGAGTTTCTCTAATACAGTAAATAAGCTATATTCGGTACTGCATAGTAAGTCAAGTTGAATTTTGCTGATTTCCATCCATTCTAGACTATTCTAGACATTTTGAATGTGACCATGTACTAAGGAAAATGTTCAACATGACAACTGCCCGTTATATGAAGACTTATTTTGCTTCATTAAATATCTCTCATCAGCAGTTAGTTGGACCTTGGTAGTATGAAAATCTACTTTCAGTAAATGAATGGTGTTTGAATTGTCTTTTAAAATCCAGGGCACTTTATAGTCCTGCACTATATAGTTTTTTTAATACTTAGGTAGTAACTTACTACTAAAAAACTATAGGTCTTTAATGCTGGACGATCTAGTGTTCAGGATTTTGAAAGACAATTTGGACTCATGCTCATTCTTTTGTGACATCAAAGACGATAAATATTAAAATTTTATGAGCATTATTTTTGAATTTTTGGTCTGATGATGAAAACTTGGACGATTTATATAAAATAAATGAAAACCCCTATTTCCTTTATGCTGTATGTTAGTTTGTTCAAATGCTCAAATATGGCAGCATTCCAAAGATGTTTTCTTTAGTTAATTAACTAACTTGACCTCAAAATTGCACATGAACATCAGGATTTGAAAACAGCCCACAGAAACCTTCAAGAACCAAAATGAAAACACAGTTTGAATCCCGTCTCCTTACCTCTGCAGGGTTAGACAACACTGTTATAGCTGACATGGCACTTGCAGTCAGAGACATGGAAACAGGCAAGGCTGTTAGTGTGCGACCCCAGTCAGAGAGTCTCCTGAACTTTCCTTCCTCCCGTCCACCCAAGTAAAGTACACCCCAATGCAGGCGGACACTCCAACATGAGAGCAAACACCACATAATCTGTTACTACCGAAAGATTTACCCCCCATCTGATGAGCTAACATCTGTTTTAATCCCTAAAATTCTGTTGAGTTCACTCCTTTATGAAGCTGAAGAGTCCTTGATAGTCCACCACCGTCCTCACACTGCAGGAACACTCTGTTCATCTAAGGGTTGTATGGCACTATTCCAGACTGAACGTAAAGGAGGAAAATAAATTCACTTTACATGCCCGGGTGATAATTAACCAGTTTGACACTTTTTTATGTAAAAATGTGCAAAATCATTGAAAAATACAAAGAACACTTTTTTTCTTTTTAATGGTCAACTTTTAGAATGATAGCAAAAGACATTTAAATGAATCCTTTCTAACTTGATGCTCATACTAATGATAGGAAAAGAACTCTGAAATTGGCATTAATTCAAGTGTTTGATATTCAAGTAAAACAGTGATTTAATTAAAGGAAGTATGAAAAACATTTTTATCAGGTAAAAAAAACACACAGGGACTTTGTTTACTTTAAAATAGCAAAATGATAAGATAAAATAACTTATTTTGTACTCAAAAATACAATTACATTTATCTTTTCAGAGTACATTTGTTTATGCAACTTAGTAATAGAATTTGACATTAAAACTGTGCAGTTTACAATTCAATAAAAGATTAAAAAGCACCGGTTTGAAGTTTGAATACTTTATTTTTACACTGAATGTCGTTTCAAAAACATTATAATTGTAAAGCTCTCTGAGCTGCTCAAAGCATGAAAAGCCTTTTTTATTAATAAAGTTTAACTTCAAATGTCATTATCAAACTTAAGGATAAATAGTCATTTCTACATTTACTGTCATTCATATAAAAAATAAATGATGAATGTGATTTAGCATTTCCTATAAGTAATAACAACGACATGAAGGACTGAGATGTTCACATTAATATTAAATGTACAAACAAGCAGGGCTTTAAATCACATGATTCATGACATTTTGAATTTTCGAACAACAAACGAATGAATGTTGAGTGTAAAGCAGCTCCTTAATAAACAAAGATGATATGATTCAGGGAAAATTTAAAAAAGAATGGTGCCCCACATGGGAGAAGTCGGCAAAAAAAAAGAAAAAAAAGCAATCACCTTCTCTGTCTCTTTACATGGTGACTTCATTAAACACATTTGTCTCTGTTTTAAAATGCAATTACAAAATATTTAGTCAAAAAATACTTATGTAATTGAATATGAAAAGCGTATACTGGTAGTTGATTGATTTATTTTTCAGGCTATTTTTAATCTATACAACCAATGTATTCTTAATGTGACAGCCTCAGGTCTTACTGATTCTCTTTAGACTCCCTTTAGGTTCATTATATTTATAGGCTGCAGCAGTCACTGACTGCAGGGACCGTGTTGTGTTTACATATGGAAACATTTCTGTCTTTGAGCAAAAATCATCATCATCATCATCGATAGTCTCCTAACTTCCAGAACTTCTTTTGGAACCAATTGGGGAAAAAATGTTGTAATTATAAGTTGTAGATTTTTGAACGGCCTGTGCGTGGAAACATTTCAAAAGTTATGTTTTCCTGTTTCTCGCACCTTTTTAAATAAAATATTGTGAAAATGTATTTCATCAATCCATGCGTCATGGATCTGTCAGCAGCTTCCACCTCCAACCACCAGAGGAGCCCTCGCCCTGAATATTGAGCGCCAAGCTTCTTACTTCAACTCCCATCTGCCATTGCCTCACTTTACTACCTGCTCAGCTGTTTTCCATTGCTGTCATTAGTCTATAGCAAATATACTGGCTCCAGCCTTCACCTCTTTTCAAAGCTGTGTGTTGTCTAGCAGACATTCTGAGCATTTATTCCTGGTTTGACTTTCTGGCTCTCTGACCCTTTGCATGTTCATTGGTCTCCTGCCTCACCCTTGTGTTTTTTTGTTCTTCACTTGAACTCTGACTATGTTTATGTCTCGCTCCTGCTCAACTTTATCAAAGCGTTTGCATATGGATCCTAACGCTTCAGCCTCCTCATTACACCCTGGCTAAAGCTGAACCACATAATTAACATAGGATGTTAACATATTATTTAACGTGTCTGGATAGCTCTGTTGGATGGGATGTAGGAGTGACGTGAAGGAAACTTGGATTTGCTTCCTGGGGAATGCAATGAGACAAAAATCTAATGTAGGTCCATATGTCAGACCCTTCACGCTGCTGCCTGAGTGTCCCTGTGCCTTGAAAATACAGTTGTTTTAGGAAGGGCATCCAGCATAAAACTCTTTGCCATACAACCTGTACAAGTCGGTGAAAGCTGATTCAGGCTGATGGGATTTGACAAAAGGTAAACAAACAGGATACAAACATATTAGGAATGTGGGTGTGGTTAGCAAATAACCTCAATTGCAAAGAAAATCCAAAATGTTAGCTTTGCCACTTCTTCTCAAACCTACATCAAATCGTTCGGTATCCCCAGGCAACCAAAACATAAATTGGTTTCCATGGAGATAAAAACAACAGCAAAGTGGCCATTTTGAAAAAGTCACATGTAGCTCTCTCCAGCAAAGGTGGCGATGGCGCTTTGAGTCTTGAATATTTTTACTTGGTTGACCAAAGGAAGTGAAGGCAGGATTTGGCAAACATAGGGAGATGGAAGGCCCCACCTGTATGACAGCTCGCATTTCAAATTGTATATTACCTACATAAAGCTATGCAAATGAAAATGCATTACACTAGAGGGTCGCTGTTTGCAATTTCACTTGAATTCCATCACAAAAACAGCATGGCAATTTTCCAATGCAATACATTTTATTCCACTTTAAAATTAATTTAAAGTAAACTTTGTATTAAAATGTCCTTTTTAAATACTGTATAGTAAATTACAAAATACATGTTCATGTTCAAACCAAAACAATGAAAATGCAATTGATTTTGTCTTTATATAATTATTGTTTTGGTAATTGTCATATTCAAATGTGATATTTAATTTTTAATTCTAAATTGCAAAATGTATTTTTTATTTTAAAGCCTGAATTGTATATTAAATTGTCGATTTAAAAATGCATTTCAAAAACCTGATTAAATTACCAGTTGAATTTCAATTAAGAATTGAATATTACTTTGAATTATTCATCAAAAACTTCCATAATTTAAGGCACAATACAAAAAATTGTTTTTTTATTCCCTGGAGCTGATTTTTGTTAAATCCAGCTCAAAATCCAGAAAAGCAGGATTGGTGTTTCCATATTTCTTCTCCTGGGTTTTCAGGTTCAGTTTCCCGCTGCGTTTCTTTAGCTAAAACAATCCCAAGACAAAACAGAAATTCAAGAGAAACTCTAGTGTCAGTTTGTGGTGTCGCATTTTGGGTTTTGTACTCACTCCTCCTTCAAAAAGTTTAATGAGATGGTAGAAAGTTGTGTCTTCTTTCTGTAGCATAAGCTTCGGTTCCACTTTAAGTTTATATCCTCCTTAAGTCAACAGGAGAAAAGCTGATTAGAAAACAAAGGAAGAAAATATTTTGTTTGGTTCAAAATCCTCGTCTTAGATTTAAAGTATTTGCCTGTTAAAATGCTGACGATCAGTCCTACAAAGATGGCTGTTATGGTTCCAACAGGACTGAAGTACAGGTAGGACAGGGAGTACCAGTCCGCCATTAAAGGCCTAGAAATGGAAGACAATGATACACAGACAAGTAGATGTTCATGTTGATAAAATGCATCATCAACACATTGAAATGTAGTCTACCTGGGTTTTTTTTTGGCATATATTTTTATGCGTGCACATTTATGTCTCAGTTACATGCACCTGTATTTTTAGGTTGTTCAGGCCCATAGAGGGTCATAGAGAGGAGCGGCCACATCTGAAGGGACGTCATGGAAATAAAACAAAGGATTGACGTGCGTGCTACACAGACTTATGAAGTACAGGTGATGCTGCTGTACGGTGTCTTTATGCCGTTCTCTCGTCTTTAGTAGTATGCTGGCACTGACTCCTTAAAAGCTCGACAACGTGCACATGCGCATACACAGAGTGTGCAGTTGTTTGTAAGTACCCATCCAATCAACCATGCAGCTCCACCTCTGACCACCAGAGGGAGCTTTATCCAACTACTGATCCCAGCTGCTCCTCACTCCAACTCCCATCAGGGAGCCTGCATATATCCAGGAAGAGCTGCAGAAGGACGAAAGACAGACGGCTGTCTTCGTCCCTGCATCGACTTCCGTAGCCTTAATGACTGCACAGTTAATTGCCGTTACCCTCTGACCCTGGTTCCATGGAACAAGGCAAAGTGGAAGCAGTTCTGCATTGGCCACAACCCACCACTGTGAAGAGCTTACAATGCTTCCTTGGTTTCCCCAACTTCGATCGCCGCTTCATCCGTGGTTTCAGTTCGCCGGCAGCTCCTCTCACCTCCCTTTCCTTGGGAGCACCCAAGCACCTCCAATGGACCCCTAAAGTCACCTATACCTTCAGTCTCCTCAAAGAGCGCTTTTCCCCCATTCTACATCATCCAGACCCATCGGCTTAATTCATTGTGGAGGTGGATGCCACAAATTCAGGATTTGGGGCCATGTTATCACAGCGTCACAGTGAACCACCCAAACTCAACACCACTGAGAGAAACAACAACGCGGGTGATTCTGAGCTACTAGCCATGAAAGAGGCATTCACAGAGTGAAGACACTGGTTGAAGGGGGCAACAGCCATTCTTAGTCTTGACGGATCATAAAAACATGGAATACATCAAGAGGTTGAAAATTCGGCAAACCCAATGGTCTCGTTTTTCTCCCGATTCAACCTTCAGATCTCCTACCAACCTGGTTCCAAGAATGGGAATGTCGACGCACTGTTCCGCCTGCATGAGACATCAGAGGGTGGACTGAGAGCTGCAGAGTCCATAGTGTCCACCTCGCTAATCCTGGCTTCGGTTCAGTGGGACATAATGACTGAACTGGCAGAATATAACCGCAACGATCACCTCCTCCATCCTGTCCTGCCATCGAGTTTATCTTCACCTCCTCATTGCAGCAGGTTCTTCACTTGCACAACACACCAGCTGCCGGACATCCAGGTATGGTGGCCACTCAAGCTCTCATACAGAACTCTTTTTGTGACTCACCATACGGGCAGATGTGGCTCAGTTCGTCACGGCTTGTAACTTGTGCCAAATGACAAATCTCCTCCCAGCTGGCCTTCTGCAGCCATTACAGATACCTCAATACCCATGATCCACATCGTGGTGGACTTCATCACACACCTACCCGTTCCCAGGTAGAAGTTACTTCATTATGAAGGGTTTCAATGTGAAAGTTGAAGGTTGCTGCTTGTTCCTACTGCAACATTAAACTTTACACTAAGCTAGTGTCAAAACAAACGAACAATAGTCCATTTTGTAATGATTGATGGGGATAATTTGATTTTATTAGTCACCAATTTTCATGCTCATTTGTTCCTTTGTTTTAAATCTAACTTTGAAGTTGCATGTTTGGGGTGTTTTGATTGTCAAATCTTCAACTCCATAACCTACTTTGCATCGTCCAGCAACTGTCAGAGTTGTTCATCTTGTTATTTTCACATTTTAAAAAAAGGCCAGAGTTCAGAGAAGTCCCGCTAAGGTAACAACAGTCGGAGCTCATAAACATGTGTTAAATCAGCAGTAAAGATATCAAAGGGTAGAACATTGTCCATTTTGATTTTACAAGGGAATAAACATCCTTGCCAAGTTGGCCACTTTGACAACGTTTGGCAACACAAGCAAATTAACCTCAAAAATGGGGAGGCAAATATGAATTTTAAATATTATAAATATAATATATTTAAATATTATTTAAGCCCCTGCGACAGACTGGCGACCAGTCCAGGGGTGTCCCCTGCCTTCGCCCATGAGTAGCCAGGTTAGGCTCCGGCAGCCTCGTGACCCCGAAAGGGACAAAGCGGTTCGGAAAATGAATGAATGAATTTAAGAATAACCTAATTAAATCTGGGTTCTGTTCCAAGGAGGTGCAATGAGCTTAATTCAGTGTGGGTCCTTGGTCAAGACCCTTTACACTGCTGCCTAACTATGTAGTCACAAAGGGGTCCAAGTCTGGGTCTTTCTGTGTCGGTCCACAACTAGGATATAATACAGAGTTGTGTCAGGAAGGTCATCTGGCCTAAAACTCTTTGCCAAACCAAGTGCGCGGATCGGTAAAAGCTGATTTGCTGTGGCGACCCCTGAAGGGATGTGCTAAAAGGTTAACATTTACGAATAACCTTGTTAAAATATGTTGACCATGAGGGATCCAAAGCCTCAATATATTAAGACAATGATCAAAACCAAAACATAGAGATGAAATTCTTCCAGATTAAATCCTAATGGGGAATTTCTTTATGTTTTCACAGATAAAAGTGAATCTAAAAGCTTTTTCTTATGGGTCTCAGTTGAAACATTAGGCAAACTGTTTTTGTTCATTTGTCTAATGATGGTTTATTCAGATTCTATATGAAATACAAAACATGAAACTAACTGAAGAGGCTTAAAATTTCAGTCAGGAAACCCAAAATATCTCTTCTTTTCTTTAGACACTTCTCATTTTCAAGTGTGCATTTTCTCTGGACTTTTTACTCACTTTATGTTGACCCAAAACAGATTCACAAATGACTGAGCACCAATCCCTGATCAGTCAGCATTGAAATACCCACCTGTGACTGGTGTGGATCGGGGTTGTAGTGAAGTTTTGTTGTTCTGGGAAAAAGAAGAGGCCAAGCTATAGTTGTTTGTTAAGGTGAAATTGCAGCCCTCTGTGTTCAGGGGCAAAGGGCGACTCATCTCAGCTGGGGGAGGGTAAATCTGAGCTCCAATGCCCACCCAAAGAGACACGGTTAGCCCTGACACAAGACCTGACAAAGCTCCCTGAAAGACAGTCAGCAGAAAGATTTTTTTTCAATTATTGGGAAATATTAATAAGGTTCAAAAAGTTCAGCACCAAAAATGTTAATTGGTTTTTAAGTATGGCGTCACATCTCTGCCATTAATCAAGGCGCGTATTTTAACTGAGAGCGCAGAGCTCTCACCGCGCGCGCTCAGTTTTATTGCACCGCTCATTTCAGGGGCGTTTTGTCACTCAGGGGGCGGTAACCTTTCTGGTGATCTGATTGGGCCGAAATTTAGGGTCGAATCCGCGAAGCAACGGGGCGGGGCTTTAATTTTTTAAAATCTGCTTCAATAGAGAAAAGACGGCGGATGAAACACCGATCTAGCTGCCGAAACGCCGATCTAGCCGCTGGAACGCGGTCTGGCCGCCGGGTCTAGCCGCTGGGACGACGGTCTGGCCGCCGGAACGCCGATCTGGCGCCGGACTGACGGGTTTAGCGCCGAACTGACGGGTCTGGCCGCCGGAACGACGGTTCTAGCCGCCGGAACGACGGGTCTAGCCGCCGGAGCAACGGATCTAGCCGCTGGAACGACGGTCTGGCAACCGGAACGCCGATCTGGCCGCCGGAACGCCGATCTGGCCACCGGAATGCCGATCTGGCCGCAGGAACGACGGGTCTAGCCGCCGGAATGACGGGTCTGGCCGCCGGAACGCCGGTGAGGAAGGAGACCACTATGAAAAAACAACGGGTTAACCATGATCTTAACAAACGTCAAAAATACGTCTGACACACCATCTCCCGAGGTGCTCAAAGAGGAGGAATGCCCATAAGCGGCAGTTAATAATAATCATTTCAGAGAATAATAAATTATGGTGAACTTGTCACATCTTATCCAGGGGTGTCAGACGTTTTTTTGACGTTCATTAAGATCATGCTTTCACCCATTTTCATAGTGCTCTCCTTCCTCATTTTTTTTTAATGTAAAGCACGGTGCTCTCCTTAAGTCCGTAATGTCGCCCAACCGACGGTTACTAAAATCTACATGTATATTTACCTAATAAAGTGATTTACACATGAGTCAACTTAAAGCACAACAAACCTGCTACACTTTTTTATCTTGTTCTTGGTCCTTTCCTAACGCTTTAATCCACGTCTCATCCGCCCCGGAATGAAAGCCCACCCCGTTGCTTCACGGATTCGACCAGAAATTGCAGCCAATCAGATCAACCAGAAAGGTTACCGCCCCCTGAGTGCGGTGAGATCTCACCGTGCACGCTCAGTTTTTTTTCGCCCTAACTGAGCGTGTGCGGTGAGATCTCTGCGGCTCAGTTATAAAATACACGCCCTTCGATTAATGGCAGAGATGTGACGCATATTTAAGCAGCTCCACATTCTAGCTGAATCTTTCTAGCTTTACTTTTAGTTGAAAATGTAATTTTGTTTTCATAAAATTGTAATTATATTTATATGTGTATCTATACATATATATATATATATATATATATATATATAGAGAGAGAGAGAGAGAGATTTATCTGTCTATCTCTCCATCCATCTATCTGACGAGTCTTTTTTCTTTCCTTGTTGTTTGAGGGGCTGGGGGAACACACTGTTGAACTTCCTCTCAGCGGAAGCTAACCTGGCTGTTTGGATGTCCTGGAAAAACCAGATCCAGGGACCAGGTCCGATGATGTCCTGCTTTTCTTAAAGAGACGTTTGGAACCTTGGTTGGGAATAGAATACTGTTTTTACAATTTTACTAATTTTGTTCAAATTTGGACCATTGACAATGTTTTATGTTCTGTCGGCAGAGACTCTTTTGTGCTGAATTTTTGAGTTCAGATGTTTTTTCTCTTGTGCTGCTTTAACTTATTTCCTGTCCGTGTAATGTTTAATTTGTAAAGTGCTGATTGAATATTAACGTTTTTTTACAACTCAACTCTTTCTCTCTCTTTCTCTACATATATATGTGTACAGTATATATATATAACTGGAGAGGATCTGTAAGGAGGAATGGCAGAGGATCCCCTAATCCAGGTGTGAAAAACTTGTTGCATCTTTCCCAAAAAGACTCAT
>BNCR01000045.1:0-82500 GCA_014656515.1 Oryzias celebensis
GAGCACCCCCCAAAATAGTACAAATTCATGTTTTGTCTTTTTGATCAACAGTTGACCTGCAGTTGAGTCAGATGTCTCCACCTTTACACTTTACCCTCCAGATGTGCTGCTATATTATGAGTCAGAATCAGCAAGAATCAGCCCTTCTTTCTTTCTTTCCTTCTTTCTTTCTTTCTTTCTTTTTAATGCAAAAGAAAAACTGTTGGCTTTAATTTAGAGACAAAACTAGTATTTTTTCTTTGGCGTCTAGTTACTCTGGTGCCACAGAGCATTCTGTGTTCCTGAATAAATTAGTTTTTCTATTTAAAAGAAAAGATTGAGATTCGAACTATTCATCATTGTGAATTACATGGCAACTCTGAGGATAGTGTTTTTTTTTAAACCTTTATTTGTTCTGAAAGTGTAGTGGGGGCTTGTGGATCCCAAAAGTTGTTTTTTTATTTTACATCCTGTGTTCCTGAATAAATTAAATCGTTTTTCTTCATTTGAAATAGAAAAAAAAAAAGGAAAGAAAAAATTGCCAACTCTGTGATTCGAACTGGCGTCTTGCGCGTGAAAGCTCTGCACTTCCCGTCGTCGCCAAAAGGGCATGACATTCTAATTGATAAAAACTCTCTATTTGAATATTCATCATTGTCAATTACATGGCAACTCTGAGGATAGTGTTTTTTTTTAAACCTTTATTTGTTCTGAAAGTGTAGTGGGGGCTTGTGGATCCCAAAAGTTGTTTTTTTATTTTGCATTCTGTATTCCTGAATAAATTAAATCGTTTTTCTTCATTTGAAATAAAAAAAAAAAAAAGAAAAAATTGCCAACTCTGAGATTCGAACTGGCGTCTTGCGCGTGAAAGCTCTGCACTTCCCACCGCTGTCATTTGAAATTAAAAAAAAAAAGAGTGTTATTATTAACTGATTTTTTGTTATAAATGAAGTCTGTGTGTCGCTCCTTCTGAAGAAAAAGCATTAATATCCTGTTTGGAACTAATGCTGAGTTGCTGCTGCTGGGAGAGGTGCTAGTTGCAGCAACAGCTTTCTGTCTGTCTCTTACTTTGACGAAGCGTCCGGCGTTCTCCATCTGTGCTCTTGGAGCAGGAGCCTTCCTCCACAGGTAGTTGACAAACCTGATAAGAAACAAATTGAACAGAAACTACTGTGAGAAGACACATGTTCACCTGATGAATGCAACATCAAACACTGCTGTTCTCCAGGTTTTCATAATGAGAATTATTGTCAGTTACAGCTAAAAAGACCCATCAGCTCCTACTGATGACAAACTGTGTTACAGCATATAATTCTCAGTGATCAAGTACCGGGTCTTCATGGGGTCCTCAGACTGGTACGGGCTCCTCAGGGTCTCAAACTTGAAGTCCCCAAAGCCAACAAGGGCCTGTCCCTCCTGCCCAGGCTGAAGAGACCTCATCCATGCCTCCTCAAACCTCTGGTGGAACCTGAGCGCAACAGGTCCATAAGTTTTGCGTAAAACCATCACACTTTGAACTCAATTTTTCAAAATCTACAAACTTTAAAACCAACATTTTTTCCCTAAATAGCTTCACAATGTTGCCAGAGAAGTTAGAAGGCAATAGAATGAATGTCAAATGAGGTTTTTTTTTGGTGTGTGAAGCTGTGAAGTTGATTTAAAAATGGCATGTTTTCTTTCTTCAATATAGGTCTTCTGAAAGTCTGAACTGTGAAATGTCTGATCTTCACAAAGCTCATAGTGCAGAGTCACACCACCAGGAACAAGGTAAATCCACATTAGTCCATCCAACGCCTGGTATAGAGCTTTTCAGAAGTTTAACAGACATAGGTTTGCAGAGAGCTGTGACATGCTTTTTGAGACAATTACCAGCCATGAACATGACGCTGATGATGTAGATGCTGCTGATCTTGGTGGTGCTAGAAGGGAGCTTTTCTGTTTACTTGGCAAAACCATCTTCCAAAACAGTGGAGCCTCTGAAGGTAATTCTGTTCGGCTCCAAGCAGAAAGCATTCTTCCCGAATCAGACAGAACCTTTCCTAGTCTCTAGCTGAATGACAAGAACCCTTTGCTGTGTTTTGGATTTTTTTTTTTTTTTTTTTTTTTTTAGATCAGGGGTGTCAAACTCGAGGGCCGGCCTCCTGCTGGTTTTTCTAACAGCTCAACATTCCTGGATCTTTGATTCTTCCTCTCATGATGCTCCAAATGTTTGATTACATAACTTACATAAATATTCTGTGATTAACAGTTTATGGAAAAAAGGAGAGAATATGGCAATTATTTGCAGTTTTTTGGACAAAAAAGGCAGAAGATGAACATGGATCTCTGACGGCTGCAACGCAGAGCAGAGTTCCCGCTGTGGGGGTGGAGCTGAATGGAGCTGCCTGCTACTAGAAATCCAACAACGAGGAAACCAACATCAATCAACATTTTATTTTGCAATGGGAACTGACATGCATTTTCTAGAACAACGAGCATCGGTGTTGACTATAAATTTCGGAAACTCCGCAGTACACCACAAATGTCCCGCCCACCACCGTTACGGGAAGCAAGCAGTTCAGAGTAGACAGACACGTCTTCACCTGTGACCACATTCCAGCCGAGCAGAAAACCTGAAATCCAGCTGGATCAAACATCTCCAAAAACCTCTCTTTTATTATTTTTCACAAAACAAGTAAAACTTATTTAAAACAAAACAGAACCACTGGCTGCTAATTCCCGTTCATGTGATTTATCTCATAAATAGCATCCAGTACCTTCAGCACCCTGCAGATGGCGATATTGTCAAATCCGCCCAACAAACCAGCCATGGTAACGTAGGTAAAGATGTGGACTTCTTGTGCACAATCACAAGGTTTTGACTAACGGTAAGTGTCCATTCAATTGTAGTGGAGTAAAGTGTACAAATGTTAAATCAAGAATGTAGTCGAGTACAAATATTTTTGATACTCAGTACAAGTACAAAGTAGCCAAAAAAGTACTAGTAAGTAACATTTACTCAAGTACTTTACACCACTGAGAATAATTCACCTGTCAAAAATGTGCCTGCAGAAATTTGCCTGCCAATGTGGTGAACTCTTCATGACCCGGGGCAAAGCAATCGATCAGCATTTAACCAATCAAATTAAGCTCATGTGATTTACAACATTAACGTTACCCATCAGCAACAGTAACAAGCAGTCATGAGTTTTTTCTGTTAAACAGAGATTGTTACTGAATACAAAGTACTGATGGACCGACATTTCCTTTTCCTGTTATCTTTTTTAACTGCTCATACAGGGTGAAATGTTTGGCTGACTAAGAAAAACTACGGCGCCTCCTTTCTGCAGAGGTTTTTGAAGCCTGGAAATGGCGGCAGCTTTGCGGTATGTTTAGAATTTCTTATCTTCCACCAAGTTTGTGTAAGTTCGTGTATTTTTTTAAAATTTTGTAGCTCGTTGACTAAATTACTCAGACTGGATCTTTGTTTAATTTCTCTCAGAGCCTCACAAAGCTCTACATGATAGCATCACGTTAAGTGACTTACCCTTCTCTCCAAAATTATATTCCCACAGATTGTGAAACAAATAAAACGCAGGAAAAGAGAATAGCATTTGACAGACTCCAACTTTTCCTGATTTTAACAAACTAAATATTTTAACACTTTGCGCGGCGCGCTCGATGCCCAAATTGTACAACTGCTGAAATGACACGCCGCGCCGGACGCTGGAATCGCACCACAAGACCTCAGATTGTGTCTGTACATTGACTTCATATTGAAGCTCAACGCCCCTGCCACGAGAATCACGTCCTGTGTGAATGCAGCTTTAGGCTGAGGAGGAGAAGGAAAGAAGGCGTCCAACTCTAATACTGGAAGGAATGAATCAAATCCCTGGAAGAAGTTGATGTCAATCCAGTAAATCTAGTGGGAGTTTAGAAGCTGCCACTGCCGCCACCTGCTGGTGCTAAGATTAAACTATATGTTGTAATGTATCTTCATTTGATCTTCTTTTTAATGATCCATCCTGAATCAGAATCTTCAAAATAAGCTGCCACCGCTCTTTCCTTTCCCCTTAAATCCTTACCGTGACCATGAATGTAGACGGCTGCAGTCTGGCAAATGTCATTCAGGGAGGGATGACATCGTAACAATATCGGAAAGGACAGCTGGGACAGACAGACTGGTTCATTTCAAGCAATCAGGCTTGAATCATTTATATGATTATATGGCGTAGTGGTTAGCGCTGCTGGCTCACAGCAAGAAGGCCCCCAGTTCAAGTCCTAGCTGGGGGACTTCAAACAGTGTCACCAATGGGGGACCTTTCTGTGTGGAGTTTGCATGTTCTCCCTGTGCATGCGTGGGTTTTCTGCGGGGCAAAATATGTGAGTAAACTAAAACTGTGCTTCAACTGGGCTTACAGGTGGATATGGGCTGTCTGTGAGTGAAAACTGGTACGGAACACGCAGGTGACCAGCACAAAATATCAAGGTTAGTGTCTTGTGAGCAGGGTTCCTCCCACAGGCCCAGTCATGTCCAGACGGAAAAAATGATGTGAGATCACTTTCCTATGGACTCCTATCAACTCAATTGCAGTGGGCCAGTGTGAGCTTACTCATGTGCCCATAGTTCAGCCACCAATAGTTGGGGATCCCCGCGGTGCACAAGAGGGACACAAGAGGGTCCTTTCACATTTGGGTGGAGGACAGGTCTCTGACTGTGGTTTCGGCTAATGGACCGAAACAGCAGGTTGAATTACATGGCCTTCTTGGTGTCTCTCAAAAGGGTACTGGAGAGTGTACCAATGGAGGACTCCATTGTCTTCTTGTCTTCCCATGTGAGCAACAACAAGAAAAAGGGCTCCTTGATCTGATTCCGAGCTGTGTTTTGTTGTTGGACTTCTGCGATCGTCATAGTTTGTCCAGAACAAACGCCATGCTCCAGCACATGGGTGTCCACCAATAAAAAGAGGGGCAGAGCTTTCCACTGATCACTACCTGGTGGTGAGTTGGATTTGCTGGTGGGGAAGGAGGCCCGAAAGACTTGGCAAACCTAAACGTACTTTGAGGGTCTGCTTGGAACGTCTGGCTGAGCCCTCCGTCAGGGATGTCTTTAACTCCCATATCCAGGAGAGCATATAACAGGTACCGAGACCTCCATCATCTCTGCTGTAGTCACAAGCTCTCTTGTGGCTGTTGCAGTGGCAATCCCTAAACCTGATGGTAGACACCGGAAGTAAGGGATGTCGTCAAGCTGAAGAAGCTGAAGCTGGATTATTTTCTTGTGGAAAACCAGTTTGAAAATCCATTCTGCAATTGACAGTTGAATATGCAATTTAGGCTTACAGTATGAAAGTACACTTTGCAGTTTAGAATTCAATATGAAAAGTTACTATTCAATGGGACAATTTTAAAAACAAAATCAATTGCATTGTAAAATCGTCCAAATTAATTGAGAATGATTAATTGAAAATGCATTTTGCAGTTTACCATTTAATATGCATTTTGACCTTTTTGCAACTGACTATACAACATTAAAAATGACATTTTAATACATTGTGTTATTTGAATTCATTTTAAAGTAACCTAAAATCTCTTGAATTGTAAAATGCCATGCTGTTTAAGTGTCAAAATTCAAACTAAGTGGCAAAACAGTGCCCCCCAGTGTAATGCATTTTCATTTCAGTATAGGTTTGTGCGTGCTTAAATCTTGATTTGTGCATAACTTTAGGTTTGTGCGTGCTTAAATCTTGATTTGTGCGTATCTTTTGGTTTGTGCGTGCTTAATTCTTGATTTGTGCATAACTTTAGGTTTGTGTGTGCTTAATTCTTGATTTGTGCATATCTTTTGCTTTGTGCGTGCTAAATCCTTGATTTGTGCATAACTTTAGGTTTGTGCGTTCTTAATCCTTGATTTGTGCATAAGTATAGGTTTGTGCGTGCTTAAATCTTGATTTGTGCGTATCTTTTGGTTTGTGCGTGCTTAATTCTTGATTTGTGCATAACTTTAGGTTTGTGTGTGTGTAATTCTTGATTTGTGCATATCTTTAGGTTTGTGCGTGCTTAAATCTTGATTTGTGCGTATCTTTTGGTTTGTGCGTGCTTAATTCTTGATTTGTGCATAACTTTAGGTTTGTGCGTGCTTAAATCTTGATTTGTGCATAACTTTAGGTTTGTGCGTGCATAATTCTTGATTTGTGCATAACTTTATGTTTGTGCGTGCATAATCCTTAAATTGTGCATAACTTTAGGTTTGTGCGTGCGTAATCCTTAAATTGTGCATAACTTTAGGTTTGTGCGTGCGTAATCCTTAAATTGTGCATAACTTTAGGTTTGTGTGTGTAATTCTTGATTTGTGCATAACTTTAGGTTTGTGCGTGCTTAATTCTTGATTTGTGCATAACTTTAGGTTTGTGTGTGTGTAATTCTTGATTTGTGCATAACTTTAGGTTTGTGTGTGTGTAATTCTTGATTTGTGCATAACTTTAGGTTTGTGCGTGCATAATTCTTGATTTGTGCATAACTTTAGGTTTGTGCGTGCATAATTCTTGATTTGTGCATAACTTTAGGTTTGTGCGTGCTTAAATCTTGATTTGTGCATAACTTTAGGTTTGTGCGTGCATAATTCTTGATTTGTGCATAACTTTAGGTTTGTGTGTGTGTAATTCTTGATTTGTGCATAACTTTAGGTTTGTGCGTGCGTAATTCTTGATTTGTGCATAACTTTAGGTTTGTGCGTGCGTAATCCTTAAATTGTGCATAACTTTAGGTTTGTGCGTGCGTAATCCTTAAATTGTGCATAACTTTAGGTTTGTGCGTGCGTAAACCTTAAATTGTGCATAACTTTAGGTTTGTGTGTGTAATTCTTGATTTGTGCATAACTTTAGGTTTGTGCGTGCTTAATTCTTGATTTGTGCATAACTTTAGGTTTGTGTGTGTGTAATTCTTGATTTGTGCATAACTTTAGGTTTGTGTGTGTGTAATTCTTGATTTGTGCATAACTTTAGGTTTGTGCGTGCTTAAATCTTGATTTGTGCATAACTTTAGGTTTGTGCGTGCATAATTCTTGATTTGTGCATAACTTTAGGTTTCTGCGTGCGTAATCCTTAAATTGTGCATAACTTTAGGTTTGTGCGTGCGTAATCCTTAAATTGTGCATAACTTTAGGTTTGTGCGTGCATAAATCTTGATTTGTGCATAACTTTAGGTTTGTGCGTGCGTAATCCTTAAATTGTGCATAACTTTAGGTTTGTGTGTGCTTAATTCTTGATTTGTGCATAACTTTAGGTTTGTGTGTGTGTAATTCTTGATTTGTGCATAACTTTAGGTTTGTGTGTGCTTAATTCTTGATTTGTGCATAACTTTAGGTTTGTGCGTGCTTAATTCTTGATTTGTGCATAACTTTAGGTTTGTGCGTGCATAAATCTTGATTTGTGCGTAACTTTAGGTTTGTGGGTGCATAAATCTTGATTTGTGCATAACTTTAGGTTTGTGCGTGCTTAATTCTAATTGTTGTTGTTATATTGAAACTGTTTGGTGTGAAGTGATTTGTGAATTTGTGATTTGCACTTAAGGGGTTAGGGTCAAGAACTTTTCAATTCTGGAAAATATTTTAATATTTAAAACGACAATTTAAAAAAAAAATCCTTATTTAGACTTTTTTTATATTAATTAGAGGCACATCTGTTCAAGAAAGTTGGAAAATGTCAAGTTTCACCAGATCTTATTCACCGTCTAAGTTCAGAGCGGCTGATCAGAAAACTCTGATGACCCAGCATTCCAGTAGCATTTAAACGCATCACTTATGCACGAATCTGGGAGACGTGAAAAGAGTCTCAAATCACATTTGTGTGTAAATGGGGTTTAATTCAGATCTTTTCATTTGGTAATGCAGGTTCCGCTAATGAGCGCTGGGACCCTGCTAGGAGGCTAACATCCCAAAGTTAACACTGCAACACATTTTCTCATAGTTAAACAGGAACTTACGTTTGGTCAATTACTCAATCAACATACAGCAACTGGAACAGCAAAAAGGTCAGGGAAGGTTCTTGGCACTTTAAGTCTCTAGCTTGTTGCCTCGAACACATGGAAAGTAAACTGCCTCAAAAACCAAAGAAGAAGAGCTTGACAAAACAACAGAAGAAGAGCTTGACAAAACCACAGAAGAAGAACTTGACAAAACCACAGAAGAAAAACTTGACAAAACAACAGAAGAAGAACTTAACAAAACAACGGAAGAAAAACTAAATTCACAGCGGACTGAGCCTTTAAAACACTGGACATGACTACACTGACTGAGAGTGTTAGGCTAAGTAGCGCGTGTGCGTCTGTGCGTGTCTGTGAGTCCTGTGCGCGTTGCCGCTGACCAGTGCGCAGAAGAGCGCAGTGTGTTCCTGATCAAGATTTATGCATGCACAAACCTAAAGTTATGCTGAAATCAAAGATTATGCACGCACAAACCTAATGTTATGCACAAACCTAAAGTTATGCACAAATCAAGAATTAAGCACGCACAAACCTAAAGTTATGCACAAATCAAGAATTAAGAACGCACAAACCTAAAGTTATGCACAAATCAAGGATTTAGCACGCACAAAGCAAAAGATACGCACAAATCAAGATTTATGCACGCACTAACCTAAAGTTATGCACAAATCAAGGATTTAGCACGCACAAAGCAAAAGATACGCACAAATCAAGATTTATGCACGCACAAACCTAAAGTTATGCACAAATCAAGAATTACGCACACAAAAACCTAAAGTTATGCACAAATCAAAAATTAAGCACGCACAAACCAAAAGATATTCACAAATCAAGATTTAAGCACACACAAACCTAAAGTTATGCACAAATCAAGATTTAAGCACGCACAAACCAAAAGATATTCACAAATCAAGATTTAAGCACGCACAAACCTAAAGATATTCACAAATCAAGATTTAAGCACGCACAAACCTAAAGATATGCACAAATCAAGATTTAAGCACGCACAAACCTAAAGTTATGCACAAATCAAGATTTAAGCACGCACAAACCTATACTTATGCACAAATCAAGAATTACACACACACAAACCTAAAGTTATGCACAAAACAAGAATTACGCACACAAAAACCTAAAGTTATGCACAAATCAAAAATTAAGCACGCACAAACCTAAAGTTATGCACAAATCAAGATTTAAGCACGCACAAACCAAAAGATATGCACAAATCAAGATTTAAGCACGCACAAACCTAAAGTTATGCACAAATCAAGAATTATGCAAGCATAAACCTAAAGTTATGGACAAATCAAGAATTATGCAAGCACAAACCTAAAGTTATGCACAAATCAAGAATTATGCACGCACAAACCTATACTTATGCACAAATCAAGAATTACACACACACAAACCTAAAGTTATGCACAAATCAAGATTTAAGCACGCACAAACCTAAAATTATGCACAAATCAAGAATTAAGCACGCACAAACTAAAAGTTATGCACAAATCAAGGATTTAGCACGCACAAAGCAAAAGATACGCACAAATCAAGATTTATGCACGCACTAACCTAAAGTTATGCACAAATCAAGAATTATGCACGCACAAACCTAAAGTTATGCACAAATCAAGAATTATGCACGCACAAACCTAAAGTTATGCACAAATCAAGAATTAAGCACGCACAAACCTAAAGTTATGCACAAATCAAGAATTACACACACACAAACCTAAAGTTATGCACAAATCAAGATTTATGCACGCGCAAACTTAAAGTTATGCACAAATCAAGATTTATGCACGCACTAACCTAAAGTTATGCACAAATCAAGATTTAAGCACGCACAAACCTAAAGTTATGCACAAATCAAGAATTAAGCACGCACAAACCTAAAGTTATGCACAAATCAAGATTTAAGCACGCACAAACCTAAAGTTATGCACAAATCAAGAATTAAGCACGCACAAACCTAAAGTTATGCACAAATCAAGAATTAAGCACGCACAAACCTAAAGTTATGCACAAATCAAAAATTATGCACGCACAAACCTAAAGTTATGCACAAAACAAGAATTAAGCACGCACAAACCTAAAGTTATGCACAAACCTAAAGTTATGCACAAATCAAGAATTAAGCACGCACAAACCTAAAGTTATGCACAAATCAAGGATTTAGCACGCACAAAGCAAAAGATACGCACAAATCAAGATTTATGCACGCACTAACCTAAAGTTATGCACAAATTAAGAATTACACACACACAAACCTAAAGTTATGCACAAATCAAGAATTACACACACACAAACCTAAAGTTATGCACAAATCAAGAATTAAGCACGCACAAACCTAAAGTTATGCTAAAATCAAAGATTATGCACGCACAAAGCTAAAGTTATGCACAAATCAAGAATTACACACACACAAACCTAAAGTTATGCACAAATCAAGAATTAAGCACGCACAAAGCAAAAGATACGCACAAATCAAGAATTATGCATGCACAAACCTAAAGTTATGCACAAATCAAGAATTAAGCACGCACAAACCTAAAGTTATGCACAAATCAAGAATTAAGCACGCACAAACCTAAAGTTATGCACAAATCAAGAATTAAGCACGCACAAACCTAAAGTTATGCTAAAATCAAAGATTATGCACGCACAAACCTAAAGTTATGCACAAATCAAGAATTACACACACAAAAACCTAAAGTTATGCACAAATCAAGGATTACACACACAAAAACCTAAAGTTATGCACAAATCAAGGATTAAGCACGCACAAACCTAAAGTTATGCACAAATCACGAATTACACACACAAAAACCTAAAGTTATGCACAAATCAAGGATTAAGCACGCACAAAGCAAAAGATACGCACAAATCAAGAATTAAGCACACACAAACCTAAAGTTATGCACAAATCAAGATTTAAGCACGCACAAACCTAAAGTTATGCACAAATCAAGATTTAAGCATGCACAAACCTAAAGTTATGCACAAATCAAGAATTACGCACACAAAAACCTAAAGTTATGCACAAATCAAAAATTAAGCACGCACAAACCAAAAGATATTCACAAATCAAGATTTAAGCACGCACAAACCTAAAGATATGCACAAATCAAGAATTAAGCACGCACAAACCTAAAGTTATGCACAAATCAAGATTTAAGCACGCACAAACCAAAAGATACGCACAAATCAAGAATTAAGCACGCACAAACCTAAAGTTATGCACAAATCAAGATTTAAGCACGCACAAACCAAAAGATACGCACAAATCAAGAATTAAGCACGCACAAACCTAAAGTTATGCACAAATCAAGATTTAAGCACGCACAAACCAAAAGATACGCACAAATCAAGAATTAAGCACGCACAAACCTAAAGTTATGCACAAATCAAGATTTAAGCACGCACAAAGCAAAAGATACGCACAAATCAAGAATTAAGCACGCACAAACCTAAAGTTATGCACAAATCAAGAATTACACACACAAAAACCTAAAGTTATGCACAAATCAAAAATTAAGCACGCACAAACCAAAAGATATTCACAAATCAAGATTTAAGCACACACAAACCTAAAGTTATGCACAAATCAAGATTTAAGCACGCACAAACCAAAAGATATTCACAAATCAAGAATTAAGCACGCACAAACCTAAAGTTATGCACAAATCAAGATTTAAGCATGCACAAACCAAAAGATACGCACAAATCAAGAATTAAGCACGCACAAACCTAAAGTTATGCACAAATCAAGATTTAAGCACGCACAAACCTAAAGTTATGCACAAATCAAGATTTAAGCACACAAAAACCTAAAGTTATGCACAAATAAAAAATTAAGCACGCACAAACCAAAAGATATTCACAAATCAAGATTTAAGCACACACATACCTAAAGTTATGCACAAATCAAGATTTAAGCACGCACAAACCAAAAGATATTCACAAATCAAGATTTAAGCACGCACAAACCTAAAGATATTCACAAATCAAGATTTAAGCACGCACAAACCTAAAGATATGCACAAATCAAGATTTAAGCACGCACAAACCTAAAGTTATGCACAAATCAAGATTTAAGCACGCACAAACCTATACTTATGCACAAATCAAGAATTACACACACACAAACCTAAAGTTATGCACAAAACAAGAATTACGCACACAAAAACCTAAAGTTATGCACAAATCAAAAATTAAGCACGCACAAACCTAAAGTTATGCACAAATCAAGATTTAAGCACGCACAAACCAAAAGATATGCACAAATCAAGATTTAAGCACGCACAAACCTAAAGTTATGCACAAATCAAGAATTATGCAAGCATAAACCTAAAGTTATGGACAAATCAAGAATTAAGCACGCACAAACCTAAAGTTATGCACAAATCAAGAATTATGCACGCACAAACCTATACTTATGCACAAATCAAGAATTAAGCACGCAGAAACTAAAAGTTATGCACAAATCAAGGATTTAGCACGCACAAAGCAAAAGATACGCACAAATCAAGATTTATGCACGCACTAACCTAAAGTTATGCACAAATCAAGAATTATGCACGCACAAACCTAAAGTTATGCACAAATCAAGAATTATGCACGCACAAACCTAAAGTTATGCACAAATCAAGAATTAAGCACGCACAAACCTAAAGTTATGCACAAATCAAGAATTACACACACACAAACCTAAAGTTATGCACAAATCAAGATTTATGCACGCGCAAACCTAAAGTTATGCACAAATCAAGATTTATGCACGCACAAACCTAAAGTTATGCACAAATCAAGATTTAAGCACGCACAAACCTAAAGTTATGCACAAATCAAGAATTAAGCACGCACAAACCTAAAGTTATGCACAAATCAAGATTTAAGCACGCACAAACCTAAAGATATTCACAAATCAAGAATTAAGCACGCACAAACCTAAAGATATTCACAAATCAAGAATTAAGCACGCACAAACCTAAAGTTATGCACAAATCAAAAATTATGCACGCACAAACCTAAAGTTATGCACAAATCAAGAATTAAGCACGCACAAACCTAAAGTTATGCACAAACCTAAAGTTATGCACAAATCAAGAATTAAGCACGCACAAACCTAAAGTTATGCACAAATCAAGAATTAAGCACGCACAAAGCAAAAGATACGCACAAATCAAGATTTATGCACGCACAAACCTAAAGTTATGCACAAATCAAGAATTACACACACACAAACCTAAAGTTATGCACAAATCAAGAATTACACACACACAAACCTAAAGTTATGCACAAATCAAGAATTAAGCACGCACAAACCTAAAGTTATGCTAAAATCAAAGATTATGCACGCACAAACCTAAAGTTATGCACAAATCAAGAATTACACACGCACAAACCTAAAGTTATGCACAAATCAAGAATTAAGCACGCACAAACCTAAAGTTATGCACAAATCAAGAATTAAGCACGCACAAACCTAAAGTTATGCACAAATCAAGAATTAAGCACGCACAAACCTAAAGTTATGCACAAATCAAGAATTAAGCACGCACAAACCTAAAGTTATGCACAAATCAAGAATTAAGCACGCACAAACCTAAAGTTATGCTAAAATCAAGATTATGCACGCACAAACCTAAAGTTATGCACAAATCAAGAATTACACACACACAAACCTAAAGTTATGCACAAATCAAGGATTACACACACACAAACCTAAAGTTATGCACAAATCAAGGATTAAGCACGCACAAACCTAAATTATGCACAAATCAAGAATTACACACACAAACCTAAAGTTATGCACAAATCAAGATTAAGCACGCACAAAGCAAAAGTATACGCACAAATCAAGAATTAAGCACACACAAACCTAAAGTTATGCACAAATCAAGAATTAAGCACGCACAAACCTAAAGTTATGCACAAATCAAGATTTAAGCACGCACAAACCTAAAGTTATGCACAAATCAAGATTTAAGCACGCACAAACCTAAAGTTATGCACAAATCAAGAATTACGCACACACAAACCTAAAGTTATGCACAAATCAAAAATTAAGCACGCACAAACCAAAAGATATTCACAAATCAAGATTTAAGCACGCACAAACCTAAAGATATGCACAAATCAAGAATTAAGCACGCACAAACCTAAAGTTATGCACAAATCAAGATTTAAGCACGCACAAACCAAAAGATACGCACAAATCAAGAATTAAGCACGCACAAACCTAAAGTTATGCACAAATCAAGATTTATGCACGCACAAACCAAAAGATACGCACAAATCAAGAATTAAGCACGCACAAACCTAAAGTTATGCACAAATCAAGATTTAAGCACGCACAAACCTAAAGATACGCACAAATCAAGAATTAAGCACGCACAAACCTAAAGTTATGCACAAATCAAGATTTAAGCACGCACAAAGCAAAAGATACGCACAAATCAAGAATTAAGCACGCACAAACCTAAAGTTATGCACAAATCAAGAATTACACACACAAAAACCTAAAGTTATGCACAAATCAAAAATTAAGCACGCACAAACCAAAAGATATTCACAAATCAAGATTTAAGCACACACAAACCTAAAGTTATGCACAAATCAAGATTTAAGCACGCACAAACCAAAAGATATTCACAAATCAAGATTTAAGCACGCACAAACCTAAAGATATTCACAAATCAAGATTTAAGCACGCACAAACCTAAAGATATGCACAAATCAAGATTTAAGCACGCACAAACCTAAAGTTATGCACAAATCAAGATTTAAGCACGCACAAACCTATACTTATGCACAAATCAAGAATTACACACACACAAACCTAAAGTTATGCACAAAACAAGAATTACGCACACAAAAACCTAAAGTTATGCACAAATCAAAAATTAAGCACGCACAAACCTAAAGTTATGCACAAATCAAGATTTAAGCACGCACAAACCAAAAGATATGCACAAATCAAGATTTAAGCATGCACAAACCTAAAGATATGCACAAATCAAGATTTAAGCACGCACAAACCTAAAGTTATGCACAAATCAAGAATTATGCAAGCATAAACCTAAAGTTATGCACAAATCAAGAATTAAGCACGCACAAACCTAAAGTTATGCACAAATCAAGAATTATGCACGCACAAACCTAAAGTTATGCACAAATCAAGAATTACGCACACACAAACCTATACTTATGCACAAATCAAGAATTAAGCACGCACAAACCTAAAGTTATGCACAAATCAAGAATTAAGCACGCACAAACCTAAAGTTATGCACAAATCAAGATTTAAGCACGCAAAAAAAAAAACAAATCAAGATTAAGCACGCACAAACCTAAAGTTATGCACAAATCAAGAATTAGCACAGCACAAACCTAAAGTTATGCACAAATCAAGAATTAAGCACGCACAAACCTAAAGTTATGCACAAATCAAGAATTATGCACGCACAAACCTAAAGTTATGCACAAATCAAGAATTAAGCACGCACAAACCTAAAGTTATGCACAAATCAAGAATTAAGCACGCACAAACCTAAAGTTATGCACAAATCAAGAATTAAGCACGCACAAACCTAAAGTTATGCACAAATCAAGAATTAAGCACGCACAAACCTAAAGTTATGCACAAATCAAGAATTATGCACGCACAAACCTAAAGTTATGCACAAATCAAGAATTAAGCACACACAAACCTAAAGTTATGCACAAATCAAGAATTACACACACACAAACCTAAAGTTATGCACAAATCAAGAATTAAGCACGCACAAACCTAAAGTTATGCACAAATCAAGATTAAGCACGCACAAACTAAATTATCAAAAAAAAGCACGCACAAACCTAAAGTTATGCACAAATCAAGATTATGCACGCACAAACCTAAAGTTATGCACAAATCAAGATTAGCACGCACAAACCTAAAGTTATGCACAAATCAAGATTACGCACGCACAAACCTAAAGTTATGCACAAATCAAGAATTATGCACGCACAAACCTAAAGTTATGCACAAATCAAGGTTTAAGCACGCACAAACCTAAAGTTATGCACAAATCAAGATTATGCACGCACAAACCTAAAGTTATGCACAAATCAAG
Source organism: Oryzias celebensis (assembly GCA_014656515.1). NCBI lineage: Eukaryota > Metazoa > Chordata > Actinopteri > Beloniformes > Adrianichthyidae > Oryzias > Oryzias celebensis. Next base: position 16,062 of record BNCR01000045.1, read on the forward strand.
ATTATGCACGCACAAACCTAAAGTTATGCACAAATCAAGAATTATGCACGCACAAACCTAAAGTTATGCACAAATCAAGAATTAAGCACGCACAAACCTAAAGTTATGCACAAATCAAGAATTAAGCACGCACAAACCTAAAGTTATGCACAAATCAAGAATTAAGCACGCACAAACCTAAAGTTATGCACAAATCAAGATTTATGCACGCACAAACCTAAAGTTATGCACAAATCAAGATTTAAGCACGCACAAACCTAAAGTTATGCACAAATCAAGATTTAAGCACGCACAAACCTAAAGTTATGCACAAATCAAGATTAAGCACGCACAAACCTAAAGTTATGCACAAATCAAGAATTAAGCACGCACAAACCTAAAGTTATGCACAAATCAAGAATTAAGCACGCACAAACCTAAAGTTATGCACAAATCAAGAATTAAGCACGCACAAACCTAAAGTTATGCACAAATCAAGATTAAGCACGCACAAACCTAAAGTTATGCACAAATCAAGAATTAAGCACGCACAAACCTAAAGTTATGCACAAATCAAGAATTAAGCACGCACAAACCTAAAGTTATGCACAAATCAAGAATTAAGCACGCACAAACCTAAAGTTATGCACAAATCAAGAATTAAGCACGCACAAACCTAAAGTTATGCACAAATCAAGAATTAAGCACGCACAAACCTAAAGTTATGCACAAATCAAGAATTATGCACGCACAAACCTAAAGTTATGCACAAATCAAGAATTAAGCACGCACAAACCTAAAGTTATGCACAAATCAAGAATTAAGCACGCACAAACCTAAAGTTATGCACAAATCAAGATTATGCACGCACAAACCTAAAGTTATGCACAAATCAAGATTATGCACGCACAAACCTAAAGTTATGCACAAATCAAGATTAGCACGCACAAACCTAAAGTTATGCACAAATCAAGATTTAGCACGCACAAACCTAAAGTTATGCACAAATCAAGAATTACAGCACACACAAACCTAAAGTTACTGCACAAATCAAGAATTACACAGCACAAAACCTAAAGTTATGCACAAATCAAGAATTACACACACACAAACCTAAAGTTATGCACAAATCAAGGATTAATCACGCACAAACCAAAAGATACGCACAAATCAAGAATTAAGCACGCACAAACCTAAAGTTATGCACAAATCAAGATTTAAGCACGCACAAACCTAAAGTTATGCACAAATCAAGAATTACGCACGCACAAACCTAAAGTTATGCACAAATCAAAAATTAAGCACGCACAAACCTAAAGTTATGCACAAATCAAGATTAAGCACACAACCAAATATCAAAATAAATTAAGCACGCACAAACCTAAAGTTATGCACAAATCAAGATTAAGCACGCACAAACCTAAAGTTATGCACAAATCAAGATTAAGCACGCACAAACCTAAAGTTATGCACAAATCAAGATTTAAGCACGCACAAACCTAAAGTTATGCACAAATCAAGAATTAAGCACGCACAAACCTAAAGTTATGCACAAATCAAGATTAAGCACGCACAAACCTAAAGTTATGCACAAATCAAGAATTAAGCACACACAAACCTAAAGTTATGCACAAATCAAGAATTAAGCACGCACAAACCTAAAGTTATGCACAAATCAAGATTTAAGCACGCACAAACCTAAAGTTATGCACAAATCAAGATTTAAGCACGCACAAACCTAAAGTTATGCACAAATCAAGAATTAAGCACGCACAAACCTAAAGATATGCACAAATCAAGATTTAAGCACGCACAAACCAAAAGATATGCACAAATCAAGATTTAAGCACACACAAACCTAAAGTTATGCACAAATCAAGATTTAAGCACGCACAAACCTAAAGTTATGCACAAATCAAGATTTAAGCACGCACAAACCTAAAGTTATGCACAAATCAAGATTTAAGCACACACAAACCTAAAGTTATGCACAAATCAAGATTTAAGCACGCACAAACCTAAAGTTATGCACAAATCAAGAATTACACACACACAAACCTAAAGTTATGCACAAATCAAGAATTACGCACGCACAAACCTAAAGTTATGCACAAATCAAGAATTAAGCACGCACAAACCTAAAGTTATGCACAAATCAAGATTTAAGCACGCACAAACCTAAAGTTATGCACAAATCAAGATTTAAGCACGCACAAACCTAAAGTTATGCACAAATCAAGAATTATGCACGCACAAACCTAAAGTTATGCACAAATCAAGAATTAAGCACGCACAAACTTAAAGTTATGCACAAACCTAAAGTTATGCACAAATCAAGAATTATGCACGCACAAACCTAAAGTTATGCACAAATCAAGAATTACACACACACAAACCTAAAGTTATGCACAAATCAAGATTTAAGCACGCACAAACCTAAAATTATGCACAAATCAAGAATTAAGCACGCACAAACCTAAAGTTATGCACAAATCAAGATTTAAGCACGCACAAACCTAAAGTTATGCACAAATCAAGATTAGCACGCACAAACAAAGTAGCACAAATCAAGATTATGCACGCACAAACCTAAAGTTATGCACAAATCAAGATTTATGCACGCACAAACCTAAAGTTATGCACAAATCAAGAATTATGCACGCACAAACCTAAAGTTATGCACAAATCAAGAATTAAGCACGCACAAACCTAAAGTTATGCACAAATCAAGAATTAAGCACGCACAAACCTAAAGTTATGCACAAATCAAGATTTATGCACGCACAAACCTAAAGTTATGCACAAATCAAGATTTATGCACGCACAAACCTAAAGTTATGCACAAATCAAGATTTAAGCACGCACAAACCTAAAGTTATGCACAAATCAAGAATTAAGCACGCACAAACCTAAAGTTATGCACAAATCAAGATTTAAGCACGCACAAACCTAAAGTTATGCACAAATCAAGAATTAAGCACGCACAAACCTAAAGTTATGCACAAATCAAGAATTAAGCACGCACAAACCTAAAGTTATGCACAAATCAAGAATTAAGCACGCACAAACCTAAAGTTATGCACAAATCAAGAATTAAGCACGCACAAACCTAAAGTTATGCACAAATCAAGATTTAAGCACGCACAAACCTAAAGTTATGCACAAATCAAGATTTAAGCACGCACAAACCTAAAGTTATGCACAAATCAAGAATTAAGCACGCACAAACCTAAAGTTATGCACAAATCAAGATTTAAGCACGCACAAACCTAAAGTTATGCACAAATCAAGAATTAAGCACGCACAAACCTAAAGTTATGCACAAATCAAGAATTAAGCACGCACAAACCTAAAGTTATGCACAAATCAAGATTTAAGCACGCACAAACCTAAAGTTATGCACAAATCAAGAATTAAGCACGCACAAACCTAAAGTTATGCACAAATCAAAAATTATGCACGCACAAACCTAAAGTTATGCACAAATCAAGAATTAAGCACGCACAAACCTAAAGTTATGCACAAATCAAGAATTAAGCACGCACAAACCTAAAGTTATGCACAAATCAAGGATTAAGCACGCACAAAGCAAAAGATACGCACAAATCAAGATTTATGCACGCACAAACCTAAAGTTATGCACAAATCAAGATTTATGCACGCACTAACCTAAAGTTATGCACAAATTAAGAATTACACACACACAAACCTAAAGTTATGCACAAATCAAGATTTATGCACGCACTAACCTAAAGTTATGCACAAATTAAGAATAACACACACACAAACCTAAAGTTCTGCACAAATCAAGAATTACACACACAAAAACCTAAAGTTATGCACAAATCAAGGATTACACACACAAAAACCTAAAGTTATGCACAAATCAAGGATTAATCACGCACAAACCAAAAGATACGCACAAATCAAGAATTAAGCACGCAGAAACCTAAAGTTATGCACAAATCAAGATTTAAGCATGCACAAACCTAAAGTTATGCACAAATCAAGAATTACGCACACAAAAACCTAAAGTTATGCACAAATCAAAAATTAAGCACGCACAAACCTAAAGTTATGCACAAATCAAGATTTAAGCACGCACAAACCTAAAGATATGCAAGAAATTAAGATTTAAGCACGCACAAACCTAAAGTTATGCAAGAAATTAAGATTTAAGCACGCACAAACCTAAAGTTATGCACAAATCAAGAATTATGCAAGCATAAACCTAAAGTTATGCACAAATCAAGAATTATGCAAGCATAAACCTAAAGTTACGCACAAACCAAAAGATATGCACAAATCAAGATTTAAGCACGCACAAACCTAAAGTTATGCACAAATCAAGATTTAAGCACGCACAAACCAAAAGATATGCACAAATCAAGATTTAAGCACACACAAACCTAAAGTTATGCACAAATCAAGATTTAAGCACGCACAAACCTAAAGATATGCAAGAAATTAAGATTTAAGCACGCACAAACCTAAAGTTATGCACAAATCAAGAATTATGCAAGCATAAACCTAAAGTTATGCACAAATCAAGATTTAAGCACGCACAAACCTATACTTATGCACAAATCAAGAATTACACACACACAAACCTAAAGTTATGCACAAATCAAGAATTATGCACGCACAAACCAAAAGTTATGCACAAATCAAGGATTTAGCACGCACAAAGCAAAAGATACGCACAAATCAAGATTTATGCACGCACTAACCTAAAGTTATGCACAAATCAAGATTTATGCACGCACAAACCTAAAGTTATGCACAAATCAAGATTTATGCACGCACTAACCTAAAGTTATGCACAAATCAAGATTTATGCACGCACAAACCTAAAGTTATGCACAAATCAAGAATTATGCACGCACAAACCTAAAGTTATGCACAAATCAAGAATTATGCAAGCATAAACCTAAAGTTATGCACAAATCAAGATTTAAGCACGCACAAACCTATACTTATGCACAAATCAAGAATTACACACACACAAACCTATACTTATGCACAAATCAAGAATTACACACACACAAACCTAAAGTTATGCACAAATCAAGATTTATGCACGCACAAACCTAAAGTTATGCACAAATCAAGAATTAAGCACGCACAAACCTAAAGTAATGCACAAATCAAGAATTACACACACACAAACCTAAAGTAATGCACAAATCAAGAATTACACACACACAAACCTAAAGTTATGCACAAATCAAGAATTACACACACACAAACCTAAAGTTATGCACAAATCAAGATTTATGCACGCGCAAACCTAAAGTTATGCACAAATCAAGATTTATGCACGCGCAAACCTAAAGTTATGCACAAATCAAGATTTATGCACGCGCAAACCTAAAGTTATGCACAAATCAAGATTTATGCACGCGCAAACCTAAAGTTATGCACAAATCAAGATTTATGCACGCGCAAACCTAAAGTTATGCACAAATCAAGATTTATGCACGCGCAAACCTAAAGTTATGCACAAATCAAGATTTATGCACGCGCAAACCTAAAGTTATGCACAAATCAAGAATTAAGCACGCACAAACCTAAAGTTATGCACAAATCAAGAATTACACACACAAAAACCTAAAGTTATGCACAAATCAAGGATTAAGCACGCACAAACCTAAAGTTATGCACAAATCAAGAATTACACACACAAAAACCTAAAGTTATGCACAAATCAAGGATTAATCACGCACAAAGCAAAAGATACGCACAAATCAAGAATTAAGCACACACAAACCTAAAGTTATGCACAAATCAAGATTTAAGCATGCACAAACCAAAAGATACGCACAAATCAAGAATTATGCATGCACAAACCTAAAGTTATGCACAAATCAAGATTTAAGCACGCACAAACCTATAGTTATGCACAAATCAAGATTTAAGCACGCACAAACCTAAAGTTATGCACAAATCAAGATTTAAGCACGCACAAACCAAAAGATACGCACAAATCAAGAATTAAGCACGCATAAACCTAAAGTTATGCACAAATCAAGATTTAAGCACGCACAAACCAAAAGATACGCACAAATCAAGAATTATGCATGCACAAACCTAAAGTTATGCACAAATCAAGATTTAAGCACGCACAAACCTATAGTTATGCACAAATCAAGATTTAAGCACGCACAAACCTAAAGTTATGCACAAATCAAGATTTAAGCACGCACAAACCAAAAGATACGCACAAATCAAGAATTAAGCACGCATAAACCTAAAGTTATGCACAAATCAAGATTTAAGCACGCACAAACCAAAAGATACGCACAAATCAAGATTTAAGCACGCACAAACCTAAAGATATGCACAAATTAAAATTACGCACGCTTAAATCGGACTGATACTCATTTCTCTCCATATCATCAGCGCATTATGGAAGTTGACCTGAGAAATTTCACAAAACACCAGGTTGTCCCTCATCCTCCTGAAGATCCAGGAGGTTCTCCTTGATGGAGCGGTTCTCCTCAGAGAGACGAGCGGTGTTGCTGCTCAGAGTCTGGACGGTCTCTCTCTGAGGGCCTGGTTCTTCGCTGCGAGCTCCTGCACCTGCTGCTGGCTGAACTCCAGGGACTCTCACAGGCCTTGGAACTCCTTGTGAAGGATCTCCAGCAGGTTTAGACGGCAATCAAGGCTGGAGAGCTTCTTATCAATCGATTCCAGGATGTCGCTGCCTGGAGAAGAAGCGGCTCCGGGAGAGTCCTCAGGACGGCCGCGTTTTCAGGGAGGAGTGGTGGTGTTTGTCTTCCCTGTGAGGAAGGAATTGTAACACTCGTCTATGAAGCTCTCCAGGTCCTCCAGGCTGTCAAGAACTTCATGATCTTTTTAGAGGTTTTGTGAAAATTGTTATAATTATGACTTAAATATGGCAGAAAAAGAAAAGCAGACGGAAATGTTTGTTCAACTACCTTCGCTCCACCAAATTGACTCACCACAAACGTCTCGTTGACTCTCGCGATACTCACAGCATCTCACGCCCCCCTCCCTCTGTGTGACTGTCGTCTGTAGACACCCTGCATTCAAGACATTCTAAGTTCCCATAGCTTCTGTTGCATTAAGAGTTACAGTTTTACAAACATGTCAATATTTACACATAAAAACACCTGCTAACAACTATGGGTAATCAGTAATGGGTTGTGTGCAAATATTTGTATTCCTTCTTGTCTGTAATACATTCCCATGTTAGTATTTTTTTAACATTCTAGGTGCAGTGTGACCAGTGTAAAAGATCTGTGACAGATCCTATAAGGATCAGTTTGATTTCATTTGTTCTGAGTAGAGTGTAACAGTTCATTTTAACAATTTGATGGTAAAAAAAAAAACGGTTTTACGTTTGTTGCATTCCTTTATTTTGCTTTATTTATCTGTCACATCTTAAAAGTCGAACGCGGCTACAGTTAAGGTTCAGTTGTTAGTATCGGCTTTGATGTTAAAGGGAAAACCTTCATCACAAAGTCTTAGTTTAAATCTTTAGACTCAGTCCCCCACATGTGTGTTTTTGTTATGCTATATAAATACTGTATGCATGCATATGTATTCACATGGGCACACTGGATAAATAGCCTCAGACATTTGATTGATTGATCTGGTTTCTTTCTAACATAAATTGAACAATACAAGACAAAAAAATTGCAGAAATGTATCAAACTCATGACAGAAACAATGAAATGCATTGATTACAAGATAAAGAAAAACAAAGAAAGACTCAGTCATTAAGATTTACACTCTGTCCCACAGACAGATCTCCACTCCAGAAGGGAGTAGAGATGGGATTTAGAGCATTTATTAAGGTGGTGGGCCCCGCCTTGATGGGTGTCTGACAATATGCGTTTCAAATTTCATTTTGACACAGATAGAGCACAATGCGGTGGAAATGAAAATGCATTACACCGGGGGGCACTGTTTTGCCACTTAGTTTGAATTTTGACACTTAAACAGCATGGCATTTTACAATTCAAGAGATTTTAGGTTACTTTAAAATGAATTTAAATAACACAATGTATTAAAATGTCATTTTTAATGTTGTATAGTCAGTTGCAAAAAGGTCAAAATGCATATTAAATGGTAAACTGCAAAATGCATTTTCAATTAATCATTCTCAATTAATTTGGACGACTTTACAATGCAATTGATTTTGTTTTTAAAATTGTCACATTGAATAGTAACTTTTCATATTGAATTCTAAACTGCAAAGTGTACTTTCATACTGTAAGCCTAAATTGCATATTCAACTGTCAATTGCAGAATGGATTTTCAAACTGGTTTTCCACATGAAAATAATCCAGCTTCAGCTTCTTCAGCTTGACGACATCCCTTACTTCCGGTGTCTACCATCAGGTTTAGGGATTGCCACTGCAACAGCCACAAGAGAGCTTGTGACTACAGCAGAGATGATGGAGGTCTCGGTACCTGTTATATGCTCTCCTGGATATGGGAGTTAAAGACATCCCTGACGGAGGGCTCAGCCAGACGTTCCAAGCAGACCCTCAAAGTACGTTTAGGTTTGCCAAGTCTTTCGGGCCTCCTTCCCCACCAGCAAATCCAACTCACCACCAGGTAGTGATCAGTGGAAAGCTCTGCCCCTCTTTTTATTGGTGGACACCCATGTGCTGGAGCATGGCGTTTGTTCTGGACAAACTATGACGATCGCAGAAGTCCAACAACAAAACACAGCTCGGAATCAGATCAAGGAGCCCTTTTCTTGTTGTTGCTCACATGGGAAGACAAGAAGACAATGGAGTCCTCCATTGGTACACTCTCCAGTACCCTTTTGAGAGACACCAAGAAGGCCATGTAATTCAACCTGCTGTTCGGTCCATTAGCCGAAACCACAGTCAGAGACCTGTCCTCCACCCAAATGTGAAAGGACCCTCTTGTGTCCCTCTTGTGCACCGCGGGGATCCCCAACTATTGGTGGCTGAACTATGGGCACATGAGTAAGCTCACACTGGCCCACTGCAATTGAGTTGATAGGAGTCCATAGGAAAGTGATCTCACATCATTTTTTCCGTCTGGACATGACTGGGGCCTGTGGGAGGAACCCTGCTCACAAGACACTAACCTTGATATTTTGTGCTGGTCACCTGCGTGTTCCGTACCAGTTTTCACTCACAGACAGCCCATATCCACCTGTAAGCCCAGTTGAAGCACAGTTTTAGTTTACTCACATATTTTGCCCCGCAGAAAACCCACGCATGCACAGGGAGAACATGCAAACTCCACACAGAAAGGTCCCCCATTGGTGACACTGTTTGAAGTCCCCCAGCTAGGACTTGAACTGGGGGCCTTCTTGCTGTGAGCCAGCAGCGCTAACCACTACGCCATATAATCATATAAATGATTCAAGCCTGATTGCTTGAAATGAACCAGTCTGTCTGTCCCAGCTGTCCTTTCCGATATTGTTACGATGTCATCCCTCCCTGAATGACATTTGCCAGACTGCAGCCGTCTACATTCATGGTCACGGTAAGGATTTAAGGGGAAAGGAAAGAGCGGTGGCAGCTTATTTTGAAGATTCTGATTCAGGATGGATCATTAAAAAGAAGATCAAATGAAGATACATTACAACATATAGTTTAATCTTAGCACCAGCAGGTGGCGGGCAGTGGCAGCTTCTAAACTCCCACTAGATTTACTGGATTGACATCAACTTCTTCCAGGGATTTGATTCATTCCTTCCAGTATTAGAGTTGGACGCCTTCTTTCCTTCTCCTCCTCAGCCTAAAGCTGCATTCACACAGGACGTGATTCTCGTGGCAGGGGCGTTGAGCTTCAATATGAAGTCAATGTACAGACACAATCTGAGGTCTTGTGGTGCGATTCCAGCGTCCGGCGCGGCGTGTCATTTCAGCAGTTGTACAATTTGGGCATCGAGCGCGCCGCGCAAAGTGTTAAAATATTTAGTTTGTTAAAATCAGGAAAAGTTGGAGTCTGTCAAATGCTATTCTCTTTTCCTGCGTTTTATTTGTTTCACAATCTGTGGGAATATAATTTTGGAGAGAAGGGTAAGTCACTTAACGTGATGCTATCATGTAGAGCTTTGTGAGGCTCTGAGAGAAATTAAACAAAGATCTAGTCTGAGTAATTTAGTCAACGAGCTACAAAATTTAAAAAAATACACGAACTTACACAAACTTGGTGGAAGATAAGAAATTCTAAACATACCGCAAAGCTGCCGCCATTTCCAGGCTTCAAAAACCTCTGCAGAAAGGAGGCGCCGTAGTTTTTCTTAGTCAGCCAAACATTTCACCCTGTATGAGCAGTTAAAAAAGATAACAGGAAAAGGAAATGTCGGTCCATCAGTACTTTGTATTCAGTAACAATCTCTGTTTAACAGAAAAAACTCATGACTGCTTGTTACTGTTGCTGATGGGTAACGTTAATGTTGTAAATCACATGAGCTTAATTTGATTGGTTAAATGCTGATCGATTGCTTTGCCCCGGGTCATGAAGAGTTCACCACATTGGCAGGCAAATTTCTGCAGGCACATTTTTGACAGGTGAATTATTCTCAGTGGTGTAAAGTACTTGAGTAAATGTTACTTACTAGTACTTTTTTGGCTACTTTGTACTTGTACTGAGTATCAAAAATATTTGTACTCGACTACATTCTTTATTTAACATTTGTACACTTTACTCCACTACAATTGAATGGACACTTACCGTTAGTCAAAACATTGTGATTGTGCACGAGAAGTCCACATCTTCACCTACGTTACCATGGCTGGTTTGTTGGGCGGATTTGACAATATCGCCATCTGCAGGGTGCTGAAGGTACTGGATGCTGTTTATGAGATAAATCACATGAACGGGAATTAGCAGCCAGTGGTTCTCTTTTGTTTTAAATAAGTTTTACTTGTTTTGTGAAAAATAATAAAAGAGAGGTTTTTGGAGAGGTTTGATCCAGCTGGATTTCAGGTTTTCTGCTCGGCTGGAATGTGGTCACAGGTGAAGACGTGTCTGTCTACTCTGAACTGCTTGCTTCCCGTAACGGTGGTGGGCGGGACATTTGTGGTGTACTGCGGAGTTTCTGCAATTTATAGTCAACACTGATGCTCGTTGTTCTACAAATTGCATGTCAGTTCCCATTGCAAAATAAAATGTTGATTGATGTTGGTTTCCTCGTTGTTGGATTTCTAGTAGCAGGCAGCTCCATTCAGCTCCACCCCCACAGCGGGAACTCTGCTCTGCGTTGCAGCCGTCAGAGATCCATGTTCATCTTCTGCCTTTTTTGTCCAAAAAACTGCAAATAATTGCCATATTCTCTCCTTTTTTCCATAAACTGTTAATCACAGAATATTTATGTAAGTTATGTAATCAAACATTTGGAGCATCATGAGAGGAAGAATCAAAGATCCAGGAATGTTGAGCTGTTAGAAAAACCAGCAGGAGGCCGGCCCTCGAGTTTGACACCCCTGATCTAAAAAAAAAACCAAAAAAATCCAAAACACAGCAAAGGGTTCTTGTCATTCAGCTAGAGACTAGGAAAGGTTCTGTCTGATTCGGGAAGAATGCTTTCTGCTTGGAGCCGAACAGAATTACCTTCAGAGGCTCCACTGTTTTGGAAGATGGTTTTGCCAAGTAAACAGAAAAGCTCCCTTCTAGCACCACCAAGATCAGCAGCATCTACATCATCAGCGTCATGTTCATCGCTGGTAATTGTCTCAAAAAGCATGTCACAGCTCTCTGCAAACCTATGTCTGTTAAACTCCTGAAAAGCTCTATACCAGGCGTTGGATGGACTAATGTGGATTTACCTTGTTCCTGGTGGTGTGACTCTGCACTATGAGCTTTGTGAAGATCAGACATTTCACAGTTCAGACTTTCAGAAGACCTATATTGAAGAAAGAAAACATGCCATTTTTAAATCAACTTCACAGCTTCACACACCAAAAGAAAAACCTCATTTGACATTCATTCTATTGCCTTCTAACTCCTCTGGCAACATTGTGAAGCTATTTAGGGAAAAAATGTTGGTTTTAAGGTTTGTAGATTTTGAAAAATTGAGTTCAAAGTGTGATGGTTTTACGCAAAACTTATGGACCTGTTGCGCTCAGGTTCCACCAGAGGTTTGAGGAGGCATGGATGAGGTCTCTTCAGCCTGGGCAGGAGGGACAGGCCCTTGTTGGCTTTGGGGACTTCAAGTTTGAGACCCTGAGGAGCCCGTACCAGTCTGAGGACCCCATGAAGACCCGGTACTTGATCACTGAGAATTATATGCTGTAACGCAGTTTGTCAACAGTAGGAGCTTTTTAGCTGTAACTGACAATAATTCTCATTATGAAAACCTGGAGAACAGCAGTGTTTGATGTTGCATTCATCAGGTGAACATGTGTCTTCTCACAGTAGTTTCTGTTCAATTTGTTTCTTATCAGGTTTGTCAACTACCTGTGGAGGAAGGCTCCTGCTCCAAGAGCACAGATGGAGAACGCCGGACGCTTCGTCAAGGTCAGAGACAGACAGAAAGCTGTTGCTGCAACTATCACCTCTCCCAGCAGCAGCAACTCGGCATTAGTTCCAAACAGGATATTAATGCTTTTTCTTCAGAAGGAGCGACACACAGACTTCATTTATGACTAAAAATCAGTTAATAATAACACTCTTTTTTTTTTTTAAATTCAAATGAAGAAAAACTATTTAATTCATTCAGGAACACAGAATGTAAAATAAAAAAACAACTTTTGGGATCCACAAGCCCCCACTACACTTTCAGAACAAATAAAGGTTTAAAAAAAAACACTATCCTCAGAGTTGCCATGTAATTGACAATGATGAATATTCAAATAGAGAGTTTTCATCAATTAGAATGTCATGCCCTTTTGGCGAAGGCGGGAAGTGCAGAGCTTTCACGCGCAAGACTTCAGTTCGAATCTCAGAGTTGGCAATTTTTTCTTTTTTTTTTTTTTTTCTATTTCAAATGAAGAAAAACGATTTAATTTATTCAGGAACACAGAATGCAAAATAATAAAACAATTTTGTGATCCACACACCCCCACTACACTTTCAGAACAAATAAAGGTTTAAAAAAAAACACTATCCTCAGAGTTGCCATGTAATTGACAATGATGAATATTCAAATAGAGAGTTTTTATCAATTAGAATGTCATGCCCTTTTGGCGACGGCGGGAAGTGCAGAGCTTTCACGCGCAAGACGCCAGTTCGAATCTCAGAGTTGGCAATTTTTTCTTTCCTTTTTCTTTTCTTTTAAATAGAAAAACTAATGTATTCAGGAACACAGAATGCTCTGTGGCACCAGAGTAACTAGAAGCCAAAGAAATAATACTAGTTATGTCTCTAAATTAAAGCAAAGGTTTTTCTTTTGCATTAAAAAGAAAGAAAGAAAGAAAGAAAGAAAGAAAGAAAGAAAGAAAGAAAGAAAGAAAGAAAGAAAAAGAAAGAATGAAGGGCTGATTCTTGCTGATTCTTACTCATAATATAGCAGCACATCTGGAGGGTAAAGTGTAAAGGTGGAGACATCTGACTCAACTGCAGGTCAACTGTTGATCAAAAAAACAACTTTTGGGATCCACACACCCCCACTACACTTTCAGAACAAATAAAGGTTTAAAAAAAAAACACTATCCTCAGAGTTGCCATGTAATTGACAATGATGAATATTCAAATAGAGAGTTTTTATCAATTAGAATATCATGCCCTTTTGGCGACGGCGGGAAGTGCAGAGCTTTCACGCGCAAGACGCCAGTTCGAATCTCAGAATCGGCAATTTTATCTTTCCTTTTTCTTTTTTTTTTAAATAGAAAAAATAATTTATTCAGGAACACAGAATTCTCTGTGGCACCAGAGTAACTAGAAGCCAAAGAAATAATACTAGTTATGTCTCTAAATTAAAGCAAAGGTTTTTCTTTTGCATTAAAAAGAAAGAAAGAAAGAAAGAAAGAAAGAAAGAAAGAAGGACTGATTCTTGCTGATTCTTACTCATAATATAGCAGCACATCTGGAGGGTAAAGTGTAAAGGTGGAGACATCTGACTCAACTGCAGGTCAACTGTTGATCAAAAAGACAAAACATGAATTTGTACTATTTTGGGGGGTGCTCCCATTTCATGACATCAACCTAGAGCCGATCTCAGCAGTGTGCCTGCGTTTCACCCACCAAAACAAACAACAAAAAAACCTTTGCATAGACGGATGCGCATGTTGTGCTTATAAAATGAAAGCGTTTTGTCGATCAACGCTAGTTCCGTGGAGAAAGTAGGTGTGTGTATTAGCCTGGGGGTGGTGCTGGCAGCGCAGACTCTTCCTAGAAAGGCTGTTCTCACTTATCTATGTCACAATGTAAGACCCACTGGTTTTGGTGGATTGGGAGCGCAGGTTTTTAGAGGAACGCTCAGAAATGCTTGAATGGATCAAAATACCACTCTGGGGTTGTTTTTAGTGCGGAATTAACATGATAATCTACTTCAAAGCTCAAAAAGGAATTCCCTAATAATCATTGGAAATAGTACGGATGAATAGTTTTCCATCTGTCAACTGTGAATTCAACAGCTGCTGCAGTCAAACAAGTTGTTTTGTATTTCACCACATGATGGCAGCAGCACTGGGCCACAGTAATGTAGTAGTGGGAGAGTGTGGTGCAGTGAATTTAGTTTACCAAATGATTTATGAACGTGCTTGATGCTGCCACATATTTATATACAGTATAAATACAGTAAATATGAGCTAACAGAACTGAGTCGACAGTGGAGCAGATTGGATTAGGGTGAAGAAGAGCAGAGCACGAGTTAATGGCATTGATCAGCTGTAGTAAACTAGATTAACACACTTTTGGGTTGTGCATAATCACAATTAACAACAATGTTTTACGAGTTAAATTATACACGACAATATGCAGCTTTTGAACAAAAAAAGCCAGAGAGAAAATGTCTTCCTACATTCCTTCCTTTCCCTCATTTTTATTGTCTGAAATGTTTACATTTACAAAGTGTTAACTCAGAAGTTTCATTCTTGTGCGTAAAAACACATCAACAGTAACATCTGACACATTCACACATCAAATCTGCCCTTCCAAACAACACTTTGAACACCTCTGCTTTTAAGCTTGAACCCAAACAATAATAGTTTTCCTGAAAAGAGCTGAGTAAAAAAGTGGACAAACATCGTTCATATAAACCTCTATGGTGAGATACAGACAATGTTCTGCCTTTACCTGTGTCTCCAGTAGTGGGACCTTGTTAGATCCTTTTCTCCTGCAGGCTTTTACCAGCTTAGTCACCGGCTTCTTTGTGAACCGACTTACTCCTGTGCATGTGAACCCTTGCAGCACAGATGAAGACAAGCTGCTCGCACATGAAAACACAAATTCCAATTTTCTCTTATGCCTTGTTCAGTCCAATCTGTTCCCAACTGCTCACCTGTCTGGACTTCCTAACATGGTCGTAGCCGAGTCTGCTGCTATAACATCAGCGAACAACTCAACCTGATAAAAGAAATGAACAAATGATGAATGAACAGATCAATAGAGCAGACTCAGTCATCCAGAAGAAACTCCACCTGCTGCCGTTTCCACCATTTCTTGTTGAGTTTGGCAATGGTGTCGGCGTCACCTGTAAACTGCTGCAGGTAAACTCCAGGGACTTGAGCAGCCAATTGATCTGGAACGTTGTCTAAGATTTTCAAACTGTTTGTGTCCGATGATACAATCTGTTAAAAATGGTTCAAAGGAAGGAAGATGAAAAAGTCAGAGATGTTACAAAGCATCTGAATGAAGCTTTGTGATACTTTCCCACGCCTGTATTGAAGCCGTCTTCAGTTATTGCTCATGTGTGGGACTTTCTGCATTAAGCTTTGTCTTCAGCAAGTGAAATACATTCTAAATTAGGCCGAGATCTGGTGATTGACTCAGACATTGCAGAACATTTCACCTGTTTGCTTTAAAATAAACTTGGGTTGATTGCAGAATGTTTTGGGTCATTTTGCTTCTCTACTGTGAAGGATCATCCAAACTTCTTTGCTGTATCGGGGGAATCGGAGCAGGCAGTATATCCCTCTACACTTGGGAATTCTGGCTGATTATGTCTTTTGTCGCAGCATCAATAAACACAAGTGACTCATTGCCATTAATTATCCTTGGAATCCATGTCTGTACCATGACACTGCCTCCACCATGTTTTACTGAAGTGTGTGCTTTGGAGCATGAGCTGGTCCAATTCTTCTCCAAACTTTCTTCTTCCTAACATTCTGGTACAGGTTGATCTTAGTCTCATTTGTCCAAAGAATGTTGTTCCAGAACTGGGCTGGCTTTTGAAGGTGGTTTCTTTTTTTGGTTAAATCCATTCTGACCATTTCATTTTTGAGGCTGATCAATGGTTTGCACCTTATGGTGAATCTTTACTCTCATGAAGTCTCTTCTCCTTATGGTAGACTTAGATGCTGATACATCTAATTCCTGGAGACAGCACTTCACTTGAGTGGATGCTGTGAAGGGCTTTTTCTTCACTATGGTGAGGATTCGGAGAACATCCACCACTGTTGCTTTCTATGGACTTCAATGCATATTAAAGTTTCCAAGCTTACAGTATCCTCTTCTTTTTTTAGGAATGTATAAAACGGCTGATTTGGTCTCTCCTAACATTTCTGCTTTCTCTCTGATGGATTTCTTTTTTTTCTATACAGCCTTTTTTGTTTTTGCTGTCTTCCTTTCCACATGTCAAGTCTAAAGTTTTAGTTAACTAGCACCAAATCATCAATCCTGTCACACTTTTGGGTTCTGCTGAACAGCCCTGTGCTGGTTCTTCATAAGTTCCATCAACGTGGAACCAAAAGGCAAAGGTGTAACCAGTGAGAGCCCTTATGAAGTTGTCTTAGGGTCTCATGTCAAGATCCACTTTGAATCCCTTTGTCCAAAGTGGAATGCCTGCAGAGTCTGGAATTTGAACGCCCAAGTACCAATGGAACAATGACATATTGGAAAATAAAAAAGGCTCAGAATGCAATTCCAATTTCTATAAACTATATTTCCAAAGATGTTTTTTTTTTCATTTGCACATAATTTGTCACTGAAGTCTTGCAGACGTAATATAGATGACATACCTGGTAAACAAAACTCTGCTGAAGAATCTGACTAGCAGACATCATGTTTGCTACAAATGCAGGGATTTTGGATGCAGAGATGAGCTCTGAGCTGATGATGCTGCTGAACGTGTTAGAGGGTAAACCAATGATAAGAGAGCCCAGCTGTGAGAGTGATGATGCGCTGTTGATCTGATTGAATGTAAAAAACAGGGGAGAAGAACACAGATGACATTACAGAAAATAGATCCTTTTTGAATTTCACCTGAAATCTGTGAAGCATGTACCTTCATTTCTCCTGAGCTCAGCAGTGTCTCAGTGTTTCATACTGACTGATGCATTCAATTGGGTGAACACAGGACCAGGAGCGCAGCACTGACTCACTGAAGGAAGACTAAAAAGCAAAACCCTTTGTAGGGTTTAGGGTCACATGCAGTTTGTACAGTGAGTGTTTCTAATTATGTGTGGAGGATTTGTAGCTGGTAAACTAACAACATATTTCAATGCTTTAGACTTACAGGAGTGGATTCAAGTTGCTGACTTGCTCATAAACTAACTGAGTGTAGTAGCTGATTCATGTCAGATCCACGTTGGGCTGATTGAGGAGTGCAATATTCTGAGTATTCACTGTGAAAACTAGCAGAACCTGAAAAGAGAAGATACAGTCAGTTCTGTAAAGCAAAAAACTATCTGTTTTGTTCAGAATTGCCCTCACAGTAAATAAAAGAAGTACAGGATTACAACAATCTGTTAATGAGATAAAATACCTCTGTAGATCCAAATGACTGAAGATCCGCCACAGTGAGGACAGACATGAAAGAACCGATGTACTCTGCAAACCAGGCTGTGGAGCTCAGTTCTGGGTTGCTGCTGTCATAGCACTTTGGTGCCGTGGCTATGTGGAAAAAAAGGATTTTCAAAATAATTAGGTTATGCTTTTATCTATTAAACTAAAACGTAATTGTAATTTTACCCAAATTAACACAATTCTCTGTTAACTGTAAATTATGCACACCAGATTTAAAATGTATGAAGTATCAAACCATTTTACTTGTAGATATGCAACATAATTTTTTTATTGAAGCAAAGCATGAATTATTTTTTTAAATAAAATAATAGTTGAGACTTCAATTTTTTTTTCTAAATTCATGCTTCAAAATCAGGAGTTTCAAGAATGAAATGATGCATCATTTTGAAAGCAATATTCTGTGTCTTCAAAAACTGACTTGATGACAGCTAAGCCTTCATGTTGTTGTAAACATCCTGTTTTGTGAAAACAGCAGCAGAGAAGTTGATGAACCAAAAATAGAAAGACTGAAAAAAAAACACAGAACGAACTCATGAGAACCGTTCTCAGAAGAACACAGAGGTTATGTCTTCATTTTATCAGCAGCATGGATTTGTAAATTCAAAAAAAACATACATCTTTTGGAAGGCCAAAAGATCCTTTCCTGCGTGCAGGCTGCGGTTGTCACAAACACTAAGCAATACGTGAGGGTAAGTAAGGGAGACGCAGGAACGTCTTACGGACTTTTCCATTTCTTATCCGCCCTGAATCCTGCGCAGGGAGTCCATTAGTGCTGTTCAAGGGAAAGGCTCTTTGCGCCCCCATGGCGTGCAACATGGTTGTCAGAAATGGCATTTTACAATATCAATTTGATCGATTGATGTCATTTTGGAAATATTATGATAGTATAGGTCGACTCACTTGACAACTTGACTCAGACAGATTGATCTGGTTGGATCATAGGAACATAAATCTACTAATCGATTAAGTCGATTAATCGTTACACCTCCATAAGAAACCTGTTTGAGCTCATTGAGTTTTCCTGTAATTTGACTGCTTTGTAAAAATACTGCCGTCTCCAAAACGTGTACATTATTCCAGATAAATGAATCAGCTCCAGGTGGGTCATTTCCTCTTTCTTGCAGTTTCTGGACGCTAAAATACAAACTTGATGGAGAGAATGAGCACTCTCTATGAGGTGACTTAGTTTCAGAAGTCGGCAATTAAACTGATGCACATAGTTCTAACAGTGCAGAACTACACATCAGTGAAAGAGCAAGTGTCTTTAGAAAAAAAGTTCTGACAGACAGTTGTTGAATTGATTGATGTTATAGTCAAAGGGGAAGGTGAGGTCACTGATTGTGACCTGAGTGATTATTCCAGCTGTGCATTCTGTCAAAAAACGTCAGAAAAACTTAGACAAGAAAGTAAACAGAAAGATAAAGACACATTTACAGAAGCAGACTGACCTGCAGGTTGTTCTGAATCACTTTTGATGGACTGTCTTATCTCTTTCTTCAGTTGCCTCCTCTGTTGTCTGCTCACTCCACCAAAAACGATCAGAAAGTATTTCAGGAAGTTACGCTTTGTGTTCTGCCAGTAAAAGAGGTTTATGAGCTCCAACTTGATCCTCCTTTCATGAGAGCTTCCCTTCTAAACACATGAATGCACCTTAACTCACCTGATCAAAGCCTTGATAGAAAGATGAAGGCAAATACAGAGTTAACATCCCAAGGTCTTTTAGAGTTTGTTCATTCCATGTTGAAGGAACTCTGCTCATAAAAACAAACAAAATGATGTTTTTGAGGACACTATAGTCTCTGAAAGACACCAAACTGCAATTTGTGAATTGTAGAATTTCAAAAAGATGCAGTTTAAATACCCACAAGGTGTATTTCCATTGGTCAGAAGGGTTTCAACTGCAGCTGTTTGATCAACAGTGAGATCTGGACACATTTTGAGTTGTTCCAGTAAGGATGGATGAGAGCTTTGGATGTAGGAGCCACCGAGTGTGCAGCACATGTTCCCCAAAACGGATATATTGTCCTCAGTCAAACTTGTGCTTGTTATTCCCTTAAAAATAGAGTATTCAAATGATTTGAAGACTCAAGACTCTCATAAGCTTACTGCACCAATTAATCTTTGATACAACCTTGTGATGAGATCCAACAGCTCTATAGTCTCACAACATCTGTAGAAACGATAGTATCATATTTGGCTGAAATGTGTTCATGTTTCTAAGGCAACCATTTTCATTTTTGTGTATTATTGTTGCAGTCCAGTCAATTAAAAATCATTTCCAGTAAATTAAACATGTTTGCATTCAAATCTGCTGGCGTTGCTTTATCCTCACCAAGCAGCTCCTTGCATTTTCAAATAAAGCCGACCGCCTGTATCTCAGAGCTGGAGAAAAGACGGAGAAGTCTGCATCAGCCAGCTCTTGAAAATTAGACCTGCAGCTGCTCCGTGGCACCAGAGAGTAACTGTGATCATAAAGAGAAAACACAACAGTCATAGTTTAAAAGTTTTTGCAAATTCAATTTCAAATCTATCGTGATCATAATTTGTATAAAAAATATTCCTACTCATAGTAAAGCAGCACATCTGGAGGATAAAGGAAGAAGCTGGTGGCATCTGACTCTTCTTTGATTTGGTTGGACATGCAGGTCAGCTGTTGAGGAAAACCAAATATTATTATAAAAATGATCTAAAATCAAAAGTTTCTTTAAAGACTACATCACAATATTCTTTAGTTCACAATGAAAAACTCTTAGCAAAAACTCATTTTAGACAAGTTCTAATCTTGCACTAGTTTACAAGCACTCTTTCCATCTCACCTGAGTCTCCACCAATGGAACCTTATTTGTGCCTTTTCTCCGACAGACTTTAATCAGATTCTTGATTTGACTCTTTCCTAAAGATCTGACTGTTGTGCATGTAAACCCTTGAAGCACAGAGGAGGACAAGCTGCACATAAACAAACATGTAAACACATTAGAAAGGACATTTCAATGCCATATTTACTTACAAATACTTTTTGATTTGGTAGAATCTCACTTGTTGGGACCTCCCAGCTCAGCTGTCTCAAAGTTTCTTATTATTATATCAAAGAACAATGCAACCTAACAAAAATAAAGGAAGAAAGGCACACTCAGTTGGTAAAAGTGACATCAAAATGTTAAAACATCTGTCTTTTTAACAGATGAACCAACCTGCTGAGGTTTCCTTTTCTTCCTGTTCAGTCTGATGACTGTGCTGCTGTCATCTGGGAACCCCAGCAGATAAACTGGAGGGATCTCAGTGGCCAAATTATCTGGAACATTTTCTATGATCTGCAAACTGTTGGTGTTTAAAAATATGATCTGGAGAAAGAAAAAGAAGCAGGGAGACACAGATTAGAAATAACACTTTGTGATTTTGGGGCTCATTGTGGTAAGAATAACACAAGAAAGAGGACTAGTTTATGAGATAAAAAAGCTAAAGTTTTTGTAAAGTTTTGTTTTTTTGTCTTGGTAAAGATTCTCAGCTCCAGGTCTGGAACTTTCTGCCTTAAACTACATTCATATCGTCCTCAGCAATGAACTAAAAGGAAGTCAATAAGAACCCATTTTATCATCCACACGCCGCCACTACACTTTCAAAACAAATAAAGGTGCAACAAAGGCTGCACAGCAGTCCCTGAAGAAAGTGATCGAGGCAAATATTAGGAAGGAGCAGGGTCTCTTTGACAATTAGTGTTTATCCCCATTTATGGTAATAATTGAGCTTGAATGTGGTAAAGTTCAAGCGTAGCCACAAAATATTTGTGCACAGCATTCTGGCATTTGCAACAATGAAAGGACATTTGAAATGTTGATCTTCTGCGTGAAAGTCTCACCTGTCCACCCACTGGAACCTTGCCTTCTCCACCCGCGTTGTTAGAACGTGTTGCCAGTCCCTCATACGTGGGCCGCAGCGACTCGTCACTCTCAGATTGCAGCATCACCCATGACACGATCATCCAGGTTTCATTCATCACGCCGTATGATCACATGGTCCCACATGAAAAGCTGACCTTCCTGGCAACTTTGGGAGTGTGGTTGAAGCAGAAAGCCGGTCCAAAAGTTCACTGCAACTGTGGGCAGGTTGGCTGGCTCGTATTTCCGGTGCATGATTTGGTTCGTTGGATTTGCCATTTCTGTAGGGGAGTTGCCCGTCCTCCGGAGCTCATCCATGACAGACTTGCAGATTTGCTTTCTTGTAAGTCAGCGTGGCTGGAAGCAGGTTCCTAAACCTCTTTGGAAGTTTTTCCAGCCATAAAGGGTTGTCTGCGAACCACCTCTTACAGCAAACTCTGCAGTACGCTCTGGAGGACAGCAGATAGTACTGCCCGGTGATCCCAACTATCACCCTTGGTCTACCAACACCTGCTGACACAACCTGAGGCCAAATACAACTGCTAAGGCATGGAAAACAGTCATTGCTCCTCAGCCTGCCCATCATTTGGTCATTTCCGGCTTCCAGATGAAGAACGGGTGGAGCTGGAAGTACTTTGGGGATGGTAGATCATGGATGCTGTCAATCAGCTCTGGTTGTGGTGGCTGACGCCACAATGACCACATCCTCATGGGGTTCCTGACAGGCAAAGAAGCTGGCCAAAGACCCATGGACTCCAGCTCTGTCTGCATCCGTATCTTCTGCTGTGGCGAGCAGTTCCAGTGACGGATGTCGTCTTCATGTGCAGGAAGTACTGGGGGTGGATGGTGGTGGATGTGAGTTGGCGGCTCACCTGGAAGGAGAGAGTGTAGATTTGAAAGTTGTTCACTTTTGGACTTTGTGCATTTTTCCTACTGCATCACTCACTTTGTGTTTTGTGAGCAGGTGTCATCTCCTGCTGTGATTAGACGCTCACAGCGAGTGAATCACGGCGAGCTGGTTCTGAAAGAAAAGGAGACAGTGTTCATCCTTCAGTCTGGTAATCTCTCTGCACAGCTCACGTGGTTAGAAGCAGCTCCCAGCAGCTCCCAGATTGGAACCAGCTCCTTACAATGTCCACACCAAGGAGCATCTGCACACACATAAACACACTGTGAAGGGGTGGAAGAAAACACTGCCAACTGTGCTGGCCTGAATGTTAGGATTTGTCATTGACAGCTTTCAGATGCTGCAGAGAATCCAACAAGAACTGGTGACTGACAAGAGAAAGAGGCTAAGTATTCATTAAGAGTCCGTTAGCATCCCCTAGTGATCAATAACCGTATTGCAGACAGCAAGAACAATATTAGAACTAGAAGAATTCTGCAATAATGAAACATTGTCCCTCTTTTTGTGCACTCTAAGGTGTTACCATTCACACATGTGTTACAAGATTACAAACTTGCTTCTTTCTTTTCAAGTTTGTAAAAATCTATTGATGAGATTTTCTGCTTGCAAAATAAATGAGATAACATGTTTTCTGTTCATGATTTACAATTTTTTTACATGTTTGCTTCCTACATTTTAGTCTTGGACAAAACATACATTTTTATATACTTTCTTAAAGACCCAATCTGATAAAAAATTCAATTTCTAACGAACTGCGGAGACTCAGGCTGGCTGGAGTCCATTGCAATCCCGCTGGGGTGGTACGTGTGAACTTAGTCAGAACATCTGCATCATTTTAGAGTACGTTTAAAATAGCTAATAAACTTTAAGAAGCACATACTGGAACTGGGAAAAAAACTACACAGCTAAATATATAAAAAGTTAGAATAACTTTCAAAATTCTACGAAGACGCTTTTGGTCGGGTCCATGGCAATGGACTCAAAGTTCTTGGCTACCAGGACTTTAACTGGGCCCTTGTCCCAGTCCTCGGGGATGTCCTCAGACCGAAAGTATGGCTGAAGTAACCAAAGAAGGAACAGCTTACTGAGTTCAGTGCTCCTGCTTGACTTCACATCAGCTGAGCTAAAGTGTTACCTCTGCAGTGTCATCAACCACCTCCTGGGAAAGCTGTCTCACAGAGTCTATGGTCAATTCTGAACTTTTTCTGTGTCTCCATGTTGATGATGCGCACAGTGGGGGCGTCCGGCTCTAACAAGCCAAAGTCATTCAGCACGTGTGACACGGCTGTTGTTATGTCCATCAGGATGTACAGCACCTGCGTTACACAAGAAAAAGTGGCCGAGCTTTCAAGAAAATTCTCAGAGAGGATAAACCGTTCTCAAAAAACAGTCAAGTTTGCACCTTAAGGCGTTGGCACACTCCAGGCTCCTACCTTTCCTTTAAACTGTCTGGCAACAGCCTTGTACTCCTCCAGCAGCTCATCTGACTCTGCACAGTGGAGCTGATGAACAAAAGGCAGTGCAGCCGCACACCACAGGTGAAGATCTGGTCTGATGTCTGAAAACACACTCAGATCAACTCAAATGCAACAGAGATGATCTTTTTTTTTTTTTTTAAATAATCCTGTCTGTTTACCTCTAGGTTGAAGAGGACAATCAGCTCCAGGCTGTTCTCCTTCATGAAAGCTGTCAGGTTGTGTTTGTCAAGCTTGTCCTCTTCAGAAAGCACAAAGTCTGCCATCATCAAACTAGAAAAAAATGTCATAACGTTACAGTGAAACTGCCAAAAGTCATTCATTTGACATCAGATGAAATGATCAATTGAAAAATAGTTCAAGTAGAAAACACTCATTACTATAAGAAATAGAGGTGCAGTGATTTAGTGTAGGGTTTTGGAACCAGGTCGATTTATTATTTTCAGTTGCAGTCATTTCCGGTTTTATTTTGTTGTTACTTCCTGTGCCTTCCGTTTTTCACAGGTCACTTGTCATTCTCCCTCAGATGTCTCCTCCCCCCTTACACACCTGTTTTTCATTTGGTCATCCTCTCTGCCCGTTATATACCCTCGTCTCCCTTGCACGGGTTGTCGGGTGGTTTTGTTGCTCTGGTTTAATGTTCCTCTTTCGAGCCATTAAATCTATTTTTTCTTCATTCCGAGTTCCGTCTGCATTTGTGTCCGCACGTCAACCCTGACATTTAGTGGCTTCATCTAGAAATCAGTTAAAATTCCTATAATCCAGTCAAAATAATCTGTCTGTGGTAAATTATTCATGGAATTGGCCTAAACCATTAGCAATCATTTCAACAGAAAATACCTGGATTATGGTCAATCTTGGACAATACCGTTTGGATTGAGGTACGGTAGGTTTATTTGAATATATAACGCAAAAATGACCACATGTCATCATCGCGGACAACTCCCATGTGATGCAGCAAAAAAACCATCAACCGTCATTAGTCATCTGTCCAATGTGTGGAAACACTTGGACTTTTACAAAGATGTGACCATACAGTGTGCTAGAATGTTCTAATAAATATTCTCCTTGTATTCTTTTGATGTGGAAAAACAAGAGTGGGCTGAAGTTTAGGAAGTTAACCTGTGAATGGATTTGACATTCATTCTTGTTTACTTCCTTGTTTGTACTCTGAAATGATGAATTGATTCAAGCTGAAGCTCTTCCTCTCATCACATTAAAGCTCCAATTTGAAGTAAGTAATAAATGGTTTCCTGCATTTTTCTTGATGCAACCTTAACTGATGAGTGTCGTTATGCAAGTTAATTCCATTCCAAAGCTGTTGTTGTAAAATGGAATGATGTTTTTGTCCCCTGTGAGGTGTCTCAGGCCCTCCAAAGCTAGAAAAGAATGAATGTGCAAAGTGAAATTTGAATGAGTACAAATGGTCCTAATTGAGAATAACAATAGAGCACTAGAGTGTGACTTGAAAAAAGATGAATCCCCTTGTCCTGGTGTATTTTAGTGGTTAAGTCAAATGATGTTTGTCTAAGTTTAGATAAAGTATTTCTTTTTTTAGTTCTTGATTACATGTTTAAAAGTTGATGAGTTTGAGTGTTGTCATTTGTTTTTTTTGAAAGACAAGTAATATTCCATGGATTGAGTTGATTGGAGTGATTTAAAAAAAAAAAAAAAGTTGTCGAGGCGCAGTGCATGCTGGGAATTATGTGACGCAACGACGTGCCGCACACCCGGGAAAAAAACAACGAAGAGAAAGTCATCGCCTGTTATTGTGGCCCAAAGCAGGCCCCGCCCTGGGCGACACTGCGGCCACCCGCCCCCACCGCGCCGCAACAACTCCACTA
Organism: Oryzias celebensis; assembly: GCA_014656515.1. NCBI lineage: Eukaryota > Metazoa > Chordata > Actinopteri > Beloniformes > Adrianichthyidae > Oryzias > Oryzias celebensis. The sequence continues at coordinate 42,010 of BNCR01000045.1, forward strand.
ACGTCCAGAACAGAAACAGCCAAACTGCTTTGAATATGTTGCACAAAAAGGTCTTTTCTGAACTCCCACAATTCAAATAATAACCAGTTGTGATTCTTGCGCAAACAGAGCGACAGAGGGATCACCAGAAGCTTCTGCATGACGGCGCACGTGCATCACCGCTGGACTACTTTGTCTGTCCGCAGTGAATTCGTTCTGTACAGGTTTCAAAATCGAGAATAAAAACAACATCACCAGTCACAGAAAAGAGGACTAACATTTCCACAAACATATCGATCTCATTCTAACACTTCAAACCGTCCATTTCGCGTTAAAATAGAGGAAAATCGAAACTCACATTCGAGCAGGAAGACGGCAGCCATGACAGTAAACAGTGGGCGGGACATACAGAACTGGAACAAATCCGGCTCTCTGATTGGACGCCCAAGGTGAGGAGAAGATCGCGAGTTCGAGGCCCGCCTTGGACAATCACAACAGGTGGTTTCAAAAAGCATCGACTTGCAGAAAAGTGTGTAGAATATAAACAACGGCTTGTGTTGTTTTGTGCTTCTTTTTCAGATTTGATGAACAGCTTGAAGCCAAAAGGGATCCTTTTTTAGAGCATAAGCTTTGAGAGAAGATGTGGAGCCACAAGTCGTCGTGTAGATTCTTTTTTGTGTCGTCTTCTTCACTGCTTTTATTTATTTTGCTTTCTTTGCTTCAGAAACCTCATGTTGTGTTTAAGTTTGTAAAGTGCAGTCTATATGTTTAGATTTGGTGCAAACTTCTATTCTTAGGATGTTGAATTGTTTTGTTCTTCTTCACATCCTGTTCTTTCAAATGTTTCTATGATCAAACCTTCATTCAAGCCATTTTTTACGCAACTCAGACCGGTCCACTGTCTTTCTCCTCCTGAAGATGGTGCTCCACGGCACATGCTCAAGAAGAAGAGGCGGTGCAGCTGTGGAGACCAAAGGACGAGCAGCGGAGATGCAGCAGAGTGTGGTGATGATGATGGGGCAACGTCTCCTCCAGCATCTTCTTGTCAACTAGTCCCACCTCAAAGGACAGCCTTTAAACAGCCAGAGCAGCAGGGAGGAGTCCAGCTTGGTGCTCTGGCACAGCTCTCTCCCACTTTCTCTGCCACAGGAGGACCTGGAGACACAACGAGACGCTGGTAACAGGATGCTGGAACTTTTGGGGAGAAGAAATGAAAACTCACCACTGTGACAGGTTTCTCCTGCTCAGCTGAAACAGTTCAAGGTGGGTCTGAGTTCTGCAGCGCTGCCTCTCTGCCTCTTCTTATTTAGACTTTTTTTATATTAATTAGCGGCACATCTGTTCAAGAAAGTTGGAAAATGTCAAGTTTCACCAGATCTTATTCGTCTAAGTTCAGAGCGGCTGATCAGAAAACTCTGATGACCCAGCATTCCAGTAGCATTTAAACGCATCACTTATGCACGAATCTGGGAGACGTGAAAAGAGTCTCAAATCACATTTGTGTGTAAATGGGGTTTTGTGGGTGCGTAACAAGTGATTCGTGCATATTTTTAAACATTTGTGGGTGTAGTTAGTTTCAAGCTGTCGTAATTTTAAGTTGTGCATGTGTACATTGTACTTTGTATTTTTTAATAATTTGTCATTTTTGTAGTCATGCACAAAATGTATTTTATGAATTACAAATCAAGAATGATGCACGCACAAATCTAAAGTTATCCACAAATCAAGAATTATACACACATAAACCTAAAGTTATGCACAAATCAAGAATTATGCACGCACAAACCTAAAGTTACGCACAAATCTAAAGTTATGCACAAATCAAGAATTATGCACGCACAAACCTAAAGTTACGCACAAATCTAAAGTTATGCACAAATCAAGAATTACGCACGCACAAACCTAAAGTTACGCATAAATCGGACTGATACTTATTTCTCTCCATAGCATGACAGCATTAAAGGAATTACTACAAAATACAGTAATCATAAAATGAGTCTTTATGCTGATGACATATTACTTTTTCTAAATAATTCACGTTCCACCAGTGAAACAACAAGAATTATTAGTGAATTTTCCTCTATCTCAGACGACTCAATTAACTTGAAAAAATCAGTTTTATTGTCCCTAAACAGTAATGCCGAGCAACCAATCTCAACACCAGTCAAATCAGGCAATATCAAACATCTAGGTATTTATTTCTCCCAGAAACTATCAGAACTGGTGCAACTAAACTACACCCCATTACTGAAAAGTATACAGGATGATCTAACCCGCTGGGCCAACCTGCCTCTGTCACTCATGGGTAAGATAGCCACAGTAAAAATGAACATTTTAACCAAAGTTAATGATCTGTTCTCAATGATCCCCACACAACCACCACCAAAATGGTTGAAAGCATTAGACTCAGCCAATGTCCGGATTCTTATGGAACAACAAACCAGCAAGAATTTGTTTAAAAACTTTAAAATCTGGATAAAGCTGTGGAGGCTTTCCTCAACTTCCACAACGACTTTCTTGCAGACAGATTACAGTACATCTTAAGATGGTTAAAAAACAGACTTAGGCAGAAGCACAGACACAAGCTTTTGGCCAGAAATGTGTCTAAATACCTTTAAACTAACAAAAAGTTCAAACCTGAAACTAATCCAATTCTAAACTCTTCACAGAATATACTATACTGGACAGAGGACGTTCAAGACGGGTCTCAAAAACTCCGATGTTTGTGAGCATTGTGATAGTAATCTACCTGACAATTACATGCATGCTCTGTGGTTCTGTACATATGTCCATGCTCTCTGGCAACAGGTATGTGCTGATCTATCAGTCTGGCTTAATGTTTCAATCACAGCTTCACCTTCACTTTGTGTGCTTGGTGACATGAGTGTCATTACACGATTCAATTTAAGATGTGCGCGCTCAGTTAGGGGTGCACGCTGCAGTTTGAGATGTGCGCGGTCAGTTATGAGTACACGGTTCAGTTTAAGACATGCGCGCTCAGTTAGGAGTGCACGCTGCGGTTTGAGATGTGCGCGCTCAGTTAGGAGTGCACGCTGCGGTTTGAGATGCGCGCTCTCAGTTAAGATTACACGGTTCAATTTAAGATGTGCGCGCTCAGTTAGGAGTGCACGGTTCAGTTTAAGACATGCGCGCTCAGTTAGTAGTGCACGGTTCAGCTTAAGATACGCGCGCTCAGTTAGAACTGCACGGTTCAATTTAAGATGTGCGCGCTCAGTTAGGAGTGCACGCTGCGGTTTCAGATGTGCGCTCTCAGTTAAGATTACACGGTTCAATTTAAAATGTGCGCGCTCAGTTAGGAGTGCACGGTTTAGTTTAAGATACGCGTGCTCAGTTAGGAATGCACGGTTCAGTTTAAGACACGCGCGCTTAGTTAAGATTACAAGGTTCAATTTAAAATGTGCGCGCTCAGTTATGAGTGCACGCTGCGGTTTCAGATGCGCGCTCTCAGTTAAGATTACACGGTTCAATTTAAGATGTGCGCGCTCAGTTAGGAGTGCACGGTTCAGTTTAAGACACGCGAGCTCAGTTAGGAGTTCACGGTTCAGTTTAAGATATGTGCGCTCAGTTAGTAGTGCACGGTTCAGTTTAAGATACGCGCGCTCAGTTAGGAGTGCACGGTTCAGTTTAAGACACGCGCGCTCAGTTAAAACTGCACGGTTCAATTTAAGATGTGCGCGCTCAGTTAGGAGTGCACGGTTCAGCTTAAGATACGCGCGCTCAGTTAAGATTACACGGTTCAATTTAAGATGTGCGCGCTCAGTTAGGAGTGCACGGTTCAGTTTAAGATACGCGCGCTCAGTTAGGAGTGCACGGTTCAGTTTAAGACACGCGCGCTCAGTTAGTAGTGCACGGTTCCGCTTAAGATACGCGCGCTCAGTTAAGATTACACGGTTCAATTTAAGATGTGCGCGCTCAGTTAGGAGTGCACGGTTCAGCTTAAGATACGCGCGCTCAGTTAGAACTGCACGGTTCAATTTAAGATGTGCGCGCTCAGTTAGGAGTGCACGGTTTAGTTTAAGATACGCGTGCTCAGTTAGGAATGCACGGTTCAGTTTAAGACACGCGCGCTTAGTTAAGATTACAAGGTTCAATTTAAAATGTGCGCGCTCAGTTATGAGTGCACGCTGCGGTTTCAGATGCGCGCTCTCAGTTAAGATTACACGGTTCAGTTTAAGATGTGCGCGCTCAGTTAGGAGTGCACGGTTCAGCTTAAGATACGCGCGCTCAGTTAGGAGTGCACGGTTCAGTTTAAGACACGCGCGCTCAGTTAGGAGTGCACGCTGCGGTTTGAGATGTGCGCGCTCAGTTAGGAGTGCACGGTTCAGTTTAAGATACGCGCGCTCAGTTAAAACTGCACGGTTCAATTTAAGATGTGCGCGCTCAGTTAGTAGTGCACGGTTCCGCTTAAGATACGCGCGCTCAGTTAAAACTGCACGGTTCAATTTAAGATGTGCGCGCTCAGTTAGTAGTGCACGGTTCAGCTTAAGATACGCGCGCTCAGTTAGGAGTGCACGGTTCAGCTTAAGATACGCGCGCTCAGTTAGGAGTGCACGGTTCCGCTTAAGATACGCGCGCTCAGTTAAAACTGCACGGTTCAATTTAAAATGTGCGCGCTCAGTTAGGAGTACACGGTTTAGTTTAAGACACGCGCGCTCAGTTAAGATTACACGGTTCAGTTTAAGACACGCGCGCTCAGTTAGTAGTGCACGGTTTAGTTTAAGATACGCGCGCTCAGTTAAAACTGCACGGTTCAATTTAAGATGTGCGCGCTCAGTTAGGAGTGCACGGTTCAGTTTAAGACACGCGCGCTCAGTTAGTAGTGCACGGTTCAGTTTAAGATACGCGCGCTCAGTTAGGAGTGCACGGTTCAGTTTAAGATACGCGCGCTCAGTTAGAACTGCACGGTTCAGCTTAAGATACGCGCGCTCAGTTAGGAGTGCACGGTTCAGTTTAAGATGTGCGCGCTCAGTTAGGAGTGCACGGTTCAGTTTAAGATGTGCGCGCTCAGTTAGGAGTGCACGGTTCAGCTTAAGATACGCGCGCTCAGTTAAGATTACACGGTTCAATTTAAGATGCGCGCGCTCAGTTAAGATTACACGGTTTAGTTTAAGATACGCGCGCTCAGTTAAGATTACACGGTTCAGTTTAAGACACGCGCGCTTAGTTAAGATTACAAGGTTCAATTTAAGATGTGCGCGCTCAGTTAGGAGTGCACGGTTCAGTTTAAGATGTGCGCGCTCAGTTAGGAGTGCACGGTTCCGCTTAAGATACGCGCGCTCAGTTAAAACTGCACGGTTCAATTTAAGATGTGCGCGCTCAGTTAGGAGTACACGGTTTAGTTTAAGACACGCGCGCTCAGTTAAGATTACACGGTTTAGTTTAAGATGTGCGCGCTCAGTTAGGAGTGCACGGTTTAGTTTAAGACACGCGCGCTCAGTTAGGAGTGCACGGTTCAGTTTAAGATACGCGCGCTCAGTTAGGAGTACACGGTTCAGTTTAAGACACGCGCGCTCAGTTAGGAGTGCACGGTTCAGTTTAAGACACGCGCGCTCAGTTAAAACTGCACGGTTCAATTTAAGATGTGCGCGCTCAGTTATGAGTGCACGCTGCGGTTTGAGATGCGCGCTCTCAGTTAAGATTACACGGTTCAATTTAAGATGTGCGCGCTCAGTTAGGAGTGCACGGTTCAGCTTAAGACACGCGCGCTCAGTTAGGAGTTCACGGTTCAGTTTAAGACACGCGCGCTCAGTTAGGAGTGCACGGTTCAGTTTAAGACACGCGCGCTCAGTTAGGAGTTCACGGTTCAGTTTAAGATACGCGCGCTCAGTTAGGAGTGCACGGTTCAGCTTAAGATACGCGCGCTCAGTTAGAACTGCACGGTTCAATTTAAGATGTGCGCGCTCAGTTAGGAGTGCACGGTTCAGCTTAAGATACGCGCGCTCAGTTAGAACTGCACGGTTCAATTTAAGATGTGCGCGCTCAGTTAGGAGTGCACGGTTCAGTTTAAGATACGCGCGCTCAGTTAGGAGTACACGGTTTAGATTAAGACATGCGCGCTCAGTTAAGATTACACGGTTTAGTTTAAGATACGCGCGCTCAGTTAGGAGTACACGGTTCAGTTTAAGATATGCGCGCTCAGTTAAGATTGCACGGTTCAATTTAAGATGTGCGCGCTCAGTTATGAGTGCACGCTGCGGTTTCAGATGCGCGCTCTCAGTTAAGATTACACGGTTCAATTTAAGATGTGCGCGCTCAGTTAGGAGTGCACGGTTCAGTTTAAGATATGCGCGCTCAGTTAGGAGTACACGGTTTAGTTTAAGACATGCGCGCTCAGTTAAGATTACACGGTTTAGTTTAAGATACGCGCGCTCAGTTAGGAGTACACGGTTTAGTTTAAGATACGCGCGCTCAGTTAGGAGTGCACGGTTCAATTTAAGATGTGCGCGCTCAGTTAGGAGTGCACGGTTCAGTTTAAGATACGCGCGCTCAGTTAGGAGTACACGGTTTAGATTAAGACATGCGCGCTCAGTTAAGATTACACGGTTTAGTTTAAGATACGCGCGCTCAGTTAGGAGTACACGGTTTAGTTTAAGATACGCGCGCTCAGTTAGGAGTGCACGGTTCAGTTTAAGACACGCGCGCTCAGTTAAGATTACACGGTTCAGTTTAAGATACGCGCGCTCAGTTAAGATTACACGGTTTAGTTTAAGATACGCGCGCTCAGTTAGGAGTACACGGTTTAGTTTAAGATACGCGCGCTCAGTTAGGAATGCACGGTTCAGTTTAAGACACGCGCGCTCAGTTAAGATTACACGGTTCAATTTAAAATGTGCGCGCTCAGTTAGGAGTGCACGGTTCCGCTTAAGATACGCGCGCTCAGTTAAAACTGCACGGTTCAATTTAAGATATGCGCGCTCAGTTAGGAGTGCACGGTTCAGTTTAAGATGTGCGCGCTCAGTTAGGAGTGCACGGTTCAGTTTAAGATATGCGCGCTCAGTTAGGAGTACACGGTTTAGTTTAAGACACGCGCGCTCAGTTAGGAGTGCACGGTTCAATTTAAGATACGCGCGCTCAGTTAGGAGTGCACGGTTCAGTTTAAGACACGCGCGCTCAGTTAAAACTGCACGGTTCAATTTAAGATGTGCGCGCTCAGTTATGAGTGCACGCTGCGGTTTCAGATGCGCGCTCTCAGTTAAGATTACACGGTTCAATTTAAGATGTGCGCGCTCAGTTAGGAGTGCACGGTTCAGCTTAAGACACGCGCGCTCAGTTAGGAGTTCACGGTTCAGTTTAAGACACGCGCGCTCAGTTAGGAGTGCACGGTTCCGCTTAAGATACGCGCGCTCAGTTAAAACTGCACGGTTCAATTTAAGATATGCGCGCTCAGTTAGGAGTGCACGCTGCGGTTTGAGATGCGCGCGCTCAGTTAAAACTGCACGGTTCAGTTTAAGACGTGCGCGCTCAGTTAGGAGTGCACGGTTCAGTTTAAGATATGCGCGCTCAGTTAGGAGTACACGGTTTAGTTTAAGACACGCGCGCTCAGTTAGAACTGCACGGTTCAATTTAAGATGTGCGCGCTCAGTTAGGAGTGCACGGTTCAGTTTAAGATATGCGCGCTCAGTTAAGATTACACGGTTCAGTTTAAGACACGCGCGCTCAGTTAAGATTACAAGGTTCAATTTAAGATGTGCGCGCTCAGTTATGAGTGCACGCTGCGGTTTCAGATGCGCGCTCTCAGTTAAGATTACACGGTTCAATTTAAGATGTGCGCGCTCAGTTATGAGTGCACGCTGCGGTTTCAGATGCGCGCTCTCAGTTAAGATTACACGGTTTAGTTTAAGATACGCGCGCTCAGTTAGGAGTGCACGGTTCAATTTAAGATGTGCGCGCTCAGTTAGGAGTGCACGGTTCAGCTTAAGATACGCGCGCTCAGTTAGGAGTGCACGGTTCAGTTTAAGATACGCGCGCTCAGTTAGGAGTGCACGGTTCAGTTTAAGACACGCGCGCTCAGTTAGGAGTGCACGCTGCGGTTTGAGATGTGCGCGCTCAGTTAGGAGTGCACGGTTCAGCTTAAGATACGCGCGCTCAGTTAGAACTGCACGGTTCAGTTTAAGACACGCGCGCTCAGTTAAGATTACAAGGTTCAATTTAAGATGTGCGCGCTCAGTTATGAGTGCACGCTGCGGTTTCAGATGCGCGCTCTCAGTTAAGATAACACGGTTCAATTTAAGATGTGCGCGCTCAGTTAGGAGTGCACGGTTCAGTTTAAGACACGCGCGCTCAGTTAGGAGTGCACGGTTCAGTTTAAGATACGCGCGCTCAGTTAGGAGTGCACGGTTCAGTTTAAGACATGCGCGCTCAGTTAAGATTACAAGGTTCAATTTAAGATGTGCGCGCTCAGTTATGAGTGCACGCTGCGGTTTCAGATGCGCGCTCTCAGTTAAGATAACACGGTTCAATTTAAGATGTGCGCGCTCAGTTAGTAGTGCACGGTTCCGCTTAAGATACGCGCGCTCAGTTAGAACTGCACGGTTCAATTTAAGATGTGCGCGCTCAGTTAGGAGTGCACGGTTCCGCTTAAGATACGCGCGCTCAGTTAAAACTGCACGGTTCAATTTAAGATGTGCGCGCTCAGTTAGGAGTGCACGGTTAACAGCAACAACAAAACTTACTAAAAGGTTTGAGCTCATCGAACCTGAAAAAGACTCTGAGATCCGGCAAGAAGTTCAAACATGTGCTACTCGCATTGAAGAAGCAATGCTTAATGTTGATCGTTTTAACCACTTCTCCACCTTTGCTTCCATTGTGAGAGGACTTGCCTTTCTCATCCACATGGCACGATCCCACAAACAGTCAGACCCTGAAAGCAACTGTAAGGGCTGGCACAAATGCCATCTGCCTCGCACTGCTGAAGAAATGGCTCAAGCAAGAGATGTTGTGTTGAAAGCTGTCCAGAGGACAGCCTTTCCAAAGGAGTTGTCATCGCTGCAATCCAACCAGACGGTGGATAAAGGTAGCCCCTTACAAAAACTTAGTCCAATCCTGGATGGTGGATTTATGTGTGTCGGAGGGAGGCTCACTAATTCTGATCTGACTTCAGTGGAAAAGAACCCAATAATTCTCCCTAAGACGTCTCTCTGCTACTTGCACGACATTACCATGTTCAGGTGAGACATCAAGGCCGTCATCTGACAGAGGGAGCAATCAGAGCAGCAGGTCTGTGGATTCTGGGAGGACGAACACTGATTAATTCAGTTCTCCACAAGTGTGTGACCTGTCGCAGGTTGCGAAGGAAACCAGAGGATCAGTGCATGGCTGACCTGCCTCCAGAGCGCCTTAAAGCGTGCCCTCCATTTACATATGTGGGACTTGATGTCTTTGGGCCCTGGTCTGTCATAGCCAGGCGTACCAGAGGCGGGCAAGCGGAGAGTAAGCGATGGGCCATTATGTTCAGCTGTCAATGGACTCTTCCAGCTGCATAAATGCTCTTAGGCGCTTCTTTGCACTCAGAGGCCCAGCAAAGCAACTCCAGTCTGATTGTGGTACTAACTTCGTTGGTGCATGTAAAGAGCTTGGCATGGACAAAACTGTACAGAAGTACTTGAGTGAACATGGATGCAGCTGGAAATTTAACCCTCTACATGCATCCCACATGGGAGGCTGCTGGGAACGTATGATTGGCATTGCCAGGAGAATTCTTGATTCTATGTTACTACAACAGAAGAGTCATTTATCTCATGAAGTGCTTTGCACAGTTATGGCAGAAGTCACCGCCATTATGAACGCACGACCACTCTTACCAGTATCAGCAGATCCACAGCAACCTTTTATTCTCTCACCATCAATGCTCCTTACACAGAAGTCAGGAGTTCCCCCTCCTCCTGGGGACTTTAACGACAAGGACCTTTACACAAACCAGTGGAAACGGGTGCAGGCTCTTGCAAATCAGTTTTGGAGCAGATGGAGCCGAGAATACTTACCCACTCTGCAAAGCAGACAGAAATGGACAACACCACGCAGGAATCTTCAAATTGGAGACCTGGTCCTGCTTCGAGACAAACAAACTGTACGAAACTGTTGGCCGATGGCTCGAATTACTGCCACGTTTCCTGGAAAAGATGGACTTGTACGGAAGGTCGAAGTGAGAACAACCGATCAAGGCACCCCAAAAACTTTTAAGAGACCTGTCACAGAAGTTGTTCTACTTCTGCCTAGAGACTGATGTTTAGATTTCTCAACCGTCATAGTGCCCTCACAGAGGCCAGGCGGGGAGTGTGATGTTTTAAGAAACATCTCTATATATTTGTTTAGTAAATCTTATTTTGATATGTGTTTTATTAAGTATTTTAGTTAAAGAGAGTTTATTCTAATGTTTTCATATAAGTTTATTTTGAAAGAGCCATTAGTTTACATTACTTCCTGTAGTGTACCTCACTTCCTGTTAAGCGCTACGCGATCTTTTCCTTGGCTCTTTCGGCGAGCATGATGGACCTGTGTGAGAGTTCTGGGCTCAATCCGTTGCCATCCACTATCATCACCATATAAGCAATGCTGTAAGTTAATTTTAAACGATGTTAAGGAGTTATAAGATGCATATTTTGTCATATACTAATTGTTTGGAGACGTTTTTATATTCGAAGTTATATTTTGCCTATAATAACATGTAAGTTTATGCATTGAATGTATTTTGTAATGTTGTTACAGTTTTCACCAAAAAGTAATGAAGAACTGAGGAAGTAAATGAATGAATCTTGCATCGACTCCGTCTTCATTCAACACGGTTTCACTCGGTGTCTAGTCAGCAGTTTCACACACTGACGGAGAACACTACAACTCACAACAGATATAGGGATATTTTGGTTAGTACTTACCTCGACTGAATTTCAAGTTGAGTGTGCCTTCTCCCGACCCCGGTCACTAACGTCCAGGTACGGATACACAGACGTCGCGGGCACGGGTCGGCCTTCGGTGCTTTCCCTAACCAGAACCAGAGTTTCAAGTAATGGCACCAACTAGTGGGAACAAAAGTTTTCAAAATCCTTCACTACAAACCATTACCAATAGACTCAAAATGCTCTGAAACGTGCTCCTAAATCGTTTTTGCATGGAGGATTTCGGCCCAAAACATTTTCGCCTAGCGTTTTTTCCAAAAACGGTTTTTGGCCTATAACTTTTGACCGGAAGGTACTAGAGACTTGGAAACAACATTCGTCAGACATCTATCGGCCCTTCTGAACACACTGGAGTTGTCCCCGAGTCTCTACGAATTTCCGTTCAAAAGTTACAGAAAAAATTCTCCAAAAATTTGAAGTATCTCCGGAACCGTAAGTCCTAGAGACTTGTGGACAACGCCAAACGGTTTTTTACCCCTTTGTCCACTGGGGTAGGACTTGTTATTTTCTCTCTACGACCTTCCGTTCCCGAGATACCGGGGGTGGACAACGTCGCTTAAACCCCATATACCTAACCCTAACCCTAAGACGATTGGACACTTGTCCAATCCAGAAGGGGCAGAAGAAGAGACCGCGCCTTCGAGAGAGACAGGACCATCAACTCATGGGCACCAGAGCGCTTTTCCAGTTATCCACGCAGGGACGTTACCAGAGACGGCCCCCAGCGCATGGAACCGAACTTTTTCAGGGAGCAACAGGTGAGACGTGGCCGCGCACCGCAACTTTCATACAACTGGCAATATTACCCACGTGATGAGGACTTCCAGCAAGCGCGAAGACCCAGACTCACCGCCAGACCTCCTAATCAGAATGTTCGCTATTTCCTCACATCTGGAGGACCACCAACTACAACATTCACACACAGAATACCATCGGATGACCCGCACTTTACTAACAAGGTGCACATCATAAACAGACTAATCAAAGCTGTGCATCACCTAAGCAATGTATCTAAGGAGGAGTATCCTCCATCCTTGAACAGAATCCTCTACAATTTGGCTACTATCATCAAACCTGCTTCCCCTAACTCAAATACCCAGCTACTTATTGAGGGGAATGCACAAAATTGGGCATATAACACCATCACCATCCTCAGAGATCATTATCAGAAGAACATTGACTCTGAGATTAATAAACTTGCCCAGTTCTCCACACCAGATTGGAAAGGTCCATTTGAAGTAGCCACATCTTGGGCTAGAAGAAGTCTGGGCAGACGACTGAGGCAGGAAACCCTGGACCGCAGCCAGGCGGTCATCATTGCTGGACTGACAGAACCAGCCCCTCCTCCTCCTCCTGCCCCCCCTGCCCCCCCTGCTGCTGTAACTACATCACAGCCAGCTCGGCAACCAACAGAACCAGAACAATTAATCGTGGAGCTGGATCCATCAACCCCTCCAGCAATTCAGCCCCGTTCTGCAAGGCAACGGAGCCCAGCTGCTGCACATGAGTCTTCTCCACCTCAGACCACTGTGTACCAGATCATAACGACCGCACAGATCCACGCTCCACCTCTAACTGCGACCACTTCCAGAGTTTCAGTTGAAACTATGACGGATCCCACTGAATGGACTTGGTCTCCTATGTTCGAGGTAGCAGAGGTTAGTGACAATGAACCCTCGCCCTCCACATCTCCTGTTCTTCCTCTAACAGTCCCTCTCCCACAACGCACCATTCGGTCACAAGGGAAATTAACAGAGGAAAATGTTGTTAGAGTTCTCAACATGCAGACAGCTGACGCTGAACCTGGAGATGAGATCAGCCCAGAACCGTTACCCTCCTTCATTATAGCTTCAGAGCCAACAGAGGTGGCTCATGAGCCGAGGAGGCAAAGTGAGGCATCTCCACACTCCTCAGAAAGGGAAACCAGCCCTCCTCCTCCTGTCCGCATCCAGGACGCCAGCACCACCAAAGTCGACAGCAGGGGCTATCGTGCCCTCACCCCAGCAACCCTTTCTAAACTAAGGTCCAGTGTACAGTCCAGACTGCTTGTTGAACCTGCAGAACAGACAACATACTCTGCAGCAGCAATGCAGGTGTGCACTGCGACACGACATGCCAACACACCCAGAAAATTTACAGATTGGCATCTTCATATCCACCAGAAGACACTAATTATTGGTGACTCTAACATAAGTAAGCTCCCAGCTTTCCGGACTGACCATATTCAGGTCGACAGCTTCCCCGGAGCCAGATGGCAACACGCTGAATTTCTGTTGAAGAATGCCACCTGTCGCAACAAACCAGAGAAACTGTTACTCTCTTTTGGCATCAACAACAGATCACAGAGGGACAAAAAAGCTCCTGTTGCAGAGATGGTTAAAACCCTCACTGTGGCTCAAGAGCGATTTTCGGATGCTACTATTTTGGTCCCTCTGATCAACTTTTCACCCTATTTTCCACCGGAGGACCAAGCCATCCTTCTTCACCTGAATCAGCACATCCAGGAACTGGAGGACTACATTCCTTCCCTGTCTGACATCTTTGAGACAGACAGGGACTACATCCACTGGACTGCAGACACAGCCCGGAGGATGCTCGACCACTGGAGCACCTGGTTAAACTGACTCTTCCCCTAACCCTGTCGCAGAGGGAGGGGAAGGAGGGAGTTATTAACCTTTGTAATAACTTTCTGCTTTCTTCTGCACAGCTTTCCCTGCTCAGCAGAGGACTTTCTTTCATCTCATCACAGTGTAACAGTAAGAGTTTACTTTTCCAGTCAAGACACGATTTACAAGAATATCACAGGAAAATTAAATGAACTTTGCATTTTGAGGATACAGGCACCAGTCAACCTCAGCCGTTTACACCTAAGTCTGACTGGATGCCTTCCTTGGCTACCCTTCCTACTCAAATCAATATTTTAATTAATCAGGATCTTTCTTATTTTAAAAAAAATTTTAAACTACTTCACAACAAACCCAATCTAACCAGAAAAGAATCCAAGGCTATAAAAGAGTTAGCCCAAAATAAAAATATTGTCATCAAACCTGCTGATAAAGGCAGCTCAACGGTAATTATGGACAGAAAACACTATTTATATGAAGGGTACAGACAATTGAATGACAGAACATATTACCGTAAACTAACTAAGCCTATTTACTTGGACACAATCCCTTTGGTTGATAAAATTCTTAATAACTTATTGAAAAAGAAATTCATAAATCGTAAACAGAAAATGTATTTGCAGGGCACCTCGCAACCGAGACCCAGACGCTTCTATATGCTTCCAAAAATCCACAAAGAACCTGAAAAGTGGACAATCCCATTCAAAGTTCCCCCAGGCAGACCCATAGTTTCTGACTGTGGCAGTGAAACCTACTACACGGCCGAATACTTGGACTTCTTTCTGAACCCACTATCCATGAAGCATGACAGCTATTTAAAAGACACTTATGATTTCATAGAAAAAGTCAAATCACTTGATATTCCGGCTAATTCCTTCCTTTTCACTATGGACATAGATAGTCTTTACACAAACATAGATCACGCAGAAGGAATTGGTGCCATCAAAAGAATTTTTCAAAAATATCCAAATAAAAAACGACCAGATAAGGAACTGCTTGAACTCCTGGACATTAACCTAAACAGAAATGATTTTGAATTTAATGGAGATTTCTTTGTTCAGGTCAAGGGCACAGCTATGGGGAAGAAATTTGCCCCAGCTTATGCTAACATCTTTATGGCAGAGTGGGAGTCCACAGCCTTAGCAAAATGCATTTTAAAACCTCTATGTTATCGTCGTTATTTAGATGACATCTGGGGAGTGTGGACTCACAGTGAACAGGAGTTTGGGATTTTCCTGAGGACCCTCAACAGTCACAATCCCTCAATCAAACTCAAGTCAACACACCACGCCTCCTCAGTGGATTTTCTGGACACCATACAACATTCAAAGAAGCTCATTTTCACACCACACATAAATTGGACGTAAAGGTATTTTTCAAACCCACCGACACGCATGCTCTTTTGCACAAGACCAGTTTCCATCCAAAACACACCTTCGCTGGTCTGATTAAGTCGCAGCTGCTCCGTTTTCACAGAATCTGCACGCAACAGGCAGATTTTCAAGAGGCCAAAAAGATCCTCTTTTCTGCATTATCCACAAGAGGTTATTCCCGCTCATTCTTAAGAAAATGTTTTAACTCATTCTAACAAACAAAACCCATTGATACATCTCCCCTCCTACCTATAATCACAACATACTCATCCTCCACACGCAAGATGGTGGGGGTGCTCAGGAAAAACCTTCAGGGTTATGCACAAAGCCACGGGATACTTCAGGATCACAGATTCTTACCTGCATACAGGCGCAACAAAAATCTTGGGGACTTTCTGGTCAGAGCTAAGCTCCCGCCCCTTACACAACCCAGAAGAAGAGTTTCCTCTTCCTTCTTTAAACATTTGGACTGGTTACGCAGCCATTACAATAAAAATGTCTTTCCTTCATTATGCAGAGGCAATCCTCAGTCCAAAAATTGCATTTATGTGATTTCTTGTTCCACCTGTGGCATACAATATGTGGGAGAGACAGGCAATACTCTTTTAGTTAGATTTACCCAACATAGACACAACATAACTAAACAAAAAAATAAAGACACTTACCTGGTCCAGCACTTCATTCTTCATGGATGGGATTCGGTCAAAGCTACAGTAGTGCAGACTAATCCCAGATGGTCTACCTCAGAAAGAAGAAAAACTGAGAGGACTTGGATTTCTAAACTGGACACTTTACATCCTAGGGGACTTAATGAAAAGAGAACATCACTCTTCTCATAACTGTTTCCAAGCAAAACATCTGGCTGTACAGTTCTTTCTTTTGTCCAGCAGAGGGAGTCTCTGCACATTTGATTTCTGTTTTCATATAACCCAGCCCTGAAGGATCTGCTAACCATAATTAATCTCTTCTTTACAGCTTCAATCCCCATCAGCTCCACCTGATCTAGCCTAACCATAATTAATCAGAGTCTTAGAGCCCGGAATTAAAACAAAATCATATATTTTAATTATCATTTTTCTAATAACTTTAATTAAATTAATTTTATATTTATGAAACCCAGCCCTAAAGGTATTTTTTTTACTAACCATAACCTACAATATTTTTTCAAACAGAAGCATATATCTGTCCCATTTGTTGGTAAACACCCTTTTCTTCTTCCTTTCAATTTAGGTGTGAGGAAGTGGGAGTTCTGAGTGCAGGCAGAAGTGGCCTGTGCATATGGGGGCTCCATACTCTCAGTGTGGATCCCTCAATGTCCTAACCCTAACCCTAACCCTAACCTTAACCCACACACAACAGATATAGGGATATTTTGGTTAGTACTTACCTCGACTGAATTTCAAGTTGAGTGTGCCTCCTCCCGACCCTGGTCACCAACGTCCATGTACGTATATACCAACGGCGCGGGCACGGGTCGGCCTTCGACGCTTTCCCTAACCAGAACCAGAGTTTCAAGTAATGGCACCAACTAGTGGGAACAAAAGTTTTCAAAATCCTTCACTACAAACCATTACCAATAGACTCAGAATGCTCTGAAACGTGCTCCTAAATCGTTTTTGCATGGAGGATTTCGGCCCAAAACATTTTCGCCTAGCGTTTTTTCCAAAAACGGTTTTTGGCCTATAACTTTTGTGTTGTGGGTCGTCAGATGCCATGACAGCACCCACCTGTGCTCAATCAGCCACCAGGTATGGCCACCATGATTGCCTGCACCTGGGTCTCCAGCAGATGTATAAAGGATGGTGGAGATCCCAGTTCCGGCGCCAGACTGTTAGCTTGCTCAAGACGGTAACGTGCTGGCTCCCAAGACGTGTCTCAGGACTCACTCTTGTTTCATAGATTTGCCTACTAACCAGTGTGTTTGTTTGCCAGTGGCTCCCGCCTTCTCTCCACTACCCCTGCTGCCTCCCCGAGCTCATCCAACTCCGCTCCCGACGCAGACCAATCCATACCGGACTTTCCCCATCAACATTCATCGCCTTACCCTTAAATAAACCTCATAACTTCGATTGTGTCCTGCGCGTGGATCCTCCCCTTCCTGCTCACCGCACAACACTTTTGAATGGAACCCTAACATCTCTCTGAGACAGCAGCAACCCAGACCTTTTTTTTGTGCCTCAACAGCCTGAAGAAGACCCGTTCAGGGTCGAAACATCGCGGCTGAGGCACTTGGAGATTTGTTTTTCATTTTTTGGATTTCATTTTTGTTTAAAAACTTTTTTTTTCTTTTTAAATAAAATTTGATAAAAACTTTAAAAAATCATTTCATTTTTAATCAGATTTCATTTTATTTTTTACAAACACAGACATACCCATACACTACACACACTTTATTAAAATAGAATAACCAAGGCTGCATCAAGACGATGGCAGACGACGGGTGGACATTATTCCAATCCCGCCGTGGTCGGCGCAGTGCTCGCCGAGATTTCCGTCCCTATTGGGAGCAGGGAACTGGAGCTCACGGGGGGATGGACCGTGCACCCCCTGCCTCTGTATGGAGGTGGGGCCCTTCACCTCCACCTAACCCTAAATCCTAACCCCTAAACCCTAACCCTAACCCCAAAGGTGGGGACCGCCTACCGTGCTGGCCGTGGGACCTAAGAGATCTGCACCTGGTTGAAGTGTTTTGTAATGAACAGGCTGAGGCAGATGGATACATATGCAGTAGTCTATTTGATTAGCAAAACAGGAAAGAGCTGGATGCTGAGAAGGCGAGGGCTGAGACAGCAAGTGGAGGCAGGCTTCAAGGAAGATCAGAGGCTTGGCTGAGTGAAAGCAGAGAGAAACCATGGGGATTAGTGCATACAGACTTCACAAGGAGCCTGGCTGAGAGTATATATAGAGGCTGGGTAATGGCAGAGGAGAGGCAGGTGTGTGATGACCGAGTGCAACCAGCTGGGAAACATCCACGTATTGAGAGCAAGGCCTGATGGAAACTGTAGTAAGGGAACCAGGAATTGATCAGTACTCAGAGGACAGATCCCACTGACCGGAGGGTGAGACAAGGGACTGGATCCTGACAAAACCATTGACTTTACATTGAAATTGTCTGCCTCCACTCCGCGATTCACATTCAGTGTGAGTGCACCTTTAGATAAGATAAGATAAAGATACTTTATTGATCCCAGCTTGGGAAATGTGTATGTTGCAGCAGAAGTGTACAGAGGCAATACGACAAGTAACATGTTTTGGAAAAAGTCAATATCAAGAGAGTCTATCTGTGGCACAATCTGAGGTTCGACTATCGGCCGGACTCTCCTTTCCAGTACCCAGGTATAGACTTTCCCAGGGAGGCTGAGGAGTGTGATTCCCCGGTAATTGGAACACACCCTCCGGTCTCCCTTCTTGAAAAGGGGGACCACCACCCCTGTCTGCCAGTCCAGTGGTACTGTTCCCGACTGCCACGCAATGCTGCAGAGACGTGTCAGCCAAGACACTCCCACAGCATCCAGAGACTTGAGGTACTCAGGGCGGACCTCGTCCACCCCCGGTGCCTTGCCACCGAGGAGCTTGTTAACTAGGTGACTTCAGCTTGGGTAATGGACAGCCCCACCCCAAAGTTCTCAGCCTCTGCTTCCTCAACAGAAGGCGTGTCAGCAGGATTGAGGAGATCCTCGAAGTATTCGAGTATACAAGCAAAAGGATTTGGAGAATTTTTTCTAATTCTGCATTTGCGTAAATAAAATTGAGTTTGAAGAAGCGGCAAATTGACAATATTTTCTATGTTTTTATTGTCAAAGGGAAAAGGAGTAATTATATGTTAAAAATCTATGACAATTGATTTTTAATTTATTGTTTATGAATTGTTCCAATTGGTTCCAAAGATCAAAATAAAATGCACAAGCATAGAAAAGGTGGAGGATAGGTTCAGGGGAGTTGTTGCAAAACTACAGTTAATATCAGTAACTGGGAAAGTGACATCAGATCCATTGATGCTTTTTGAAAACTTTTTTAAAGATATGATCTATGTCCCTTACTTTCTATATACACTTGATTATTGTTTTTTTCTGCAATTTTATACTTTTTTATTTTTTAAAGTCTTAATATTGTATTTCAATGGGCAAAAATGATATTAAAAGTGGATTTCATTATTTTCTTTTATCATATTTTGATTAGAAGGGATTATTTGGTTTTAATACTCAATGAACAATGAATAATGAACAGAACAATGAATGAGTTTGAGAGATACTTTACTGATTTATTTTCTTATCTTTACTAAAATAAAAGAAATTTCATCCATTTTCTTCCGCTTATCTGGGACCCTGTCGTGGGGGCAGCAGGCTAAGCAAAGATGCCCAGACTTCCCTCTCCTTGGCCACTTCCTCCAACTGCTTTGGGGGGACCCCGGAGTGTTGCCAGTCGAGAGACATAGTCTCTCCAGCGTGTCCTGGGTCTTCCCCAGGTCCTCCGCCCAGTGGAACATGGCCGGAACACCTCCCTAGGGAGGTGTCTGGGAGGCATCCGGACCAGATACCCGAGCCTCCTCAAATGGCTCCTCTCAATGTGAAGGAGCAGCAGCTCTACTCCGAGCTCCTCCCGGGTGACCGAGCTTCTCACCCTATCTCTAAGGGAGCGCCCAGCCACCCTACGGAGGAAGCTCATTTCAGCCGCTTGTAACCGGGACCTCGTTCTTTCAGTCAAGACCCAGAGCTCATGACCATAGATGACATAAAGGTCATGTGGCACTTACAAATAAAAAAGATAGAAGATTTAGTAACCTTTATCTTTTTGGGGGGGAGTGTCAAAAATAAAATAAAGTTGATAAAATAAAAATATTTTTAAAAACAGCAGAACCTGCAGAGTTGATCTTTTCACTGTGGTTCTGAAGCCCTAACACTGCTGTTACCTGTAGAGCAATTTTAAAGTGAAGCTGATAAAATAACTACATGAAAAGTTTCTGTGCAGGAAGCACGGTTTGCTTTAGATCAGCACCAGAGGAAAGCTGCATGAAGCTCCACATGTTAAACAGACAGAACCAACTGTCCTTCGTGCTGATATTCTTTTGTCACATCATTCTTAACCACAAACAGAGTCAGTGAAAAGAACCTTTCATACAATACTGATGTAGTGATATTTCACCACCTCTCCAGGGGACAGTCCTTGAACCAAACAGTGGGCTCTGCCTTGCAGCGCTACACATCTTTGTCAATGCAGTCCTC
Organism: Oryzias celebensis; assembly: GCA_014656515.1. Lineage (NCBI taxonomy): Eukaryota > Metazoa > Chordata > Actinopteri > Beloniformes > Adrianichthyidae > Oryzias > Oryzias celebensis. The sequence goes on from BNCR01000045.1 coordinate 62,121, forward strand.
TTCATCAGATGAAGATTCCTTAGTAAGCATGAGAGCTGCTGCTTTTTTGGGTGCCTCAGGCATGTCTGGTTGTTCAGGTCTTCTCTGATAAATTTCCAAACCTGAGGCTTCTCATGTCTATTCAGACTCTGAGGTCATTGAATGTACAGGACACTCACAATTTTAAGCCACGTGATGTTCTTTTAGTGCTTTTAGCTTTCCCTGTTAGTTCCAAAGTTCTGTTTAAATGTCATCATGTAAGTAGGCGTCATCGTCAGATGCTTAAATCACTCCATGCTGGAAGCACCACTGGGCAGGAGAAAATCTTCTCTCCTCCCAGAGGCTTGCTGATGCACCTTTTTGTGCATAATAAAAATATATTAAGGGACTTGTTCACATGCAAACTCTCATCTCAGAAAAAAAAAAATTAGCTGTTTTTATCTTGCTACATTTTACTGATTGTTATATATATTACTATGACAAACAGATAATTTAAGTAAAAATCACACTGGATAGAAGCAAGTGAAAAATAAGAAAATTCCCAGAAAAGTCGGTCTTCTTTAGTTTTAATTCTTTTTCTTTTTTCTACACGTCCCAATGTGAAGTCTCGCGATGTTTCCCCACAGATCTCTAAACCCGGAAGCGACTGTAGGAAATGTTTAGATCCCCCTCACGCTTTTCACTGACTTTATTTTTGGACTTGTTGTTTGGACCACAGCGGCAGAATATTTCCGTATATCAAGCGGAATGATTTAGATAAACTATGCGGTCCTTGTGAGCTGATGAAGGGGACGTGGACGGATGGACCGCCGCTGATCCCGCTGACAGTTCTGTCACCGACATTCACGGTAAACGTTAACGTTCGCTTCTGTTCTGTGTTTCGGGGTTATGTTCGTATCAGCGAATCAAACCCCAGTTATTCATTGTTCACATAATAATTATTTTATAACAGCAACACCTCCATGTGGTGGTGGGTCTAATTTGAAGGGATTTTTCTGTTTTTCATTTTACCTTCATCTTTCCATCTCTAAACCTTTTCTTTGCTGTCATATATTCTGTCTCAAGGAAATCAACTCACATGAAAACACAAGTGATCAAAATCGGAAATTTTTCGAAGAGAGATCATCAAATGTTCAATAAACTTTCTTTTAAAAACATTCATGAAACTTTGGAAAAATTGTAGAAATGTTGCAACCAACAAAGTTCATCTTCATTAGAATGCAGCTGCAGGTTTTTGTTATTGCTGAAAAAGTTAGAGAAACACTGATCCATTACGACTAAAATCTAAACCCAAAGGACCACAATCATGATCGCATCCTTACCAGACATTTATAATAACGTACAGCAATATTTTTATAATTGTTCGTATGCAGCAGACGATTCCCCCCAAAATCTGTTTCTATCCACCTCACAGGCCCCCCGACTCCTGTGTCTTTTTATTGTCTTGTTTTTCCACCTGAAGGCAGCATTTGCATTTTTGTCGCATTGTTGGAGTTCTTGTCAGAGTTTGTTACGGTGGCACATGACCGATTGGTCTCATCCACACCACAAAGCCAACTCGCCGTCTCCATCATGAGGTCTCGGTCACAGCTCAACCTGCTCTTCTCAAAATGTCTCACTGTACGCTCCCAACCCGCTGTTTTTCCATTCTTGCCATGCCTTGAATGTATGCCGGCAACCAGCCGTCCACAGTAGTCCAATAAAAAATCATAAGCAGCCATAGATGAAGAGATCCATAACATTCCAACTAAATACAACAGAAGTTTCTTGATTTAATTTAATGATTATTTACACTCAAGGCACTCGCACTTCTTTGTGAGAAGCTCATTTGCAAAACCATTTGACTTGAGAAATAACAAAATATTCTAAAATGTTTTCAAAAAGCATTTCATTTTCATTTGTAAAAAATGATCATCATTGAGTTTTTTCCTGTCCCTTTTGAGGATTTATATTATTTGTTAATAGCTAATTTGTTAAAAGCTAACAATCTACTGAATTCAGGAATAAACTGAAGGCGAGGCAATTTTATTTAAGCACCTTTATGTTTTTCTAAAGAGTGAAATCGGTGCCTTCTTGAAGGCTAAAAATGCTTTAGAGTCCTGTTCATGTTTTCATTTGTGCACCGATGACAGGAGCTTCCATGCATCAGCACTGGCCAGGCCACTGTAACTCTAGCCAGTAAAGTCAAGGTTTTGTGATGTGTTTTTCTCGTTTGATGCGTTCGATAAGATGCTCAGGTGAGATTTATCTCGTGACATTTGTAAGAAAAAAATAAAAAACAATTGCAAGAACTTTACTCATCCAAGCATCAAAATTTGGTTTGGGTTTGTTTTAAAAATGAGTTTAAAAAAAACATAAATAAGAAAACATGAAAGAAAAATAGCAGAAAGACTTAAAATGTAATATTTTTGGTTTGTGACATCAACAGTTACAGATGCGTCTCTGTGATCATTTACAGACTTATGGCTCAGCGGTGCAGCTAGCTGAAGGAGATCAAGTCACTGCACAAACATGTTTCTGAAGACATCTTTCACCACCCTGATTGTGGGGGTGTTTGTGGTGTACATCCTGCACACCTGCTGGGTTATGTATGGAATTGTGTACACCAAACCCTGTGACAGCCCCAAGAAAGACAACTGCATCACCCCCTACCTGGCAGGGAACCCCAAACTGCAGGTCAGCACTGCATGGATGAAGTATTGTCTTATAGATTAAAAGTTTGCAGTTTACACATAATGATACCAATCTCAGTCATTATTGTGTCATGGTAAACTCCCCAAAATATCTTTTAGTTGAGCATCTACACTGCGCTGCAGTCAAATGCAAATGGAGGTCACGCTCTGATCTTCAAGGAGGAGTTTGATGTCAACAACAAGTTTGAGAGGTGACTGTCATTCACATTTGAAAAGAAATTCTGCTCTCTTTTGAAAAGACAAACCTAAAAAATCTCTGACAGAAACTTGACATGTATTTAGTAATCTTTAAAATTTGTATTTTATGTAAGCTACTCTGTTTTGCTTTCCAGGATTGTCAATGTATCGCTCCCTAAGAAGACCCGGAACAATGGGACTCTCTATGCTCTGGTTTTTGTCCATCAAGCTGGTGTGAGTCCGTGGCAAGATCCACGGCAGGTCCACTTGGTGGCTCAACTCACCACCTACATGGTTCCAAAACCTCCTGAAATATCCCTGATATCCAGAGAAGATAAAACGCAGGTGAAGAAATTCAAACGGTGGCTTTTACTCTTCAATTATGGGCCTATTTTCTCCATTTGACTGAGTAGTGTATGGCAGGGCTTCATTGATTTAACCATCCATGGCAATAAGGTTTTTAGTTAAGACAAATGAGTTATGTGGGAAAAACACAAAGTTTTGTTTAAAATAAAAGTTTGATGATAAAATAACCAGGAATCTTTGGAGTTACAGCGCCTCCCTTCACACTTCTTAACTGTCATGCAGGATCAAAAACAAGAATCTCCGAACACGAAGCGACATGATGGCAGCGCCGCTGCTAAAGGCGATGCCACGTCCTCGCCGGACCGTCCCGTTTCTCACTGGCGTTCTCGACTGACGCTGAACATTGTTAGTGACCACTTCCTGTTCGACAGAGGATACCTTCCCAGTGACGTTCACAGATACCTCCGAGTGTAAGACGAAGAGTGCATGAACTCAACACCATCCTGATTATGATCAAGAAAAAAAACATGTTCTCTTAAAACTATATGCTGAAACAGAATCCTTCCTGTGTTTCAGATTCCAGAATGGGAAAAAGATGGTGTATCTACCTCTTCTGTTTGTTGATGAACTCAGCAATCGGGTCAAAGACCTGGTGGTAAGTTTGAACTTTAAATAAATATTTACAGTAGCTTATATTTGAGAACGAAGAATCAATGGTGATTTGGTGTCTCTCGTGATCATTTCAAATGTCAGTGCAGCGTATCTGACCTTTTTTTGTCTATGAATGCAGGAGATCAACAGCACATCCACGGAGCTTCCTCTGGCCATCTCCTACGGCTCCATCTCCCTCGGGAGGCTTCGATTCTGGATCCACATGCAGGATGCAGTCTACTCTCTGCAGCAGTTTGGTCGGTAAATCTTTCTGTCACAGAAACACTCTCACGTGCACTTGCTGAACGAGTGCATTTGCTTTCCAGGTTTTACAGAGAAGGATGCAGATGAGATTAAAGGAATTTTTGTGGATACCAACCTCTACTTCCTTGCCCTCACCTTTTTTGTCGCTGCTTTCCATGTGAGTCAGAAAACTCGTCCAAAGAGCTTTTGTGAAAACTTCTACTTAAATGTCTTTTTATCACATTAGGGTTAGGGTTAAAATGAAACAGATGAACTATCGTTGGAGTGAAAATAATTGAAGAATCTAGTAATAAAATAGGTCTCACCCAACAGTAGATTCAGCAGCTTCTGAAAACAGATGGATGGGATAAAAGGAGTTTTCAATCTTCTTTTTAAATAAAAGGATCATTTTTTGGCAGACAAATCTGAATTTTTGTCCACAAAGATGGGCTGTGTGGAAAAGGTCAGGTCATAAGCATTATTTTGTGCATACTATCCCTGCAGGCAGACTTGATGGTGCACAGGGAGGCTGTGTCTTTCTGCAGAAATGTATCAGAGTATTTTCAATACAGAGAATAACGGATTGCTGAAAACTGAATTCAGATGTTATCTATAGCTGTGAAGGCAACAAAGGCATTGTGTCTGCTCTCAGCGGAGATGGAATTGAATAGGAAAAATAAAGTAAAAATGTGATAAACCTGTACGATCATTCTCAGGGAACCTTTAGGTCTCTGTTGTTCAGCCATAACCTTTAAAAAAGTATCTGTTAAAGGTCAGATAACCAGTGAAAAGGATGTTACAAGACTCTGATGCTGATTTGCTTTGATTATCTTAGAAATTGTTGAAAAAAGTTAAGAGATTGCACAATATTGCATAGGACACCTGAACATTTTCCTTAGGAATTGCATTCTACAAAGAAGAAAATTGTAAACATAAAATATGCCAAATGGATAACTTTGTTTCTATAATGTTTCAGCTTCTCTTTGATTTTCTGGCTTTCAAAAATGACATCAGTTTCTGGAAGCAGAAGAAAAGCATGGTGGGAATGTCCAGCAAAGCAGGTACATGACCCCTACGCAGCAGTTTTCATGCTAACGTCAACCAAAGTATTTTGTCCTCAAAAGTAAATAAAGCATTAAATCTGTAAGGAACAGGTTTACGTGTTTGGATCTCTGTAGATTTGACATGATTCTTTTCTGTGGGGCTCAGGGACTTGTTTAGAATCATGGAATCTTTGTTCAAAACAGTTCCTAAGTTGAATAAATCAGCGTATTGCTTTAAATGTTTGTCAAGTGTATTAATGCATGTGTTTCTGTTCATCCCTGCAGTCTTGTGGAGGTGCTTCAGTACCATCGTGATTTTCCTCTATCTGTTTGATGAGCAGACCAGCCTTCTTGTCCTCATTCCTGCTGGTATCGGCTCTATCATTGAAGTGAGTCTTCTCAGTGCCCAAAAAATCAACATCTACAGTGGGAGCAAAAAGATTTTCTGGTCACTGATAATTCCAGTTAGGAATACTTTTTTATGCACAAAAACACCAATAGAATATTCTAATAAAAACATTTAAGGGTGGCAAAATGCAGATTAAATGACTAACGAGTATTTTTTTTCCTCTGCTGTATTGTCTTTCCACACCGACTGTCTAAAAACAGCAGCTAATACAATGTCTCATGCATTTTAAAGGTGTGGAAGGTAAAGAAGGCTCTAAAAATCCAGGTTTTCTGGAAAGGAGGGAAACCAACATTCCTGGTGCGTCAATGAACTTATTTCTTCAACTCTCTCTGGCTTACTGTCTGGCCTTTTATCTGTGTTTCTTATGAAGAATCTAGCACCTGCAGCACAACCCTAAACCTCTTAGTTTGACTTCTAAAGAGTTTTTTCACAACAGGTTCCAATATTTAATGCAATAAAATGATTCTGATCAGAGGCAGCTTGGCATTGGACTACAGTAGGCTTATAGATACATTTGATCACACTGAATCAATGAAGGATCTTTGGATTTTTAAAACTTTATTTTGCATTTTTATGTGCTCAAGGTTTACAGAATGATCGTTTTGTGAAATTCTTTTATTTTTTATTCCAGTTTGGAAAATTAGATGAATCAGAGAGAAGAACAGAAGAATATGATACTCTGGTCAGTCACATTTTTTTAATGCATTTATTTAAGTTCTATTTTCTTAACCATTTGTTTTTTGTTTTTTTTTTTGTTGTTGATTTTTTTTCCCTTTTCTTCACAGGCCATGAAATATCTCTCATACCTTCTGTACCCACTGTGTGTTGGAGGGGCAATCTATGCTTTGATATTTCTCAGATATAAAAGGTTGGAGTTACAAAAACCAAGTTGTTAGTTTGTCTCCAGTCATGTGATTGGATTGATTATGTGTGCGTCTCTCTTTTAGCTGGTACTCCTGGTTGATCAACAGCTTAGTGAATGGTAAAGTGTTTTTCTATTCTGATTACAAGATCAGTTTGAAAATCTGCGTCTTGGATGTTTAACCCTTTGTGTAACCCTTTCAGGTGTTTATGCTTTTGGATTCCTCTTCATGCTTCCCCAGCTATTCGTCAACTATAAGGTCAGGTTTTACATAAACCTTCATTTATTGTTGGAATAGTTTTCAGCTGTTACCTGTTGGATTTGAAGGTGCGCAGACATACGGACTGGAGTTTATGCTCAACCCTCACATTGAAAAAAATAATCTGACTCCTCCCACCTGCCAATCAAAACAATTACTTCAATTTAACACATTGCACTAATTTGAGCCTCAACAAAATCATAATGCTATTTGACATGAAACAGAAAAAAGCAGTGAACATGAAAAAAAGCTGTCACAGATTCTTTTTCATTCCAATTCGGACGTATCAACATTGGAGTCGAAGGGAAACTGTTAGCTTTTGAAGTCACCCCTAGTGGTTCTTTGCTGACCTGCAAGTGAACATGTTTTCTGCAAATCCTGCCAAAGAAACTTAACACAAAACCATTGGGTTTTATTTTTATCTAAAAATATGTTCTACTTACATTTTCACTGAACAGCTGAAATCTGTGGCTCATTTACCCTGGAAGGCTTTCATGTATAAGGTAAGAATCTAATCTGTTTATCCTTTGCATACATGGAAACTTTGTTTGATTAGGAAACTATTTTATTAGAATTATTGTGTTTCTTTAGTAAGGAGCGCTTTTTCTGCATATGTTGAAAATAAAAGTTGTCTGATTTTTACCAGGCGTTCAACACCTTCATTGATGATGTGTTCGCCTTCATCATCACAATGCCCACCTCACACAGACTGGCCTGTTTTAGGGACGATGTGGTGTTTCTGGTTTACCTTTACCAACGATGGTACTCGCACAGACTGACAACACAAGTGTTCCCACCGCAAAAACATGAGGTAGATTAATTTAAACGTAATAAAAAAACAACCCTTTTTCTGTTTTTTCTAGGCTCTACCCGGTGGACAAAACCAGAGTAAATGAATACGGAGTTTCATACGATGAAAAGCCCAAAGGGAAGACTCACAAGGATTAGGTAAAACTGTTCATCAGGAATCTTCTTATGTGAAACCTCAGTGACTTGGATCAGGACTTTGCGATCAGCTGAGCATCTTCCGTCTCTCAGCGTTGACCAACCTCCATGACGGCGTTCCATAATAATGTAAAATAACAGTTTGACTAGTTCATTTTAGACTGGAAACATATCAGTGCCACACAATGGTGATTCAAAGATAAAGAAAATACACAAAATCAGAATATTCTCCTTTTAAAATGTACTTCTTAAGGGCAACACATAACCTTTAACATCAGCAGAAGTGAATGTATTTGTCTTGTAAAAAGTTTTATTTTAGTTGGTTACAAAAACGATCAAGAAAAAGTCTTTAATGACTTCCTCACCTGTCTACAAGTTTTCAGTTGGTCTTTTTTGATGAAGTTCTTTAGAAAATGTAAACAACAATGGAGGAAAAACCCTTTTTGAGATCAGTGTAGTGCTCTGCGTTCTGCTCTCAACCTAAACATGATTACAGACAGATGAGTGACATCATAACAATGATCTTTTTCTGTTTGCACATCTAGAGGTAACCTTCAACCAGGAACAGGATCTGTAATTACAGTTTGTAAAAAATGTTTTCTTTTATGTAAATGTGAACTATATTTACACTTTCCAATAAGCCAACATTCAAAGTTTTCTCAACAACTTATCATCAATTCGGTTGTTGGTTAAAAGGAGAGATGTTGCTCATCTAAGAAGCTTCATTTGTCTAAATTTAAGGACCAGCTGCTGAGTTTTTTTATTTTGAAAGTTCGTGACCTGAAGTGAGGGGTACTTTCTGGGTGGAAGAGGATTTTTTTTTTTTTAATAAACTTGTAAACCTGAACTGCATACTGGGATTTGTTGGAACAAAAAACTAAGATGCTTGAGCTCTTTTTGAATGTTCAGCAAAGTTCAGTTTGGGATTGTGTAGAGTTGGTTTGTGTCTTTTCCTTCTACGACTTAAACTAAACTACTTTTAACAGTTAAGCCATACTGATTTGTCCTTGTATTTGTATATGTTAAATTGTTTTTTTTCTCCCAGTAAGTATTTTCCTGTTATGGCCAAGAAAACTCTATAGTGCCAAATGTGACTTTTTTTATTGCATTTGCGGCATCAGGGATTGTTTTCTCTGAAATTTGTTTTTTTAAATAATTCACAATTGCAGGAAAGTATTAATAACCCTTGATTTACACAGTCACATTTTGATTTCTTTCTTTTTCTCTTTTTACTTAAAATGCTTTATGATTCTTGAATCTACTTCTTGTTTAAATATAAAAAAAAAAACAAGTCCTGTTTTTTGGAAAGCAATTTAAGATTCACCTGAATTTTGTTTTTCAAAGTTAAAATTTGTCATTATTTGGTTTTGTTTGAGCTCAAATAAAATTCAAAACAACATATTTGCATTGTTTCTTTTATTTATGTATATATAGCAGATGAAAAGAGCTTTAGCAGTGTCTTGACAAACTGTTCACTGGATCAACCTCAGCACAGCTGTTTTACTTTCTTACCAAAGGAGAGGCACCCAGCTGCAGGCAATGTAATGGCAGATGGATACGTCATGGTGGATGGATATCCACTGAATGTCGTAGGAAATGGTTCTTCGTGGGTTTTTTTCTTTTTTTTTTTTTTAGGAAAGACATCCGACACCTCAAACTATTCGACTTGATGACAATGTAAGTTAAACGGTGTCATTAATTCTCTATAAACCAACTGTATTTTCTGGCTAAAACATTCTATGACAATGGCTATTTGATGCATAATAATGTTTCCTTTATAAATTTCAAACACTTTGTTCTATATGATAAATTTCTAAATCTTTTTTTCCACAAAGTTCTTGTATCTGAAGTCCATGTTAGAGTCAGCTTAGTTAAAGAATGAGTCTGTTTTAAACTCAGACATATTTTCCCTTTATTCTTATTACTATTCTCATCTTTTGGTTTTTAATTTTACTAAGGCTTTACCCAATATAGGCCTATTTGTGAATTACCTAATGACAGAGTAGGGTAATGACCTAAAACAGTTTATTGTCCAACAGAAAACAGATGATCAAAACAGGACACAATTCATTGTATTTAATATTATTGATGTCAACATATTTGAGAATATTAAACAATATGTGAATTAAGAAACAAATTAGTTAATTCATAAATTGTTGTTTATTATTATCTTTAGATTGTATTTCACAAAACTTGCATGTGGTTTTAGTGCATTAAAATACACAATAAATTAAAATGCAATATAATATATTTTTATTAAAAAGAAAATTACATAAAACAGTACATTTTGTTTCACCAATTATTCACAAAATATTTTTCAATTAATTTTCAGATTTTTATGGCTCTGCATTTAATTCAGTAAAGAACTCTCACTGAGAATGATTATCCCCACAATTATCTATCATGTTTAATGAACTGACTGAGTTTGATACTACTGCACCAATTTTCAGGGTAAACGCTCTTTTCTTTTAGTTAAATTTTTATGTTGTTATTAACACGTTTTGAGATATAATGTTAATAATGTTTTGATATAATAGTTCAGCCATGCATCATTCACCTATGAAAATGTGATGGCTTTATGTGGAGTTTATGAATGTCAAACCTGTTTTGCAAAAGGCACAGACAGAGATAGAATTCAAAATAGAGGACAAAAATAGAAATATTTTTAAAAAGTTATATTGACACAGAGGAGAGTGGATTTCATCCTAAATTTGATGTATAGATACATATGAAAATAGTCTTTAGGCTGTACATTTGCATTGTCTAACAAAGCTTTTTCCCAATCCTTTTTTAGTAAGTGATCTGATGACTTTTTCTTTAGATGCATGTATCAACTATAAAGAAGGAGAAGACGGGGCTGCAGGCAGAAATTCTCCTGGACCAGAGCAGCATTTTTTAATTCTTTTTCGTCTTAAGTTTTATTCTTATTTTTTTTTTTTTTAAGTTTATTGTTGATGTTAATTTTTTACTAATTTTTTGACAGCAGTTGTAGCTTTACCTTGTTTTATTTGGTTTACAAAATAAAGGTTTTTATTAAAAACTTGTGCTCTTTTCAAGTTCTTAATGTTGTATATATAATGGAATCGTGAAGAAAACTTGGTCTTAAAAGCTCAGCTGATTTCAATGTTGCAGCTGGATGGTTCTTGAGTTTTACGTCTTAAATGTAATATTTATGAACACTTAACAAGGTGTTCCAGAAGGAGATGTCAATTGTCTGGAAAAACCACCTGAAGCTTTGTTTTCCAGCAGATCAGAAGACGACCATGATTGAGTCCCATTTAGTTCTGTCCAGAATATCTTCAAGCGCAGCATTGAAAAAAATGAAGATGCACACGTGTTTAATGTCAGTTTCATCTGCAGCTGGGCGCCTCTCGTCTTTGTGGGGTTTTCATCCTCCTTCATTGTAATAAATGTAATAACAGTTAATAGTTTTTTGTTCAATGTGTATTTCATATTGAGATAAATCCACTGTGTCAGCTCAAGATATTAGTTTAGGGTTTGAAAGTTTTTGCTTTCATGAATAGAAAAAAAATTATTAAGAGTCGGCTAAACAAACATGTATACATTTGATCTAGTGTAAACTTGGCAATCAATAATTTCTCTGGAGCTGAATATTGTCTTCCCTTACTCAATTCAGGTTTGTACGCGATCTTGATTGCAATTTCACAATTATCAGAACACTACAAATGAAAGGGAATGTGAAGAAAAGAAAAAACCCGTTTGGAGAATTGAGTTGTCATTTTATTTTCACCTGATGTCACCTGTTGCAGCTATATGCTGAAAAAAAAGAAAAAACGTTTCCGCTATTGACTTTTATTTTGAAATATGAAATATAACTACAGGCCTACTGCTTATCCAGCATCACCTTCGAATAATAATAACACATTTGACATTAAAAAAATTCTAATAAAAATTAAAGAACAACTAAAATTACAATAAAAAAAGCACAAATTCCGTTTTGAGATCGCCAACTCCCGCCCTTTAGAAGAAAAAAAAGAACTTCCGTTTGGGATACAATGACAACTTCCGTGGAATATGCTGACAAATTCCGTTCAACATCCGTCTGTTCATCCGCCATGTTACCTGCAGCGGGGTACTCTTGTACCAAAGTGGAGATTTTGTTCAATTTCAAAGCTGTCAACAGCAGTCATCCTTTTCATTGACGTTTCTGCCAGTAAAGGCTAAATTATCCTACACTGATCTCCACCGGTTTTTCATTTTTTACACAAACCGCTAACTCTCCACAGAGCTGGTTTGAAGCATGTACGTGATGACGTCATGCATCTTTACGTGGCTTTTATTACGGAAGTCCCGCCTTTCACCTTCCTCTTTCCGCTGCAGGAGTCCAGCGTGCCTGAGGTGTTTGGTTCTTCATCCGAAGCTAAGGCCCGCAATCCGGCGACTGACACCGTCACATTTAGGCATCCGACCCCGCAGTTCCTACAACAATCATCTACGATGGCGTCTGTGTCCGAACTGGCCTGTATTTATTCCGCTCTCATCCTCCATGACGATGAAGTCACTGTTACCGTAAGTGCTGCTGTTGACGCGGACACGAGCTTTATTCTAACACGGTTAAATATTCATCAGCATAAAGCCGAGCTCACCAGCGAGACTAATGAGCAAACATTGACGCCGGACGTCATTTCTATCTTTCGTCTCAGCGGGGAGAGACTAGCATGGACATGCTAATGCTAACGTGCTGGTTTCCCTCCATTAGCAGTCAGATCAAACCATTCTGAGGCTGATGTCTGAAAAGAAACACCTACACCGGAGTCTGTAGATTGTTTAGGTATAAAAGATAGAAAGGTTTAGTTTTGAGAGGTTACACTATGTTCTCCACATTAATCAGTAAATATGGAATCACTGAGAAATGTCAAACGCCACCAAAACGTCCTGATGTTGGATTCTAAATACTTGGCTCTCAAAGTTGGTCAAACTTCAGCTGCTGTACTTCTACAATCGCGCTGCTTCTCAGAAATCTGATGGTTTTCTTTAACTCGTCCGCTTAGGATGCAGGAGTGTAACGTGGTGAAAGAGTCACGTGATCTGTGTGCAGTTGAATTTCACTGTTAGTATTCTATCAAACGAGGGTCAAAACATCAGTATATCAGTGAAAAGAATATTTGTGATTGTGACCCCCCCCCTACTTCAAGGCAGTTTTAAAGTCTAATGTGCAAATGATATTTTTATTTATTCTGTGCGATTTTCCACATTTTTAGGCCGACAAGCTGAACGCTCTGATCAAGGCTGCTGGAGTCACAGTGGAGCCTTTCTGGCCAACACTGTTTGCAAAGGTGAGAAACTGTCTTTAGAGATGAAGTTCAACACTTTAGCCATGTTGGCCTCCATAGATTTATACCTCATTGCCATCAGATTAGTGTTAGGAGCATCCTCCAAAGTTTCGTATATTTAGTGACCTAAATCCAACAGTAGTTTTTTAATAAACTTCTGTCGTGGTAAATAAATCGCGTAATAGCCATGACCAACACCTTACAGCTTACACCAACAACTCCACAGCAAAAGAACAACCCCTAAAAGTTGTTTTATTACTCTTTTATTTTTGTAGTACAGCTGTGCTTCTCAAATGTCTCGTGCACCTACCCTACTCCCTTTATTTTCCTGAAATCCCCAACAACTGAGCTCTGGACATCAGCAGCAAAACAAAGCATTTTATCAGAGAAAATGTTAAACATCAGCAGATCTGATCAATTCACAATGGATTAATTTAACTGTCTGTCTGACAAACTTAGTTTTTCTGCGGATTGTATTCAAATGAAGACGACACTGTCGCTGGGCGGCATTCTGGGTCCACTAATGTCCAAAGCTCAGTGAACACACCAAATGCTCGGCGGCCCGAGTTCTGTCATTCAACCATTGACTGTATATTTTCAGATCAGGTTTTGCAGTCTATGCATTCAAACTGTTTGTTTGGGGGTTTTAGGTAAATAAAGGAGGGGGGGCACATGGGACGCTACAGTAGATTCTTCATCTCGTCATCCCACGAATTATCCAAAGGAAAAAGTAGGGCTGGCTGTTTTTGGCTTCTGTACTTTCGAACCGTTCGACTTATTTCTCCAACAAACTTTCCTTTGGTTGCCAACAAACTGCTAGCAGCCAAAAGAAAATTCTTTTACCGTGTAGGTTCATGCCTCACATTACAATAAACATCTCTATTGTAATCCAGGTTTAAAGGATTGTCAGTTTTGTGGATTATTAGGAATATTGTCAGTAAAGACCAGGTTGACGTCTTCTTTATGCTGTTTGGGGTTTAGTAACATTGATGGAAGTGATCTCAAAGTTGACTTAATACTTGTAACCTTCAGGCTCTTTCCAGCATTGACATCGGCAGTCTAATCTGTAACGTTGGAGCTGGAGGTGGAGCTCCAGCTGGAGCTGCTGCTGCTGGAGCTACTGCTGCTGCTGCTGCAGACGCCCCAGGTATCGGCTCATTGGTGACGTTACAATGAGATGTTGCCTCCAAAGACACAAACGTTAAACTTTTTGTTTTTAATCCAACAGCCAAGGAGGAGGAGAAGAAAGAAGAGAAGAAGGAAGAGTCTGAGGAGTCTGACGATGACATGGGATTTGGTCTCTTTGATTAAAGTGATTTCTTTTTCAAGAAAAAACACAATAAATTTTTTAAAAATGATTTTTGATTGTTTTGTTGCCAGAAAATGTAGATAAAACATTTTTGTGCATTAGAACATTTAGTGACTGGAGTGAAAAGCGTCGGTTTTAATTCAGATTAGAGTTCAGTAAATTTAAAGAATCTTAGATTGTATTCCAACTGGACACATTTGGTTTGTTAAAGTAAACCAGAGTTCATTTCTCCTGATGAACCAGAACACGTTCTGTTGGAATACACCCACTCTGACCCATCTTTTGAGGTGGTATCGGTTTGTTTCTGATCAGACTGATCTTGAGTTCTCAGTTTGGATCGGCCCTGTGAACAGAGCGGAAAAAACTGAACCAAAACAGTCACCATAGCCGATGGTCACGTGATGCAAACGTGGAGAAATGTACAGGAACTATTGTTTTTAATGAGACAAAAAAGGGCTCAACTGTTACGTGTATTTCAGGACCGCTGAAAACGCTTATGTGCTTTTCTTTGTTTCGGCACATGCCTGATGCTGTTGGGACATCATCCTATAAACTACTTTGTACTTAAGATGAATTATATTGAACACAATGTCATAACACCATAACATTGCTTTTCACAGCTGTCCCGACAGTCTGTCATAAACTCATCAGTGGACCTTCGTAACCCTCAGTGCAGCACGCCAAAACAGGCGTTCAGAATTGATCAGTGAAATACAAAGTTTAAATCTGTGAATTATCCTGACAAGGATTCCAAAGCACAGGACTTTCTGCTCCTCTAGTTAGCCCCGCCTCCACAGTGACCGAAGAGACCTTCAGCCACATGCTTTTGTTCACAGGTTCTTGTTTGAAACTGGAAAGTCCACTAGACGGCAGTCTGAATACAGACCCAAGCGAGGTCCAGGACCAAATGATTATTTTTGTCCCTAATCCTTGACAACCTACCTGAAGGTCTGCTGCTTTAAAACAACACTCGCATTTCTGCTTCCTATAGGACAACTTTAAAGCTCCTCAGCTTAGACCTTTAGCCAAAACCTCAGTTCTAGAAAACACAAGAAGCTGTTGGGGAGACTGAAGCCCTCGCCCAGGCCCCATGCTGAGGCCCCGTCTTCAGGTGTCCCAGGATAACCGCCCCCAATGTTGGAAAAAGTTCTGAAATTGGTGCAAATGTATTAAAAACAAAAGCCTGAAAAATGACATGTACAATGACATGGAGCAGATTACCATCAGCATGTTTCTGTACATTGTTGCGGTCAGCTTTCCCTCTATGCTGACCAGTCTGCTGCCCAAAAACATCACCACAGCATGATGCTGCCACCACCGTGCTTCACTGTAGGGATGGTATTGGCCTGGTGATGAGTGCGAGTTTAGCATGACTGTAATTGTCTTTGAATAAGAACATAAATATGAAGCAAAAGCGTGAAGATGACTCCGTAAATACATTTAAGGTCGGTCACATTGTTCCCGTGTTTTGAAATTGAGTAATGGCATCTACTCCCTTTTTTTAAACATTCCTCCACTCATCCATGTAGCTTCATCAGTGGTGCTAGGTTCAAATCCCACATATATCTACAGACTGATGAAGATACATGGTAGAAAAAGGTCTACAAGTCCATATGACATGACTCAACTCAACAATGATATCAATGACAGCTGTGATGAATGTTCCAGTAAGTCATTTCCAGGTTTATCAATCATTTCTTTTTAACGTTTTAACATTTCTTTTTCTGTTAATGAAAGAACACAGATCTCCATCAATAGAATACAAAACAATGAACAATTTATTTGACCTTTTTCTGTATAAGCTTTGACATAAAATATATCTGAAGACAAAGTTGTGTGACTGACAGGAGAAATGAAATGCAGCTCATCAGGTACAGGAAGATCCACTTCAAATGAAACCTGGAATCCTTGCTGTAGTTTAGAAATTCCCCCCCCACACACACACCCTTCACTGTTCAGTAAAACAAAGTGTTAAAAATTGAGCTGCTTCTTTATTTTTACAATGCAAGTTATATAAAAATTGTCATTTTATATTTTGTTCTATTATAAAGAGTTGGTTCTTGAAAACACTTCACCACCTGAGATCAATCACTCCATGGAAAATGCTGTTATATTTGTAAACCAATTGTTTTAGCTCATACAGTGTTTACCAGAAAGAGTTAAAAAAAATAACACAAGTGGGAATTCAAGGCTGAAAATGACAGCAACAATAATATTGCTAGGAAAATATTAAAGAGATTAAAAAAAGGTTGAAAATAACATTAAATCGTCTTCATTTTCCCCCTGGAACTGAGTCCTTGGTTCAGTTCCTGCACATGGAACTTCATTCATGCATCATGTCCTTTCGTGAGCTTCAGAAACCTTTTTTGATCTTTTTTCTTCAGAGTTTAAAAGCAGAAAAGTCTTCTCAACAGAAAAGACAAATATTTCTCTGAATACATCGATTGAGAGGCTAATGTTGACTAAAACTTGTTTCCAGAGTGAAAAACTCGGATGTTTTTGGTTGAAGAAGCTGGCGATGATTGCTTTCGTTCATTGAATCTGTTCCCTTTGCTTCCATCTCCATCACAGATATCCAACGTAGTGTTCAAACTCTGGAGAATTCTGGACTAAAGCGGGCGGGTCAGGTTGATCATCTTGAGTCGCGCCTGGTCAATGACATCCAGCAGGTTTTTGGCATCAACCGCCAAGGCGTGAGCCGCCATGAGCATCTGCTTTTTGTAGTCTTTTTGTAAGCTGTTGGAGACACAGAGTTATGATGTCCACAGAGATGAGAGTAAAATCCGACGCTGACTTTTGTCTTTACCTGGTCATGACGTACTGCTGAGCCAGCTTCATCTTCGCTATCAGCTCTGCCAGGTCAGAATTCAGCAGCTTCTGAGCCATTTCAATCTGGAGGAATTAAAGGTGTCTGACATCAAATGTTTCATTCTCCTTTATATCAGAGCGATTTCACAACAACTTAAGACGTTGGGCATGAAAATAACAGTCAGAGCATGCTATACGTTTATTTTCTGTGTTGAAGACAACATTTGCAGTGGTTTGAGCATGTATGTGAGCACGCGTATGTGCACATGGGCTCACCTCTCTATGTGTGCTGGCTGGCAGCACAGGAATGGTCTCGTCCACTGTTGCCAGCAGGGTCCTCAGAGCCAGACCGACGTCCTACAACGAGACGACGGCGTTGGACCGAGCTGCACGGTTTCAGCGTAACATCGAACTCTCTAGTGGTTACCTTGACCATGGGGACGTACTCCTCAGGTGCAGCTGGCTGAATCCTATTGGACATCTCAATCACTGCTTTGACCAGCCCCGTCACGTTTTCGTAGACTTTGTCGTTGGAGCGGTCTAAGTTGGCGGTGGGAGGGGGGCTGATCTCCTGTGGCTGCAACTGAACCAACAGGTCAGTGCGAACCAATCAGCATGTTTTCACAAACACGTCAAATACCAAAAACTCTTGAAGTGCGCAAACTATCATTAGGTGGCAGTACGCACAAAACTGGACTCAAAGACTTCTCGGTGACTTTAACAGAGACAAACGGTTTCCTTTTCATGCTGAGTTTCTATTTTCTACTGGACTTTTCTACATGGAGTAAGGAGTGGGAGACGACCACTTTGACCTGCAAGAAGTGATATTTGAATTTCTGGCAATAAACTTTTATTTTCAGGATAATCAGTGAAATTAAGAAATGAAAAATGGAAAACCCTTTAACACAGCTTTAATCTGATTTTTAAACAGTTTCAGATAAAGCAGAGAAAAGACGTGGAAGTAATATTTATAAGGACAAAAGAATCTAGTTAGTAATCCAAAATCAGAAATCTTGTGTTTTTAATGGAAATAGAAACTGTTAATAGAAATGTTTTCATTGGATCAATTTATACCAGAAACAACAATCAGTTTCGTTAGTTTACTTAATATTTGCAAAGTAAAACCATCACATTCCAGCATAAATGCTTCTGCATGTGGAGGAAGTGACTTGTTTGAACGTGACGGTGGTTAATTGCTAACGACAAACTGATAGCTAATGAATACAGCCGATGTGAAGGAAGAGATGGATAAAGCCAGAGAATACAGAAAAGATGTTAATGTGGAGGAATGTGTTTGTGAATGCAGATCAGAAGGGAATATGGAGGGATGGAAATAAAAGGAGATAAAACATTGAGAAAATTATCAACAAGAAAAACTGACTGAAATCAGAGGTCTCTGTGATTTACAGACGTTCTGACCAGCAGAAGTAAAACAGCAGAAGTACCTTGACCCCCTCGTAGCTGTCCACAGGACACAGAGCGCTCAGGTTGCTGAGATGACTTGGAGCTCCAGGACGGGGGGGCTTCTTGGGAGGGGCCACATTTTCTGCAGCAAACAAAGATCCAGATAGTGTTGGTCTGTTTGTAAATGCATAAAAAATCCTTAAATCCATAAAAAACAGGTCTTAAAATCAGCTCTTACCCGGCTTCCCAACAGGTTGGTAGATGTGCTGACTTCCACACTGCTCACATAAAAACACACGTGAAGTGCACGGTTAACGCTTTGATTAAAAGAACGGACGGTGAATTCCAGCTGCAGGCAAACATTCAGGACTTCAGAGAAGCAGTTCTCCAGGTTTCAGGTCCCACGGGGGATTTGTGGTCAAACGGCTGGTATGTGAGGGGCAGTGGCCTTCCAGGCCCACAGACACAAATACTTTCTCTGCGGCTCAAATCTTCTGCATTTCTTCCATCTTTGACTGCAGCTCTGCAGAGCCCCCCGCCGCACACAGCTCAAACTAAGCTTTCCCGCATTTCTACAAAATGTGATAAATCGATCCTCAGCTTTGCACTGGTTCTCATGACTGACCGGAGCTTGTAGGGCGCCGTCCTCTCTGTCGATGTGGTTTCTGGACTCTGTTTTCTGCAGAAAAGACAAAAACATACAGGAAATAAACACACATTTGTATAAAAGGAAATATTTCAGCAGTGAAGGACTTAGATCTCTTTTTATGACACAAAAAGACAGATCTGCAGACTGCACCACCTGCTTCATAAAACCAACATCATCAAAAAGCACAAACGTGCAGGTAACGCTGCAGCGACTCCATAGAAATCTGTGAATACCGTTTTAGTGAAGCACGCCTTAAAAAGATGCATCCTGGAAGAACAGAAGCTGTAGAAGATGAACGCTTGAAGGCAGAGAGAGGAGGCCATCGAAAGAAAGGACAGGAGGCACGAGAAAACAGGAGGTGTAGAAAGACGGAAGGGTTGAGTAAACAGTAAATGCTGCAAAGAAATTGGGAGAAAAAACACCGAGAGGAAAGAAAAAATGAGGAGAGAGGTTTTCCAAAGGAGGAAAAGCTTCCGTTTGGGAAGAAAAACAAGAAGTCGCCAAACTCAGTGTCCCTGCTGCTGTTTCTCCTCCCACTTTTTCCATCCCTCTGCAGACTCCATCATTCCTGTTTCTGCTTTTGCCAATCCCACTTCCTCACGCCCTCCTTTTATCCTCCATTCTCTTTTCTCTGACACATTTTATTGCCAGACTTTATTTGGATGTTTATTTGAGTTTATGGCATTCTTTAAGAGTCTTTCTTTACTCGACAAAATTCGCTGCTCCATATGCAGTGGATTTAGGATTCTTAGACATTTTATGTAAAAAGTACCAATACATGATCAATACATGATCAACAATCTGCTGATAATGTGGCTTCAATTTGACAACCAGAATATTGTAATTATGTTGAAATGATCAGATGTTTATTGTACAATTTCAATGTAAAACCTTTCAAAAAGTTCTTCTACTGAATGAGAGAATTAAAAACATCCCTTGGCTGTGCCTGCATTATTATTATTTTATGACAATAAAGATCAAGGAATGTTACATGGTTTAATTATTTGTTGTAAAAATGTTACCAGGTATGTTCAGAATCAAAGATTTGCTTTAATGTTTTTCCACTAAAACAGCAGAGACACGGAAATCATTGCTATAGGAACGGTGGCCCTTTTTATAATAAACTGTCTGTTTTTTTAACAAACCAAAAAATAATGAAAAAAAACAAACAGAAAAAGTTAATTAATTCACATCCACAACGACATCAAACCTTTTAACATGATTAAACAAAAAGCCAAAGAGAATTTAGCTGTTTTTTGCTTTGTTGTTACAAATATGACAAAATAATTTTCTACTTCATCATACAGACTTCTTTTTATTTGTATTGTTTCACACTTTTTGAATGTTGA